>BSBM01000191.1:2400000-3000000 GCA_027924585.1 Larix kaempferi
AGAGAATTTTTTTGGAACTTGTCAGCACACCAGAGATGTTGTAAACCTTCTTTTCTGGAACTTTAAGTCACATTCGTTCTTATTTGTCTTTGGTCAAAACGAGCTTCCTTCTGCTTTTTGCATTGTCCCAAAAACACCTATTATTTTACCAGAGATACATGATCTTCTTCATCCATATTCAGAGAGTAAAAACAGTTTTGAACTCCCCCAAACCAAAAATATGGTGTGTCCTCAAGCCATCAAAGAAAAATTAATCAATATTCAAGTATTTTCAATTGAAAAATTTGCCAATAGATTCTAAAAATGCTATAATAATACAAGAAAATAAAATATCAACTAGTAAATGTAAATGATTCAGATATGTACATTCATAAAAAAGAACACAACAGTGCTTAAGAAGACCATATGAAGAATGATTGTATAATTGATGTAAAGAAAATGCCATAGGAGAACTAGTCATACATGACTCATTGTAAAGATTTCTTGTCATCCAAAGAGTATAAATAAGGTTCATTGTAGAGTTTATGAGACTTCTATAGTTATGGGTCCCATTTATAGGATAGACATATCCTAGGTAGTGTGTGAATCAGATGACAGGGCCCAAGTGCAACTTATAGCTATTATCTAATGACATAATAAATAATTGGCCTAAACATGTGTTTGTATACTCAGGGTTTTTTATGAGACATGTGCATAGCGATGCATTAACCAAACCTCTTTTACCTGATATTGCCCCGCTACCAGCAGGCCTATTCAATACCTCGATGGGTTTATCTTGGTACCATGCAAGCATAGCCCCGCTGCCAGCGAGCCTGTTCAGTACCCTGACGGGTTTACTTGCATTTACCGAGCTTCCTTGTTTAAGATTTTACTTAGCATGGACCCGCTGCCAGCGAGCCTGTTCAGTACCCCGGCGGGTTTTCCTCGTATAATATATATATATATATATATTTTTTTTAAGGTAGCCGGTTGGCACTAGAGTGTGCTAAGCCTGCTAAACACATAATTCAAAATTGTAGAACGAACCTTATGAGTAACTTTTATTTATAATGGCCAAAATTACAGATCATGTCAAAAGATAATAAACTAAAGCTATTCTTTGACTTCTCAGTCTATCTTCTTCATAAAAAGTCAGTAACATTCCCCACAAAAATAGAAATATCATTCCCTTTTGAGCTACCTTTTAAAGATACTTTGAGAGACAAGTTTTGATAATGAGTCTAGGATGAGCTAGTAGTCCATAGGTGTAAGATAGAGCTTTTGAAAATCATAATGATAGGTCTTAAGCAACTGTTATAATGATAAATCAGAAATATACATGTCTGAATCAAATACCATATGCAGAATTATAAAAGAAAGTGGTTAAAGATGATATAGAGAACATTTCAACTTTCACTATAAATTTTCAATTTTCAACAATAATCAGAAGAGAAAGAGGATTATAAGTATTTCTTTTTGGAGCACTTCCCTTTTTGGATAATATTGCTTGAGCTTATTATGAGGTTTTTGTAATCATATTGCAAAACCACTTGTTAGATGATTCAAATTTATTCAAAACAAACATCTATGTACAAAGAAAATATGAATTTTGGGAAAAAGGAGAAAGAGTCTTCCTGTTTTAATTGGAAAAATTTCATAAGTTGATCATAGCAATGGGTTTCCTGTAAAAAATGCCATTGGTCGTTAGAAATGACTCTTATTATTGAAAAAAAAAACATATTTACATATATACAAATGAAGATAACCCAAAATAACTCAAGGACCAGGAGAAAGAAGAATGATTTCCTCTTCTATCAGCTTCATCTCCTTGAGTTGGAAGGCATTCTACCCAAAATTTTGTTTAGATATCGGTTGATGATAAGGTCTGGATCTATGTCCATTTACCACAGGGGAGATTTGAGAATCATCAATTGTTTTAAGTTCTTCATTCTCTTCTTGGATAACAATTGATGACTTGGGATTATCTTGCATAACTCTTCCAAACCGCAGTTGAATCTCATGTATTGGTGCGGTTGAAATGACATATGATGGAAGAGGTAAAAACCTAATGCTATTAAAAGCTTGGGTTGATTTATGGTTAGAATTTGGTATCGGTTGTGCCGGTAATATTGTGGGCCTTGGAGGATTCTTATTCTGGAAATGGTGAGGTTGATTTGGGATAGGGGGTAGTGAAGGAGGTACAAATCTAGGAAAAATTTGTTGGATATTAGGTGGGTAAGGTAGTTAGGCATAGGAGGGGGTGGTTGAGCCTAGGATGGTCTTCTCCATCCATGCGTCCATTGCTGTTGTTGAGCATTCTGAGGATGGTACTGTGGTGGCTGATTCTGCCAACATAAAGTGTTCCATTGTTGAGGAGGTAGATAAGGATAGTAATAGGGTGGAATTTGTGATGGATCTTTATATGATGGTTGATCTCTAGGTTTCCAAGGTCTCCTAGATGGTTCACCAAAGTTTTCATTCTTGTATATGGCTTGCAATCCAGGCAACGATGGACAATTATCAGTTGGATGTTTTTCTGTACAAAGGTGACAAACTGGGACATTATTCCATGGACATACTTGTTGAGGATGTTTAGTTCTACACCTAGGACAGAAAACACTCATTGCTTCCCACTCCTCATCTTGCCTCTCTTTAGCTTGTAGTGCAGTAGCTAGTTGAGAACCTATTGCTTCTAGGATATCTGATTAAAATTTTTCTAATAGGTTTTCCAACTCTACCCTTGTAACTCCACCAGAACCGGATGTGTTTTCATTTAGGTTCCTAGCATAAAATTCTTGAGAGTGTCTTCCACTTTTCCCTCTGCTCCTGGAGAAACTCTTACAAACACGTTCTTCATTCTCCATGAAGATTTGACTGTCAAAGAAAGAATACCTAGGTGGTTCCTTTCTTGGTGAATATGGGATATCCCATTGTTCTGAATTTTATTCTTTTGAGCTTCCTCTTGTCTAAGTCCAGTCTCTGTATGAGTTTGAGGTTCTTTTTAGTGGAATTTCCTTATAAACAGAATTTTCTGATGTCCCTATGGTTTCCCCTAATTGATCTCCAGAAAGGACTTCCTTAGCTTTCCGAATGGGACTATCCCCTTTGGGTGTCTTCCAATACCTTTCTGTTGAGTTAGTAGTTGGGGTGGCACGCCCCTCGTATAGGTTAGTGGGAATTTTAGTAGAGGTTTTAGTTTTAATGAATCTACTTTGTGAGCTTCTAAACCTATTCATGAAAACAAAATATGACTGAAATAAATTCTACTGCATAACTACTATTGCTGGGTTTTGGGGATGCCTGTTATAATAGATGCGCAGGTTCTTACCTCTCGTCTTACTGCTCACCCGCCACCAGCCTATATCTAAGTTTCGAAAGGAGGGAAATTCAAATATATGCCTGTTATAATAGATGCGTAGGTTCTTACCTATCTGTGACTGAATTCTACTTATCTATCTACAACTCCCCGACAACGGCGCCAAAATGTTGAGGTGTATTTACCGTCTAAAAGAAAACACCTAAATATTTAATTATCGATCGGGGTTAGTAATCTTAGAGTTGAGGCAAAGTATATGCTAAGGTAGAATGGCATCTAAGTTTAGGCTTGTCAGACCTTAGAAAGATTTAATAAATAAAAGATTGGAAGATCTTTCAAAATGAAAAACCGAGTCAAACTTAAGAAAGACAACAAATAGACTAACTGAACCTACCTAAACCGATAGATCAGAGTAGTATCAAACTATACTACTCTACCCTATGATTAAAAAAAACAATGCTAATAAAAAAGCAAACTACTCTTTGTAAAAATGAAAACTACTTGATCAATTCTCAGATTCTAATCTAGGAATTAGAAACAACTATAAATGAGATTAGATACCTGTCTATGAAATGACTTAATTACATAAACAAAAAAATATGTTAAAGCAAATTACACACTATTTAATGAATTCAACAACCATTCAAGCCTACACTAAAGCATCTAATTCCATTCTCCTGGGGGGTTCTGAGGAAGTGTGTCAAATGTAATGGGAATAGGGGTGAATGTATCAAAGTGGCTTTCAAATGTAACAAGAAAACAAAATGGAACTAAATATAATTTAACTTCTACAAATAAATGCAAGTTAAAGATTATCCAACTACAATTAACTTTAAACATAATGACCTATCTCCTACTTGTAAACCAATGACTTGAAACTGATGAATTCTAGAAGCAAGTAGAAAACTTGATAAAGATGTTTGACTTCTGGACCAAATCCTATTCTATGAATATATTCATTATTAGTATGAGAAGAATAATTCAAGACTGGAATAATTTGGAGAATGAAATTACTAAACCTAACCTAATATTGATATTATCAACATACAATAAACTATACTAAGAATGAAACTGATAAATTCTGTAACAGTAAAACATTAACGAATCAGCAATATAACTTGTAAAACAACTGAAGCAAAGTAAGGAAAGGAGAGCATGAAAACTAGGGATGATGACAAAACTTGATTAAAACTTCATACGAAATACAACAAGGTCTTAATGACTCCTAAGAATAATAATTAAGGGTAAAAGAGATTATAATTTGAAAAACCTGAAAACTGGATTCTAATTATGCAAAACGATGCAAGAAGTATTGAGGTCCGAACGCTGGTCCGAACGCTGGTCCGAACGACTGTCCGAATGACAGTCCGGATGGAAGAAAACGATTTAAACTAAAGGGAGGAGAAGATTGGATGATCTTACCTACCAGTTGGCTGATGCATATGATCCTACAGTGCAGGGGAAGCAATGAATAAGCTAGTTAAGAGCTAGAATAAGAAAAAGGAATCTATGTTAATTATAATTTAGGAAACTAGCTATTTCTATTTTATCTTAAGATAAGACTAAACTATAATTGAAGTTATTCTACTGCTACAGAAAAGAACTACAGAAATTTAGTTTTGACTATGAGAAGATTTGGGAGGTTAAGCTAACTAAACTCTAAGTCAACTAAGCAAACTAAATCTTTTAAATAAAAACTACTTAAGCTAACTAAATAAACTAGATGTGATCTAAACTATTTAAGCAAACGAAATAAACTAAATGTAACCTAAGCTATTTAAGCAAACCAAATGAACCTAAGTGTGACCGGTCACCAATTATATTTTGGAAACATTATTAACATGAACAACAACAAGATATGACATAGAGGTATCCTTTATATACACAACAAAACAACATATATGTTACAGAATAGAAACATTGTATACAAGACAAATACATAATTTGAACAAATAACACAACTGATCTGCAGAAGAAAAAGATAAGATATATATACAGATAGAAGACCACTGGTTGTTGAGGGGCATGTCTCAGCAAACATAGGCTGATACTTAATCAGTCAACCGCCACGCATACTGGTAAATTTTCATAAAACTAGAACAGAGATGTATTAAATAAAAACAGAGTTACAGTACTTCTATGTCCATTTGCAGCTGGAAAAGATTAACAAAACTAAAGATAAAATACTGACTGACTACTAACTGACTTGGATAACTCGTCTATGTTACAAGGACGTCTATTTATGCAGTGTTACAATTGGGGTAGCAAGTCGACCCTTTAGTGGTCGACTGCTCTAATAATAGAGAGTCTTAAATGCCCAAAACGACTCCATTTAATATCTCGTGACAACACATAAGCCAAGGGACGGCTCTGCTTAACATTTCGTGACAGCACGTAAGCCAAAGAATGGTCTCATAATAGGTCATGGCAGCGCACAGAGCATCTTCCAGGTTCCACAACGTCGATCCTTCCTGAGGTCGTTGAAACGCTAATCTTCCTTGACGTGGGCAGAGAGGGATGTGCTGTCGAGTTGAGCGTACAAGGGAGGGAATCTCCCAAAACACCAGCTTGCGCATCATAAGGGCCACATCCCAAACATAATCCATATGACGGTTTGTCTTTTAACGGCCCAAAAATATCTCAACCAACGAACTCATAGGTTGAATGCAGGTTTGAATGGTGGGCTGAATGCAGCTGATCATTTGCAACATAGATACAAACCTAAGTGAAGGTTCCTTTGAGAGCCAGAACCTGTAAAATGAAATATACTTGTCTATCAAGCCAAGAAATATCAATTTAAACGTCAATAAATCACAAGATGACGATTTTAACCCAAAATTCATGAGATGTGTGAATATATGCATAACTGGTCTGTTTGATGGTCTGAACATCAAACATAATGACTTATGACATAAAAAATGGTGAAAGTAATTCCAATCAAAGTGTGTTTGATATCCAAAAATGGTGACAAAATGGACACTAACAGGTACCTTCATTGGTCTCAACACAAACTTAAATACTAAGTCTAGGCGCCAATACCATGGGTCAATACCATGTGTCAATACAAACCATGGGCCAAAACAAACTATGGGTCAACAATTAATATGGGACGACTTACAAAGCATATGCGTCCAACAACAATAAGACAAACTATGGATCAACAAATACTACGGGACGACTTACACAACATATGCGTCCAACAACAATATACTAAAAAAGTAAATAGAAGGATTGACATGGGTTCCTAACAGAGGCCTAAGAGAGGAAGATGCATTTGTATCCTCACCTTATTATAGAAAATACTTGTGCCCTCTTGAGAAATGTTGACCTCCTCAAGTTTTATGAGGAGGCTAAATCCCTTAGGGGGAGCTTGCTTTATTAATGAGGGGAGGATTTTCCCGATTTCCGACTTGAATTTGCATGAGAGATATAGCTTGTATATATTCAATGATATGTTAGTGAGAAAATAATTTCCCTTGTCGACTTCTGGGTTGCTAGTGGCTAGTTGCGATTTGTTGCAATTGGTACAAGGGAGGTTAGGTGCCTCTCTCTTATGGCCATGACACTGGCCCAATACACCTCGAATGTGCAATGCATTAGTTTACCTCTATTGTACTAGGTAGATTATTTAGTGCAAAGACCCAAATTGATTAGGTGGTCTGCCATTTTTTTCCATAGTTTTGTTTAGCTTTGGATTTTTATTGTGTTGTGTTTGCTAAGAGGATAGGATTCCCATTTGTTTCATAGTTATTTTGTTTATTTTTTGAGATGTTTTTGGTTAGTAGACCAACTCCCTCCTAGCTATAAGATCAATGCACCATATGCACATGTGGGGGGCGATGATGCTCAAGATGGGTAAACAAGAGTTCTCTTGTAAGGTTATTCCAAATGTACTGGAGATGCTTGCCATTGAGAATGATCATACCATGGATCTTGTGGAGTACCCATATGTAGAGAAAGATTGATGAAGATGTGGGAGCATCTTGTTTACCTAGGATGAGATACCATATGACATAGGTAATATTAGTGTTATGTTTGATTAATGTAGCTGCATTTTTTTGTCTTATTTAATGTACATGCGACTTATTATAACATTTTCCTTAAATTGTTTGATTCTTGACCAAAATTTCTAATTATTGTTGTCTACTATTGTTTAGATATCGACATATATGTTATGGAGGTGCATCCCCAACATGATGAGGAGATGCTCGAGGTTGAAAAGATTCCTTAGATCCATTACCTCACCTGTGCCATAGGCTAGTTCATAGATTTTGTCAAGATCTAGTGGATCTACTAGCTGGGTTGTTGGATCGATAGGGAGCGCACCCTATATAAGTTTGATGGATGATTGAGGACCCTATTATTGAAACTATATTTGTGATCCTTTCCCATGATATGATGATATTTATGCAACATATTTTTAGTGAATATATGCTATAAGAGAGGAGGAGGGATCATCCACAGCCTCCATATCTTCCTCCTCCTTCTCCACAAGACAAGTGACCACTCTCTCCTCCTCATCGAGCTAATTGACCACTCTCTTCTCCTCCATAGATCAAGTGAATAACCTCTCCTCTTCACCTAGATGATCGACCACCCTCTCCTCCTCCATAGGTTAATCAACCAATCTCATCTCTTCCACATGTTGATTGACCACCCTCTTCTATTCCACTTACCAAAAAAACTCCCTCTCCTATTCCATAAGATGACTAACCACACTCTCCCCTTCCTTATTCCCACTGACTACCTGTGACATTTTCTCCACTTGCTAGAGCTATAGTTGTGATGGTTGGATCAGGTGAATAGATTCCAGTGGAGAGATATATCAATTCCTTCATTCTACATTGTTATTTGGTTGAGGTATTGATGCCTGTAGCTCTAGTGGTGGAGGTATTGATGCCCTTGGCTTCGGCGGTGGACTAACTAGCGCATAGTATTGATTGATGGCATGCGCATATTTGATTTTTGCAATGTATATTTTACATATATATTTGACACACACACACACATTGATTTTGTTATTATTATTCAGATCTATTATGCATTCTCATATCATGTTGATGCCAATGTTGATATATATCAGGTTGATATGAATCATATATATTTATATATTTTCATGTTGTTGATTTTTTTATCTATAAAATCTATTGTGTATCAATGATCTAAAATTAGAGATGAAATATAATGTTTAACTCCATTTAAAATCATCTAATGTCGTTTTTCTACAGTAATCATTTAAGTTCAATATAATGTTTAACCAATTTTAAATGTGAATTCTTTGTTGTGCAAGAAGATGCAATATGTTGATCAAACATATTTAAAAACCTGAATATCAAATGATTCAATCAATGATTACATGATTTGATTAATATTTGAAACCTATGTTTGGATTTAAATAGTATTTCTTCCTTAAAGCTACATCTACATTCTATATCAATAATGTATAGTATAGTAGAAATTTAAGAATATATAGTATAGTAGAAATTTAACATTTTACCCTAAATTTAGTTTTTTCACATATTGTTGGAGATTGAATTACAATTTTAGGTACCATTTTACTGCAAGTGGGGATGTCAATGGATATCCTCTATCATGATGTGCTATACATACTCTTATATGTCTCATAATTTTTCATTTACAAAAAAAAAAATCATCTCCTCTATCACTTTGAAACAAAAACTGTTGAACTCCTCTATCACTTTTAAACAAAAATAATTGAACTCCTATGTCACTTTCAAACAAAAACCATTCAATTCCTTTGTCACTTAAAAAAACATTGAGATCATCTATACACTAATACAAAATGGATAATTAGTGACTTAAAAAATAACTAAAATTTGCAAATAAACAACTATATTTGAGGCGACGACTAATGGCAATTAATTAATAGTCTATTTTCACCTATCTAACTTAGTCGTATCTCACTTAGTCATTAATTGGTTAATTTGATTAATCATATGGTAATATATTTACTCATTTATTTGGTCATTAACTATCACCATTTGTAGTACATTTACTAGTTTAATTAGTCATTAATTCTTGTCATCTTGTATCATATTTATTAATTTATTTAGTAATTATTTTCATTTATCATTTTTACTAGTATATTCAATCACATTATAAAGAATTATCTAAATAGTATAATGGTAGTTGCAGTCATATTTATATCTAGTTTAATAGTTTCATTTTTTTATTTGTTACATATTCATTTTATTTTTGTTCTTCATTATTATTCAATATAAGTATATGATGTAAATAATTTTTAAAATGTCATGAATTTGTATAGTTGTCACCGTGCAACATTGGTGCAAATCTAATATAAAGAGATTACATTTATATAAACATGTAAAATTGCATTAATTGAAAATACTATAAATAAGATCAAGTATAAACATATATACTTTGAACCCAACCCCACATAATATGTGTTGTGTATGTGTGCATCACACACACACAGACAATTGTGTGTGTGTGAGTGATAAAAGTCAAATAGTACAAATATTTAAGTTTTCAATTGAATATCCACTAATACATGATCATTGATCCATTATTTCATTACAAAAATTCTCTCCACACTCTCAACAACATCAAGCTTCCAACAAGTACTCAAAAATATTATACATCGATGACTTTTCCAAAATTTTCAATGGCCACTAAGTGAAGCTTCATTTCTTCTTCAAATGTTTGCATCCATCTAGTTTATCTTAATAGGGAAGAGGGCATATATATATCCCATAGTTTATGTCCTTTCTATAATATTGACACTATAAAAAAAACAGGGAAGGGGGCATATTTACATCCTAGAGTTTATATCCTTTCTATAATATTGACACTATAAAAAAATATAAATATTATAATTTTTTTTATTACAAGTAATTTAAAAAATGTACACAGTTATTGAAACTAGAGCCATATGGTGGCAAGTCCCATTCATCATTTGTAAATAAAGAACATGATGAAAGCAAAAAAAAAATTCTGAAATAAAAATAAAACCACTCTAAATCATTGCATACCACTCGCCAACAACATGCGTTATCAGTGAATCAAATGATCATGATGTAGTCCCTAGGAAAATGATAATCTCTTTGAAAGATATTGAATGCATGCATCCTATCTAGGGAAGCTTCATCAGTTAGTTGACTCATTGCTGCTTTTAGTGCTCATTCATGGGTTGAAATATTTTTTTGAATACATTCAATTATATTTTTGACTACACTAATCAATAAACAACTCATGAGTTTACACTAAAACCTTCATAAAAGAAGCTTCAAGTCAAATCCATTTGTAGTCAATAGTAATACTATGTAAATATCAAAACCATGAACAAACAAGTATAACTAAAGGTACCTTATGCAGTTGCTGAACAACTTCTTGTTGGTAATTTTCACCTGATACTTGGAACCACTCATCAAAGGTTTCGACAAAACTAAAAATTTCCGGAAGCAAGAAATTTAGAAGAGACTAGTGTTCATGAAGATTGTTTTGCAAGCATAAAATGTAAAAACATTAAACATAGGCAATTGGCTATGACATCCTCTTGTATTTCACAAAGATTGTAGACATGTTAAACGTTAAAATCTCCCGACATTGAACATGAAAAGAAGCCATGCACAAAAACAAAAGGGCATGTATCAACAACTTCAATGTTGTACTGAAATCATATAATATAAGATATAGGTATCCTTGTGTAGTTTGGAAAGGTATACACTTGAAGAGGTGTGCCAATTATAAGAAGCTTGTAGATGGTGTTGCAGATTCTCATAGTCTTTGCAAGAAGTGGATTTCATTCTTTATTCGATGTGCTTCACCAATAATAATGTATCACCAACTGAAATGTTTAAATATAGTCTTTTATTTAATTTCCATTTCAAAACTAGTAACACATATATCAAATTTCCCTAGTACAAAAATGTTTCCACTAGTACCAAAAGGTTTCCACCTATATGAATCTGCAGATTAGCAAAGAATGAAAACCCTAATAGATATCAAATTATCACCATCCAAACTAAAGAAACACAAATACTGAAAGTATAACTTTCTTTCAAGGAAAACATACCCATTCATCTTGGGTCCCAAGGAATTTCATTGCTGGGAAAATAGGGAAAAATGGCGAAACTCATTCATCCAATTATCAAGAGGTGATTTTGGTGCCAAAACCATATGCAAAACTTTGATCCCTCGAAATTTATATAAATAACCTAGTAGGGAAAATTTTTGCAAGATTTTTCCAAGTCCCTAGAATAAAAAATAGGAATGTAAACATATCATAATTTAAAAAAAAATGATTGGCAGAAACAAAATGCATTCAAACACACAAAATATCAATCAAGACATGAAACAACAAAATTGTGAAGCAACACTAACTAAACAAGTAGAAGCATATAAACTACCATTTCAATTGCAAGGATTCTATTTATGCCATTTTCATACAACCAAATAGCCCAGTTCAGTCCAGCTAGTTGGTAATCTCTCATCTTCCCTTGAATACCTGAATACTAAAAATTGAAAAAAAGGCATGATCAATGTCCCAACTTCAATGAGGAGAAATTACAATCATTAATGTATAAGGAAATTAAAACTATACAGTGACATTTTGTTATAAATGAAAGAATCGACTATTGTAACACACTAGAAGTTGTTATTAAAAAGTAAATTGCGCCCCAAAAAGTAATAATTCAAAACATTTGTGTTACATTTTCGTATTACATGAAAAAAATCATGATTAATTAAAGGAAAGATAAGTGTCCAAACTTCAATGAGGAGCAATTAAAGTCATTAATGTATAAGTAAGGGAAAAACTATATAGTGACATTTTATTATAAATAAAAGAATCAATTACTATAGCATAATATAAGCTGCTATTAAAAAGTAAACTGCCCCAAAAAAGTAATGGTACAAAACATCCGTGCTACATTTTCCTATTACAAGAAAATAATTCATAAGTAATTGAATGCAATTCCAAGCTTTGAGATTAGCAACATGGGGAATTGAATCCAGAATATTCATGTAGAAATGGAAACATTCAAAAGACCGTGATCCAGAAGCTTTAACTTGCAAAATGTAAATAACATAAAATAATGCCTATTATATTAATATTTTTTTTTGTGTAATGGGTTCTTGTTGAAATATGCAAAAGAATTGATACTACAATCTAAAGCTACCATAACTTGAACAGATGCACAATCCTCTGATAGGAAATTATGCTACATAACAGAACATGGAGCTAATAAATCAATCCTACTCAAGAAAACTAGGAACAAAAAGAAGATGTGATCCTTTGTCCAATAAATAGTTCCACTCATACTTTACAAATAATTGATAGAGAGCACAATACTAACTAAAACAATATAAAATATCTAAGACTGGAATGCATCAACAACTAAATCTTTTCAAAATGCATATAGCAAGTGCAACTGGACACAAACAACCTACAAAATAATTCTCAAACCAATGTAGTTGATTGAATCCATGAGAACCATCATTAGACACAATAATCAGTGAACAATTCAAATAACCTCCCAACAAATTTACAACAAGCACCATTGCAAAAGATATATGTGTAACAAATTCTCAACATTTTTAAATTTGAAAATTTGCCAAATTGAGATTTCAAAAAAGTTAGACGTTAAAAACAATGGTGGATAAACATTTTAATTTTTGACCTTTTCTGATTTGCTATCACTAGAATCTGGTTAAGTAATCTTTATTGAAATTTCAATTTTGGATTGATGGAATTGTTGTTTTTAATGCAAAATTGGATTTATCACTATTAAATAGACTGTTTGCAATTGGATTGTGCAATGTTAATATCTGAAACCTGCAATGTCATCTGTCCAAAATGTCTCCTGCCCGGTTTTAGGCCAAAAATACCTATTTCACCTCTTGTTATTATGAGCAACCAAAAAAGGGCCAATTCGTCATGCATTTGAACTATTTGCTAAAAAATAAAAAATAAAAACTTCTAAGATAAATCAATTTTTACATAATAGAGATAAAATAATTTGAATGGTTGACTTAGTCAAATAAATATTGCTCTGTTGTATCTTTGTGTAAGGGTGCACAAGCAGTTTGAGAAATATGGAATAAAATGAATAAGATTCAATCCCAACACAGATCATGTGATTCAATCTAGAAGGGTCCATAACTCTCTTGAAATTTCCTTCAAAAGAGCAAGTTCACAAGGAAAACAAAAAGAAGAGATCTTTTGGAAAGACTACAACAACTAGTCCAAAAGGTACTTTGAAAAAAGTAGGCAAGAATCCAAGAATTCAAAAATCTAGAAATGAAAACGGATGAGGTAAGATACCCGCAACTTAGGAACTTGTCCTTCTAATTAGAATCTACATTTGTTGTGAATGGGAAGGGAAAAAATGGAGATTATTCCACATCGCAAGTGATCTGATAAAAAAATATTAATATGGGAGAAAGACATAATTTTCCAAGGAAGTCGCTAGTATAGGGGGCATTCCTTGTCTCTAAAGTGGATCAAGAATAGAATCAGATGAAATTAAAACTTATAAATTAGACACTGATTCAAGTATCGTTCAACCCAACCAAAACTAGATCTATATGCATTTAATGCACAACAATTAACCATCAAATAGCATTCAATAGACAATTGGATCTCATCCAACAGAACAAACACCTCCTCTTCTTCCCTTGTTAGAACTAGACTTTTCCTTTGACCTGAATAATTATAGCATGAAGATGTTTTCCAAATCATTGGGAATTTTCTTGGTAAATATTTGAGATCTGCAAATCTCACAAAGCAAAGACAAAGTAACATATGAAAGCATTTGCATTTATATGGAATCCTTGTCAACTGTCACTTTTATCATGAATATGGGCATGATACAACTAAAAAGAATGTACACAAGAAAAAGCATCTCCAATGCTCTGCACTTTGCATACCCAATTGCATTCCACAAAACCACATCCCTTCATTAATGAGACACTCATGGTTGAAACCTGGAACGCTATCCACGAATGCAATGTTGCAAAAGAGGGACTTAAAGTCTATTCTTGGAAGTCATTGCGGGCTAATATACAGAAACTTGAATTCAAGGTAGAGGTAATGTTGTGGATAAAAATAGATTTATGGTTTTCCTAGACAAGAATGTGCCATATGAAGGTGATGGCACAAAGATTGACATCAAGATAAAATTGGATATAAAAATAATAATTTCAATATGAAATCAAAGGATAGGATTGACTAAGGAAAATTTCATAAAAATCATGGGGACATTTTCCAAATCTAGAACTTTATATTTTCTTGAATGTGATCCACCATATTAAAATGCATCATACACAGGTTGTAAGTACCCCATTGTTTATCAAGAAATGTTGATATCTGAGAATGGAAATGAACAAGTTGTATAAATATTGAGAGAAGAATATATGTTTGACATGCCACAATGCTAAACAATTTGAACAAATAAGGTATCTCAACTTTTGAGCTCAGTGGATCTATTTTTCTAGAAAACAATGTTGATCTTATCTCATATTCTACAAGTTCTATTTAACAATAGTTTACATATACTCCAAGTCATATATTTCTACCATGTTCAATTCGGTTGGATAAAAAGAAGTAGTTCATGAGAATGGTTTACCTCACCCTAACTTATAGCCTTTGTATGTATTGGCATGCATTCAAATCCTTCTACTCCATCCATTTCTAAAGGGGCGGTTCCACCCAAATAAATGATATACTCCCTCGATGGATGGAATTCGACAGGAAGAAACAAGAAGTACAAATTTTGAAATGGTGAAATGTTGACCGTATAGAAAGAACTACGACAGGAAGAAACAAGAAGTACAAATTTTGAAATGGTGAAATGTTTATCGTATAGAAAGAACTACGACTAAAGAGGGGATGTCCTTCTCATTATGGTTCCACCTCATTCCAATCAATCACCTAAACTTTTCCAAGAATCTTTCCCACTAACCCACCAAAAGTTATCCCTATCCACTCCTTGCTCGAGAGAATCATGTTGGTTGGTTTCCCAAGAAAATAAAGCAAGGAAGAGAAAAAAAAGCAAAGAATAGAAGAAAGTTGATCTTGTATCTAGATCGATTGGCCCATGAAATACATCCTACCTATGCCTTCCTTATGTTGGCTATGTTGTCTAGAATGATCAACAAATAAGCTTCAATTGTTGAGACTCTGGGTGAGGTTGCATTGTGTTTTGAGTTCTACCAAGCCCAAAAAGAAATAACCAGGAAATCAAAGTGGACAAATAATATTATCTTTGGTATGAATTAAGGGGTGAAACCCTACCAACAGGGCCATCTAGATGAAACCTCGCGCTCTGTATTCTGATTGTAACACCCCGATTTTGACCTCGTTGAATTAAAC
Organism: Larix kaempferi; assembly: GCA_027924585.1. Classification (NCBI taxonomy): domain Eukaryota; kingdom Viridiplantae; phylum Streptophyta; class Pinopsida; order Pinales; family Pinaceae; genus Larix; species Larix kaempferi. Next base: position 2,415,651 of record BSBM01000191.1, read on the forward strand.
TTGTAAATGATGTAATATCGTTATAAAAATTGTGGTGAGGATCTCAAGGCCAAGGCCCTGCCATCGATTTAGAGTTTTATGTATCGACATTTAAAAATTGATGCATGTGGTTTGCTTGCTAGTCAGGCACAATAGAAATTATAAATATGATGTATATATGTATTTTAATAAAAATACCCACAACTAGATATGCAATGGAACAAGAGTATGAGGGCATGAATTTCACAAGGAATAGGGAGGGAAAATATTCAACCCCTTGAACCAATAGTGTCAAGCGAAGTTTCAATTAGAGAACCCATAAACCATTAACTACACATTTTGCCTTATGCACCCAATCATTTAATTCTTCCAAGAGGTGGTTGAGGTAGTTATTATTTTTGGAAATGGAGAGGTATGGTTGTCCAAATTTCGTGTATGGGAAAGCCACCATTTTGGAAAATCGTGTTTGGTTTCCTTGGCAAGAAAACACCCACGACTTTGCTTCCCAAGACATTATTCATGCATGGGGTTTTGCTCTCTCATGTCCATATTTCTTGCTGGGTGTTTTCCTCCATGTTTTTGCTGAGTATTCCTTCATTTCTAGCTGGGAAACACGTTTTTGGTGTTGTAGAATGACTAGGAGGAAGGGAATCCAATTTGGGGGTCCATAGAGGATGTTTTGGCCATTTGAATGCTCATATACCTATGGGAGAAGTCGTTTTCTTCCCCATGGTCGATTTTACCCTCTTAGGGTGCGACGATTGGGGAAATCCATGGAAATCTTGTTTTGGGCCTCCCATAGTTAGAACGTTTTGCCATGCCCAACATTTGGGCTTGCTGTGTGTGTGTGGGGAGATATTGCTATGGTTTGGGTTATGTACATCCCTTGTTTTGGATTGAACTTGTATGAAAGTAACCAAGAGTAGACAAGGAGTGGGAATTGGCTTGATAAACCTAATTAAGGGTGTAACCTCACCAAATATCAAAGGGCTTTGACTACTTTTCTATGCACACCCTGAAGAGCACTAGAAGGGAAGGTATGGATTGAGGGACTATGGAGCAGTGAAGGGAATATTTCCCTGTGTTGGGTGTGTAGGTATTGTGGGTGCTAAGCTAGATGAATCTTGTAGAGGTGCCAATAGCTCTGTGGATGAGCTCACTAGCTTAGCAATTCTTCCTTTCTACTGCCTTAACATCCTGATAAACCCAACTGTGGACTAGTTTGGCTAATTTGTGGCATATGTTTGGCTATGCATGAGTTGGTAGGTTCCCTTTCCTTGTGGAAATCGTTCCCAGCTCGGGGGTGGTAAAGTTGATGAGCACAGTTGGCCTATGGCTTTGTGGAACATTACACTTGCATAGCCAGTTGCTCGAGACAACTTCACGTCAAGATAAGTAATCTCGTGTTAATTTTGCAATGTCTTTAATTATTGAATGTTATGATTATGCTGATAAATGCATGTTATATTTGGGTAGCATATTTTATTTCCGCTGTGTTATTTGTATGATGCATCTGCACACATGTAAATTTGGTTGCATGTAATTGTTTATGAATTTGATGATGATGGGGATTCAAAAGTAGAAATGGACCAGATTTTTAGTCATGTTCCCTTCCTTGAGACAGATTAATGGAAGAGGACGTGAAACTGATCCATGAAGAAAATGAAGCCAAGAAAGGAATATATTTGGGTGAATCTATTATGTGTAATGAAGATGCATTTTTTGAAGTAGAATTTTCCCTAACAAAATTGAACATTTACCTAACAAAAAGACATATACATGAGTTCATACTTTCTTTGTCTAAAGGATTGGGATTATGGTATGAATTGTTGTGACCACTGACATAACTACGCATATGCCAAATTGAATGAATGAATGAATCTATCTCCCTAATATTTGACATTTAGGAATCTATGGAGTAGGGATTTAACTTGATGTCAATGCATTCCGACCCAATCAAAATGACTAGGCCTCATGTGTCGTTGCTTGAAAGCCTCCCCCTGGGGGGAAGTGGGGGGAGATCATGTTCCCAATAAATATCTCTTACTACAGTGACCCAAACAATCTCATTTAAACATTCTTTCAAACACGTGGCATGCATTCTACCTTTATCAAGATGAATTTTCATATTTTAATTTCCATTCTCATTGAAACATTATTTTAAACAATTGACATACATTCTGTAAAAAATATCATTTATGGATTTTAACATTACAAGACGAATATTATTTTTAAAACTTAGATAAGAATCTTATCTGTAAAGAAAACCAAAAAATATTTTGATAATTTGAAGGAAAATAAGATCCACCCGCAAGCAAGAATTTGTGTTCATTAACACGATGGAATCCCAAGATTGAAACTCCTTTCATAGGTTCAGGGTTTCACAAGCTTCATAGTTTCAAATCCATATTCAAATTGATCCCAACTGAAACCCTTACTTATCTCACTGGTCTCTTAGATCCACCCCTTCCCTAAAATCCTTTCACGAAAATTAAACTAGCTCATTATTTCCCACCATGTTCAAGGTTTCATCGCCACAGTCATTCATAATAAAATGAATTGATATTTCATGAGCACATGAAATGAATTGAAATGATTAAATATTTCCCACCTTTTTTTTCTATTTTTTAATTTGTTAATATTACATACATTATAATGTTTAATTATATTATATTTATATAAATTAACTATATTATATTAATATTACATATTATATCATATAATATATTAACTTATATATAACTATGATATATCAATATTGAATATTAACTATAATAGATATAATAATTTTATTATATTGAGAGGCTTCAAGTTTCAACTAGGTTAGTTATACATGTAATATATTAACATTTATATATATGTGAAAATAGTTAATGACCTACGTCAAATAATATCGTCAATAATTTGGGCTGGGCATCGACAACATATAACATAAATTTGAATACTAAAACACAATGAGCTAACACATTCATGGAGGATAATGCAAAATTGAATTCAACATTAAAAATCTTAATGATGAACTTGATAAAGCACACTAAAATGGATACACCATTAAAACTCAATTTAAACATATAAATAAGAAATACTACTAATTCATATTCATGTAGTTGTTATCTAGTTGTATTTTTTCCCTAGACTAAAATAGTAGTTTATGTTAGTGATTTTTAGATTCGTTAATTAAATTTGCTTAAATTTGGTAGTAGTTAGTCTAAAAAATTGTCGTGACTAACTTTTTTGGCCGCGTAGTCATAATTTCTCATCATGACTAACTGTTTTGGTCGCGTATTCACTAATTACCCATTTTTCTACCGATGATACTCCTCTATTTAAGGTGGGCTACTCAACATGGGAAAATAGACTCCACTATAGCTATATGTTTCCTTCTCTATCTCTCCTACCTCCTAAAGTGTCTATTATGCAACCATAAGTTTGACTTCTTATGAGCTCAATCTTTATCGGGGGTCAATTTAGCTGTCTACTTGGGATATGATTTTTTATTATTATGTATTTTTATATATTATAACATACAACATATGATATAAAATATATCATGTATTTTTTATATTATTAATTAAAAAATTAATGTTATATTTATTTCTCTATATTATATGACTAGTTTTAATAACATAATAAATAATTAATAACATGATCTTTCTTTACAAATAATTCTATTTCAAGGGGATGCATGGTTACTGCAATATTAATTGATGGTTCGACCCCATCCTATGCATATGCCATGATCATTAGAGTGGATGTGTTCCATGTGATAAGGCTTGTGAAAATGCATATAGGAGATAGGAGATGGAGACATCATATATCTCTTGGCTATATATGTTTATGTGATTCTTGCATGTGAGTGACTATAATGATCCCAAGGACCATACAACTTCATGGTAGAAAATTGTTGATATATTTGGTTAGTGTTAACTTATAACCCTATAATCCCTAGAACCCCACTAACCCCAAATTGAAATTAATTTGAATCCATTATAACCTCATTTCCCCCTAATTGATCTTAATTCCTAAATGTTGTAGCCCTATAAACATTTAAGTGTACTTAGATATTGATGACTACAACCCCACTACCTTGGCACTAACTCTCAGTCCACTGATCCATGACCACCACACCACTATCCCTGATACCTTTCAACCCAAAGCTGATACCTTTCAACCCAAAGCTTCAACCCATATAACCCCACAAACACCCTAATAATACTTATCCCTCTTAATCCCTAATCCATATAACGCCCTTGACCCTAATTGATCTTAACAATAAACCCATGTAAGTCCAAAAACCCATTAAACAACAATCCTTGGCCAATATAACCTTAATAATTCCTAACCATTATACTTACAGTGATCCCCAATTAATTTTAACACCAAACCTTTATAAACGAACATACCCATAACTTGCACTTTGAGATATGAGTAATCTCCTCATATGAATCATATATGCCTTACCTCAAAATGATGTTTGGTTAACATAAACAATGCTTAGATGTTGTGTACCCCAGTTGGAATAGAATCAAGGAGGACTGAATGGTTAGGGAAAAGCATATTGGCACATGGGTCTTATATTGGATTTGGTGCATTTTTCATAGTGTGCAGGTTCTTGCTTGCACTTATATTCTCTATTGTATTTGGGGTTCATGAGTTATTGAGTCATATGTTGATCAAACATGTTTACAAACTTGAATATTAAATGATTCAATCAATGATTACATGATTTGACTAATATTTGAAATCTATTTTTGGATTAAAATCTATTTTTAAATTATATATTTCTTAATCATTTTTACTAAATGTTTTAGTAATTTTGGTAAAGTTAAAACTATTATAGTTAAATTTAACGAAATAATTATTCCTCCACTTTTATATAGTGTAAAATCATGCATATTAAATCATGAAAAAATCGCGCATACTTATTGTGAAAAATTGTAAAAAGTTTTTATTAAAAAAACAATAAAGCTTCTTGCTAATAGTGAAATTATTGCCATATTTTTACAAATGTAAACAATTTTCTAAAAATTAATTGTCATATATTTACAACTGTAATTAATTTAGTAAAAGTATATTAAAATTTAGTTACAAGTTTTATTTTATCAAAATAAATATGAGAGATCATTCGACTATATACACTTATTTTCCAGTCAATCCTTCCACACACACACACACACACACACACACACACACACACACAGATATATATATATATTTCAAAAGAAAAAAAAAACCTATAACTTGATATTCATAAAGAATCAAAGTTATGATATTCTTGTATATCCAAATCATAAAAAAAACTATGTTTATCTCACAATTATGATGAAAAATTGCCAAGATACTATTTGATCCATCCCTCCAACCGCTGTTATCAAAATTACAAAAGTGACAAATTAGGATGCCCATATACATACACTGCATAAAATAAAATAAAAAAGAGGAAAAGGTTTTTCATCCAAAATGAGAGTAGATCTAGCTATCTCTAAAAAAACACTTAATAAACATAATAAGAATATTTGGATATCATAGGAAAATATATGAATTCTTCAAAAAATAAAAGTCCTTCAGATGATCCTACTACTTTTTTTGATAGGCTATCAGCCATGGTATTAAGTTCTTTATAAATGTGTGAAAAATATAGCATTGGGAAAGTATCTTGTAGCATCTAGATCCTAGAGCATCAATATTCAAGAACAAAAACCTATAGAGAAGCATTACCAGTTGTCCATTCCACAATCACCTTTGAGTCACCTAAAAATTGGAGGAGCAAAAACCCTTTGTTAGCAACAAATTTTAGTAGCCCCCAAAGTGCAAGTAACTCAACTCTAGTATTCGAGCCTGTGCCACATCCCAACCAAAGAAGGATGTGATGATGATCAAATACTTTTATAAACATGCCTCCCCCACATTTTCCATTAGAACATGCACCATCAAAATACCCAATAGGAATATCATTTGAGAGCTGAGGATCCACACAATTTTTTTGTTTTTTTGGACCAGACTTCTTAAACAATTCTTTGAAGTAACCTAAAATTTCCATACTAACCACTGTCACATTCTGATACACATTGTCAAAAACCAAAGAGATACTGCATATCCATATGCCCTAACATAAGAAAGGAGGCGAAATATGGTATCGTGGATTTGTTTTTATCCACTTTGTCAAGTTTCTTTCTAAAGTAGAAAAATAACAAGTTCCAGATCACTGTATAACTGCAATAATATCCTTCCAAACCTCTCTACATAAAACAAATTGAGCTAACACATGGTTAGTAATTTCTTCATCAGATTTGCAAAATACACAGACATTTGGATCCACAATACCTCATTTAGTTAAATTTTCCTAGGTTAAAATACGATTTTCTAGACATATCCAAAAGAAAAATTTCAGCTTCAATGGGATGTTCCACCTCCAAATATTCTTATACCACCAGATATCAACCTATTCAAAATGTGCAGAAAAGATGTCTTCATAAGCCATATTTGCACTTATTTGGCCATCTTTTTTATTCCAGGAACATATGAGATAATCTTCATTCTTATTCAATTTGATCCCAATGTGATATAAACTTGTGATAAAAGAGTTCCATTCATTTTCAAGTTCACCAACAAGGCCCAAATAATCAACAATCATCCAATAAGATTTGGAATGAATTATAAAATTAAATGTTTTTACATGAGCTAGCCTGTTGAGAAAAATATCACTTAAGAAGGTAATAAGAGGATTATAAAGTTTATAGAATTTGTCACCTCCTATAAAGGGATCAATACCTAGTATCACCTTTTCACCATTACCAATCATCCATGATATCCAAGTTCCCATCCAGGGGTACGTTCTAGCAAATCCCCTCCATAAATTTGAGGCTGAAGAAATAGATTTTTATCCTTTTGAATCCATTCCTCCACTTTGCATTTTTTCAAGTATTTGGATCTTATTACATCACTCCACAACCTAGTTCCAAAGAGACTCCTCCACAGGATCTTAAGCCTCAAATCTAAGCTAAACCACACAAGATTCTTAATACCCCAATCCCTTAGACTCTTTGGAAAGGAATTGTTTTCTCAATTCACAAAATGAAACTTCCCCTTGTTTACATTCCCTAACCATAAGAAGTGCATCATTTTTTTTCTCAGGTTATGAAGAATAACTAAAGGAATATTTGCAAGAGATATGCAGTAAACTGGGATACTATCCAAAATTGCCTTGACTAAGGTCAATCTACCACCATGTGAGATCCATTTATAGCACCAACAATTAATCCGTTTTTCCACCTTCCTCAATAGCCACACCTAGTCCTCTTTGGTAGAACAATTTGGTTTTATGAAATAAACCATGTACTTAAACCCTTTCTCAATATTATCTAAATTATAAGGAAAAAGCTTTAACACCTATGCTAGAACATTCTCTTGTACTGCATTTTGAAATAAGCAAGATTTTTGTAAACTCACCTCCATACCAGAAGCTTCAAAAAATAGTTTGAATAAAGTATGAAAGGTAATCCAATCATCAATTGACCCATTTCCAAATAATATAATATCATCAACGAAGAAAAAATGAGTGATGGATGAGAAGATGTGACACACACACATAATTGATTTTTAACCAAATAAAAAGAATCCTCAAAAATATTCTTAGCTATAACCTTACAAATATTATTTGTAATATTTTATATATGAGTTAGATGAAATATAACAATGTTTAGTACTAATAATAATAGATGTTTTTATTTTTTAATGAAGAGCTATGAATTATATAATAATGCAAATTATAATATTTTTTCAAATATGTCTTGAAAATCTCCAAAACACCTAAACTTATAGGTAATGGAATATGCATTTGATAAAAGGACCTTCATAATTAAACTCTTTAAGTACTTAATTTATCTTTTTTCTTAACACTTGGCATTACATATATATCGCAAGGTTATCTAATTGAAGGAATATCTTTATTATTACTATTTTTCAACAAGATGGTTGAAATGGTTGCTAACTTTTCATTTACTAACATCATAAAATGAATTAAAAAATATAAATGGCCAATTATACATAACAATAATAAAATGACACATCCATAATATAAATGTTGAAATAAAGCAGGCACATATCTATTTCCATCACCTTGATTATCTTCCTTCCTTAGGATTATAACATTTTCTCAAAAATATGTTTTGATATAGGGTTGTGTCTTAGTATGAACCACCAATCCCTATCCAACACATATGGGTTAAAAAACATTTAGTTGTAGTGTTTTAGGAAAACATAAGACTCCTTAGTTTCATCCCACAACCTTCTAGCATTGATACATATTATCCCACCATCATGATCTTCCTTTCCATTTCTACAGTAGAAGGTATCCCACCACTTGCACCTAAAAATAACACATTGGAAATATGATAAGTCCACTTGCATGATATCTTGTATCTTTCAAACATAACCTAACTTCCCCTCTATTATGTTTTGATAATTGTGGCTAGTACAACTAGATTGGTCAAACTTGACTTTCACTCCGCAATCACATCATCATTACAAAAAACTGATGACCATATGCCTGCATAGATAGGAACAAACGCACCTGTAAAAAAATGAACAAATGATAGTGTCATATGTTTAATAACCCAAGAATTAATAAAAAACATATCGATGTCATAATTCAAAGGTGCATTATAAATTTAAAAATGTGCATAGAGAGATTATTATAGAGTCATTGCACTCGATCCCTATGTTTAATGCACCCTCTTCACCACATGGGTATCAACTAGATGGCCACATTTCTCTTTGATCTAGTTAGCCAACCAACTGTTGGGATATATCACTAGAATATTTTCTTTTAAATGATAAGGATAAATCATGCTTCTATTGTTCAACCTCCTAAATTCTTTCTTGTCACTCTTCCATTTCCTTCTCTTTTTCTCATACAATGCGAGCCACAGTTACGTTGTCTCCACCTTGTAAAGAATGAATCTATTGATGGCATCGATTTTTGAATTTGTTATTGTATTCATGAAATACAAAATAATAGAATGGAATCAAATATATACTATCAAGTTCAGTGTAAATAATTACTGTGTAGAAATTTGACAAAAAAAAGTGATTTTCTCTTTATTATGCGCCTTTTTTCCATTTGTTTGGAGTAGCTTCCCTTCCCTGTTGTCCTCATCCAAAACCACTGTTCTTAGTGTGTCATTTATTTTCTTTATGTACCCACTGGCATAACACAATGACTCATATACTATGTACCCATCCACCATAGACTCCTTAGGTTTTTCCCTTTGTCGAACAAACCCCTTTAATTTTTTCATGTACCTCTCTAAGAAGAACATATGATGACATGATACCACCTAGACTGATTCAACCTCATCAACCAGGTGAATTAGAATATGAACTTGCAAGTTCGTGAAACTCATGAGTAGTTCCTTCTAAAACCTACAAACAATCTCAACTATCTCTCGACACCACTTGAAATGCTATCCATATGAATCTCCTTTAATGTGATCCAACGTACAAATGCATATAATTTAGATATGGCATGATGGAGGTCTTGGGGGGAAGTCATGGTTCACACAACCAAGCATGCAAAAATCCATGGTACATCACCTTCTTTAAAAGAACAAGCTGGACCAACCTCTCCTCTACTTTCTTTTCTTGGTTAGTATTTAAAGAAATAAGATCTCTCCTAACACCCAATGTGTATCTTTTTTGATGATATGTGCCTCCATAAATAACATGATTTATTTTTCAATATATGCATGGGATCTAGTAAGTGGGAATTCTTAAGATGATCTCAATATGGAATATCATAAAGTATATATTTCCTTTTAATCCCAATGGTCATTTTCTCATAGTAAGCGTTGAAAATTTTAGGATTGTCGAGCATAGGTTACCCTTTTGAATTTAATTTTTTTGTATTCCTTCTGCTTCTGTGTCATATGCCCTAATTACCAAATCATACAATGTCATTATTTTAGGTTTTCGATTTCTCTCTAGTTTACCGTTGAAAGGGGATGTTGTTCTTCTATAAGGGTGGTCTTTTGGGAGGAATACCCTTAAGCAATCTACACCAGATTTCTTAGTTGGTTGGACGACCAAGCCTTTATAAAAGGTCCACAAAATTTACATCCATGATAACCACTTGTTACAAAACCTATGATGTTATCGTATATAGATAAAATTTAGTGTTCAAGTAGATAGTGGCACCAAATTACCTATGCAAAATAATAGTATGGGCATAAACAAATCAATATGCTTAGCAGAGAAAAATCTTAATCCTAGATAATCATGTGTGGTGTATGTGCATATTCCCTACAACGTTAAATACCTATTCATTGGGATGGGTATTGATACATTATATACAAGTATCCCTTTCCATAATTGCTTAAATTCATTGATCAATGGTTGTAGGTAGACATTCATTATCCTCACTTGTCTTATACTAGGGACTATAAGATCCAACATAAGATGTTTATACTCCACACACAACAATGGTGGGATAATGCTATTGATCACAACTACTAGAAAAGCATAATAGTTGGTGTTTTAGAGGGAATATGGGTTAAAATACATCTATGTATATGCTCAATTAAAGGCATTGTACTTCATCCTTGATATTAGGCCATGTATACTCTATATGCTTCATGGCTATTGAATTGTTGGGATTCACATAACTCTTGAATCATTAATGTGTGAGGCATGACACCCCTATAACACCATAATTTTTTTGCAATGAAATAGATTTTGAATCCTTGGGATTATGGGCATGTGCCTCAATATATTATGATGAGGACCATGTGATTTAACCCAATTTTTTTTATTTCATGTACACGTCATGCACACATTTTGACATATCTCTTTGTCTACATATTCACCTCTATATAGAATACAATAATTCAGGCATCGCATGATATGATACACCCAAACTTTTCAACATTTGATTTGCCTCTTCACAATTACAAACACACCATTTTCACTCGAAAAGTACCTTATCTTTGAGTAACCTACAATTAATGGGCAACTGAGAAATGCACATTGTCATCAAGCATGCATAAGCTAAAACATTTTCAATGTTTATTGTGGGACAAGATCCCTCAAAATATAGGGGGACTTAATTTACCTCAACAGTTCCAAGAAACACACATGTAACATACCATACACTACTTTCAAGTTGTACAATAACATCACTGTCCCTAGTTGGGTAGACTTTGACCCATTCCCAATGAGAGGGGTGGTGGAATAAGGTTTCAAGATTTCAAAGAAGGTATCCACGATATAAGCATAATCCCTTAGCTCATATTGTTGGAATGCATGTAATTACTACATTCTCTCCATGGCACTCATATACCATAAGAAGTCATCCATATGAACCTCTATTTCATTTCCTTCATTGCCAACATGCGAAGAACCAATGTTATTGTAGACATTCTAAATTGGTGGCTTGGGATGTAGTGGTCATTGAATTGGTGGGTGATTCAACCATGCTTGGTATGGTTTCTCTTTGAGATATGCTTGCTCAGTATCCTTCTCTTGATTTGAAATAATAATGGGGTTCGACAGAATATGGTGAACATATTGCTCATCGTTAGAATTCTAATTGCGAAAATATTGAATATTATATTGGTGATATTAATAAACACAATGCATTTAGTATGTTTAAACATTCTCTCAACTTTTTTTTAGGAGCATGGATATTTTTTCCAATAGTACATGTGAAACCAGATGTCACGTCCCCTCCCGTCGATCTGATGCAAGGAAGGGAACATGGCTAACATCCTGGGATTATTTGGAAAACTTAGCCCCATTCACGGATAACAAATTCATAATAACTAAAACTCATGTGTGCAGATTCATACTCAATTAAACACAGCGGAATGAAAACATTATCCACACTCAATTGCATCATGCATTCATCATATCAATAACAATCATCAAATTAAAACATTGCAAAACACAAAATGAACATAATTTAAATCACAGAGAATACTTATCTTTAAGATGAAGTTGTCCAAGCAACTAGCTATGTGAGATAAACGTTTCCACCCCAACCATAGGTCTCTGTCCAGCCTATATTCTTTTAGCTGAGAGACCACCCCCGAGCTGGGCTGTGTATCCACTAAGGATGAACTAAAAAGGATCACTCACAACCATGGTTTCACAAAAACAATCATGCTAAGCCAACACACAGTTGGGTTTTATCAAGCATGCAAGATACAAAGGAGGAGGATGCTAAGGCAATGAGCTCAACCACAGAGCTACAGGCATCTCAATTAGATCCAAACAACCTTGGCACACACAATACCTACCACACCCAACACAAGGAAGGTCCCCTTCTCTGTTACATAGTCCCTCAGGCGCCCCTTCCCTCAGGGTGGGCATATAAAGGTCCAAGATGTTAAATACTTGAGATTCTATCCTTCACTGGGTTTTTAAAGCAATTCCATCCTCCGTTTCTATCTTCTTCTCTGTCATTCACGCTTGGATTTTCTCAATTCTATGGCCAAATGACTCTGTCTTGTAATTGGATTTTCGGGGTATCAAATCGAGGTTTTCCTATGGATTTATGGGCATCTAACACTCTCAAATTCGCCCCAAGGTTAAGGTCTATGGATCCCCCATTGGATTTCACTGTCCACACAAATTTCTGGGCGTTTTTGGCACTTCAAAACGTGGCTTAATTTAGAGTTTCGATTTCTGGTTTTTTTAACTGCTGGGCATGTGTAATGGATGAAAACTGATGCTCCGATCATAAAAAATAAGAATGGGAATGAGGAAAAATGAATTCCCATGAGGTAGAGTGACTTGTGGGTCAAGGAAACAGATCCCATGCCCTGCCATATGAATTTATGGGCTGCCCATGCTCCATTGAAGCCATGGATTGATTTCTTCAACCACTTCCTTACGACGGAATTAAATGTTAGCAAGGAAAGTCAAATGGGTTCTCAATATGACATTTGGAAGCATATGGTTCAACTCCACAACCCCCCTCACCACTCCCTAGTGGATACACATGGCCCCCTCTTATTAGTTGCTTCCATAGACAATTTTTTTGGTATTTTATTGCAATATTAATATTTACATCATTTTACAATGTTCCATGGATTAATAACACATGGATAACGTAATATCAAATACTTGAATTTTTAAATAAAATCCGAGCATCCACTAGCAGGGCCTTGGCCTTGAGCTCCATGTTAGGAAACATACATCACATGTATACAATATTTACATTAAAAGCCAATATATCCTAAGGGTCAAAATGAGGGTATTACATTCCCCTCCCCCTTAGAACAACACCATCCTCGGTGTTCTCAAAACTGAAAAAAAATTGGGAATGCATCTCTCATGGCATCCTCCAGCTCCCATGTAGCCTCATAGGGACTAAGGTGCTTCCATTGCACCTTTACCTGTCTGATGGCTCAGTTCCGGAGCAATGTGACCTGCTTGTCGAGGATGCGCATAGGATCCACTTGGAACTCTCCCTCGGGTTCCACCTGTATCACATACTTATTAAGCAAAAAAACATGGAAAACATTATGAGCTCTCATGTTAGCAGGAAATGCAATTCTATATGCAACTGGTCCTAGCCTATCAAGGACTTCAAATGGCCTACAATATCTTGGTGCCAACTTGGAACAACTCCCCAAATTTAGGAAAATTTTCCTTGGTTTCACTCTCAAATAACATGATACCCAATCTTAAATTCCCTATGCACTCTTTTAAAATACGCATCTCTTTTTCCTGTCCTGAGATGCCTTTAAATTATGCCTGATCTTAACAATTTCTTGTTCCATTTCCTTGATCATCTCTGGCACAAGAACTACCCTGTTCACCGGACTATCCCAATTCACTAGAGTCGTGCATCCTTTGCCATACAATGCCTCAAATGGACTCATTCCCAATGATGCTTGATGTCCATTATTGTATGCAAATTCTACTAAATGTAGATAATCCTCCCACTTGGATGGTTTGTCCATCACATACATTCTCAGCATGTCTTCAAGAACCTGATTCACCCTCTCAGTTTGGCCATCTGTTTGAGGATGATATGTTGTACTAAAATTCATCTGAGTTCCCAATTCCTGAAATAATCCCTTCCAAAAATTGGATGTGAAATTTACATCTTGATCTGAAATTATTGCCTTGGGAAATCCATGCAATTCTGAATATCTCCTTCATGAAAATATTTGCTATGTCACTTGTCTTATGAGTGGAGTTGACTAGAATAAAGTGATCTACCTTTGATAGTTTATCCAGCACTAACCATAATTGAATCATGCTTCTTCATTTTCATTGGAAAAACCTGTTATAAAATCCATAGAAATTGCTTCCCACTTCCATTCCGGAATGGGCAAAGGCTGCAATAATCTTGCTGGATGTTGATGTTCTGTTTTGATTTGTTGGCATTTTTGACACCTAGAAATGTATTCTTCTATGTCCTTCTTCATTCCATGCCAAAAATATTGCTTTCTTGCTGCTTTTATTGTCTTTTGGTATCCTATATGTCCAAAGTATGGCATTTGATGTATTTCATCCATCACTAGCTTCTTTAAATCCGCACAATTTGGAATATACAGTCTATCTTTATAGATGAGAATACCATCTTCACCAAGTTGATACCCTGCACACTTTTTAGCTATATTTCTCTGCTGCAACTTTTCTTAATTTGAAGGTAAGTTTCATCACTGTTTTGGGATTCAAGGACTCTTGTCTTCAAATTTGATTTGCACATACTTAATGCTGCAAGATGAAATTTTCTGCTAAGAGCATCTGCAACCTTATTCTCTTTCCCTTTTACAAGCTTAATTTCAAAATCAAATTCACAGAGAAATTCCATCCATCTAGCTTTCCTAGCATTCAAGTTTGACTGATCAAACAAATAATTCAAGATCATGTGGTTTGTCCTAAGCTCGAATCTTTTTCCCCAACAAATAATGTCTCAACATCTGAGAGCATGCACTATGGATGTTAATTCTAAGTCATGAGTAGCATAATTATTTTCATGCTCTTTTAATTTCCTTGACTCAATAGCAAATCACAAATCCCTTCTTGCATGAGTACTCCCACCTAGCCCTTCAATGAAAGCATCTGTGCACACTACAAAATCCTTCATTGGAGCTGCAATCTTCAAAATAGGAGCGCTAGTAAGTAACTTCTTTAGCTGCTGAAAGCTTTTCTCACATTTGTCATCCCATACAAACTTGACATTCTTCCTCTGCAATGATGTAATTGGATGAGTTATCTTGGAGAATCCTTCAAAGAACCTTCTATAATATCCTTCAACACCCATAAAAGATCTAACATCTGTGACATTCTTCGGAGTAGGCCAATCCATTATGGCTTCAATCTTTTCTGGAACCACTGCAATTCCTTCATCTGAGATGACATGACCCAAATACTGTACCTTCTTCGATAGAAATCGCACTTCCTCAACTTTGCATACAATCACTATTCTATAAGAACTTGAACCACCATTAACAGATGTTCATCATGCTCTTCTTCATTCTTTGAATAGACAAGAATTTCATCCAAGAATACTAACACAAACTTATCCAAATACTTGCCAAAGACACTATTCATGATACAGATGAATGTAGCAGGTGCATTGGTAAGACCAAATGACACCACTGTGAACTCATTATGGCCATATCTTGTCAGAAAGTTGTTTTGTGAATGTCTTCTTCTTTTATACTCACTTGATGATATCCATACCTCAATTCAATCTTTGAAAACACTTTAGATTCATTAATTTGATCAAACAAATCATCAATTCTTGGCAATGGGTACTTATTATTGACTGTCACTTTATTTATATGTCTGCAATCAATACACAGCCTTAAAGTCCCATCCTTTTTCTTGACAAATAACACCGGTGCTCCCCAAGGAGATACACTTGGCCTGATATACTTCTTGTCCATTAATTATTGTAGATGCATCTTTAACTCTATCAATTCTGGCGTGCTCATTCTATACGGATCTTTGGAAATTGGTGCTTCCCCGTAGAACAAGATCGATGGTAAAATTAATATCTCTCTTTGGTGGCAGTCCTGACACTTCATCCGGAAACACCATATTTGAACTCTTACAACAACTAGAAGGTCTTCTATCCTTGGTCCTTTGTCCTCCGTTGAATCTGATATATGAGCTGCATATAATTGGAAACCATTTTTATAAAATGTTTTCAGTTGTAAGGCTGACATATTTCTTACTGAAACTTGCTGAGGAATTCCCCTTACCAATCTTGGTCTTCCCTCTTCATCAATGCATTCAAGTAACTTTTGATAGAAATCTATCTTGGCTCTATGCCTTTCCAACCAATCCATACCAATTAGAGCATCATAAGACCCTAATGGTAGGACATTCAAATTTACTTTTGTGAGGAATCCATTCAAATCCATGGGGCACTCCATCACTACTTCATTCACTTTTCTCTTGGTCCCTGTGGCCAATTGAACTAGCCAAGACTTATTATGCTTCACTTTTCTAAGAGAACAACCTTCAACCAATTTTGGAGAAACATAACTATGAGTAGATCCTGGATCAATCAAAACAGAAATAGATTGCTTAGCAATACTACCTTCAAATTCCACCACTGCTGATTGATGGTGTTCCCGATGATTATCTAACGCTGCATAATTTAGAGGCACTTCCCTTTCCATATCCTCCATTGTAGTTGCTCCCTTTAAGTTGTGCAAGCTCCAAGGATTCTCCCTCCGATGTGGACATCCTTAAGCATGTTGTTTCCTCCACATCCCCAACACTGAAGTGGCCCTTTTGATGCCTTTTCTATTGCTACTGCTAGCTTGTTCCCACTTTGTGCTTGCTAGCCTTGTGGAAAATTTCTTGGCTGATTTTGAATGGTGGCTTGAATCCATTTTTCCTTTGATCAAACCTCCCTCTTGGATTTCCTTTCCATGTTGGGTGAACCTCTGATTTTCCTCTACTCTGCTCATAGCAATACATTGCCATCCTAATAGCTTCATCAATACTTGGTGGATTAACAAACTCAATCCTATCTCTAAAACTTTGAGGTAGACTCCCAAGGAAGCATTGGATATTTACCCTCTCATCTTTGATATAATCCACATACCTCAACAATTCCAAACATTTATGGACATGTTCTTCTATAGATTTCTGTCCCAACTTGAGTTCAATGAATTATTTCCTCTTACTGTCATAATAGCTAGCAGAAAGGTATTTTTCCTTGAAATATTTCTTAAATCGCTCCCAGCTGATCCTCCTTTCATTGATCGCTTTTACTTGCAAGAGGTGTTCCCACCAAATTGAAGTTCTTCCATTTATATTGTAAATGGAAATTCTAGCCTTTTCATTCCCTGAGTAATCATGAATCTTGAAATATTTCTTCATCCCAAGAAGCCATGCCTCTGCCTCTTGGCCAGTCTTATCTTCTCCATCAAATGTGGGAGGCCTTGCTTTCCTGAATTCTCCCTTTTTCTTTGAATTTATTTCTTCCTTCAAATATGCTAGAATTATGTCTTGGACTTCTTCGAGAACCTATGGAGTCACATGACCTGCTGGAAGAAGATCTTGAGGAGTGTGTTCTATGATTTTTGCTCACATAACTCTTTCTTGGGCTTGGAGTCCTCCTCCTAGAATGACCTCTAGAGCGACTCTCTGCATCTCTTCCTTCTTTATCTACATTGCTTGGGTTGGACCCAAGGTTTATTCTCTGTTGCATATCAATGAGGCTCTGCAAAATAGCAGCATTGAGTTGGTTCTGTTCCTCATGAGCCTTCATCAACCTTTCATT
Source organism: Larix kaempferi (assembly GCA_027924585.1). Lineage (NCBI taxonomy): Eukaryota > Viridiplantae > Streptophyta > Pinopsida > Pinales > Pinaceae > Larix > Larix kaempferi. The sequence goes on from BSBM01000191.1 coordinate 2,433,388, forward strand.
GAATCTTATCATGGTTTCCACCAAATTATGAGGAGTTATTTGCTCCATTCTCCCATTGGATTCAGTCTCAACATGTTCTTCTTTAAATTGTTCTCCTATCACATATTCATCATGCTCATAAGGATCCTGAGCATCATTCATGATCACCATTTTCCTTTGGAGACCCCCTTCCCTATATGCTGCCTCTGCTACAACTATTCAAATTTTATCAGCTGCAACCACTGTGCATTATAAAGGTATTTATTGGACATCTTAGGAATGATTATAGAAACATAAAACATAAATATATAATAGAATTAAACTCATGGAATAATTCACAGAGCTATTATGCCTTCTTTTCTTTTGCCCCATTCATGCAATTCTTGAAATTGTCCATATTGACAACAATTTTTTTTGTCAAAACAGTCACTGGCACTTTTCTACTCTAAATATCTATGATATATGAAAACTTAATTCAAATTATGGTTATGAACCACTATTCCCTTCTAGATAATATTTCCAATGCCTATCCACGTGCTTCATTCTGACTTGGGTTGTGGAGATCACATTACTTCAAAAATGACATTTTTTACCAAAATTCTGCACTTTTTTACACAACTGCATTTTATTCTGAAAAGCCAACTTCAGCCGTTTGTAGAAGCAAATATAGAAAGAACCATGAAAACATTTCTACCAGGTGAAATTAGTCCATATAACAAGAAACAATCAGCAACATTTAGATCCTCGTTCCGATCAGTCAACTTCTATAAAATTATGGGTTTGACTACTTTTGACTTTTAACTTTTCCCAAAATTTCAAAATTTTGGCAAAAACTGTCTATCTTTCGAACTGAGCATTTTTGGAAAATATTTTTCCTAACGTAAAATTTACGTATTAATGAGAATATGAAATGTTGAGTTCAGTAGATTTCTTGAATCCTGCATATAGGGTCACTTTCATCCATTGCAAGATTTTCAAAATCCTGAAAAAGTGGCCCAGAATAGTGCTTTTTGGCCTTATCGCTCACCTTGACACCACATCCTTTGGATTTTGGCTCCAAGATTCCAAAATTAACACTGTTCCTACTCCATGGCCGCTCCATTGCGATTTCAACTCAATCTAACCTTCTTCCAAGCTTCGGGACACCGATTTATAAAAGTCATTATTTCCCATTTTTATGCCAAATTGGAGCATAATGGGCTCGAGACCCTCTCTGGTTCTTTCATGGCCTTCTTTAATGGTCCCAGAACATCACATGACTCATCCAATTATGAGTCCGACTGCTCCTAACATCCAAAAATCAAGTTTCGGGCTCTATACTTTTTTTTTGACCCCGACGTCTTGCCTTCCGCAATCCACAATGCGGGAGACGAAAAGTCGGAACCCCAATCACACAACTTCAAAAAATTTACACCTCCACAATTCGCAATCCGCAATGCGAGAGTCGGAAAGTCGGAACACCAAATTTCCCAACTCTGGAAAGTATTACTTCTGCAATACACAATCCGCAATGCAGAACTCGGAAATGCGGAATGCCAATTTTTCCAACTCCAGAAAATATCACTTCCGCAATCTGTAATCCGCAATGCGAAACTTGGAAATGCAGAACGCTAATTTTCCCAACTCCACAAAATATCACTTCCATAATCCGCAATCCGTAATGTGGAACTCGGAATGCGGAATTCCAATTCACAACCTCGACGAAAATGCCCTTCCGACTTCCGCAATCTGCAATCTGCATTGTGGGTTTGGAAAGTCGGAAGCCCAACTGCATAACTTCTCAGGCCCGTAACTTTCTCATCACAAGTCCATTTTTGAGAAACTTGGTACCATTGGAAAGCTCTCGGCGAGCCCTATGAAACGGGGTGATCCTATGCCGCACCTGAGAACTCTGATTTTTTCATTCATTCAATCAAAATGTTTCCCAAACTTCATCAGTACCTCTTTTAAACATTTTGATATCTGCTTGTAAACTCACAATTTGGCCCAAGAAGCCCTAGTGCTGCAACATGGGATCTGATACCACTCTGTCACGTCCCCTCCCGTCGATCTGATGCAAGGAAGGGAACATGACTAACATCTTGGGCTTATTTGGAAAAATCAGCCCCATTCATGAATAACAAATTCATAATAACTAAAACTCATGTGTGCAGATTCATACTCAATTAAACACATCATAATGAAAACATTATCCACACTCAATTGCATCATGCATTCATCATATCAATAGCACTCATCAAATTAAAACATTGAAGAACACAGAATGGACATAATTTAAACCATAGAGAATACTTATCTTTAAGATGAAGCTGTCCAAGCAACTGGCTATGTGAGAGAAACGTTCCACCCAACCATAGGTGTCTGTCCAACCTACATTCTTTCAGCTGAGAGACCACCCCCAAGCTGGGCTGTGTATCCACTAAGGAGGAACTAAACATGCTCACTCACAGCCATGGTTTCATACAAACAATCATGCTAAGCCAACACATAGTTGGGTTTATCAAGCATGCAAGAGACAAAGGAGGAGGATTCTAAGCCAGTGAGCTCAACCACAACGCTACAAGCATCTCAACTAAATCCAAACAAAATTGGTACCCACAATACCTTCCACACCCAACACAAGGAAGGTCCCCTTCTCTTCTACACAGTCCCTTAGGCGCCCCTTCCCTCCAGTTCTCTTCAGGGTGGGCATAAAAAGGTTCAAGCTGCTAAATCCTTGAGATTCTAGCCTTCACTGGGTTTGTCAAGCAATTCCATCCTTTGTTCTATCTTCTTCTCTACCATTCACACTTGGATTTTCTCAATTCTATGGCCAAATGACTCTGTCCCATAATTGGATTTTCGGGCTATCAAATCGGGGTTTTCCTGTGGATTTATGGGAATCTAACACTCTCAAATTTTCCCCAAGGTTAAGGTCTATGGATCCCCCATTGGGTTTCACTGTCCACACAAATTTCTGGGTGTTTTTGGCACTTCAAAACGTGGCTTAATCCAGAGTTGCGATTTCTGGTTTTTTTCACTGCATGCCATGTGTAATGGATGAACAATGATGCTCTGATCATCAACAATGGAATGGGAATGAGTAAAAAATAATTCCCATGAGGTAGAGTGACTTGTGGGTCAAGGAAACAGAGCCCATACCCTGCCATACGAATTTATGGGATGCCCATGCTCCATTGAAGCCATGGACTGATTTCTTCAACCACTTCCTTACAACAGAATTAAATGTCAGCAGGAAAGTCAAATGGATTTTTAAGGTGAGATTTGGCAGCATATGGTTCAACCCCACAACCCCCTCACCACTCCCTAGTGGATACACATGGCCCCCTCTTATTAGTTGCTTCCATAGCCAATTTTTTGGTATTTTATTGCAATATTAATATTTACATCATTTTGCAATGTTCCATGGCTTACTAGCACATGGATAATGTAATATCAAGTACTTGCATTTTTAAATAAAATCAAAGCATCCACTTGTGGGGCCTTGGCCTTGAGCTCCACTCAGCGAAACATACATCGCATGTATACAATATTTACATTAAAAGCCAATATATCCTAAGGGTCAAAATGGGGGTATTACACCAAACACTTTATAAAACAAAATGTCAAATTAAGAAATACTTTTACATTAATTACATTGAAAATAAAAAATACAATCACACATTGATGTTTTTCTTATTCCCCAAGGGTATGTCTAAAGGTAGTGCCAATTGGTTGGGGGTCTACAAAATTTATAGTTTATTTACAACTTGTCACCAGGAGACAAACTACGAATTGTGTGCACAACAACAAATCTAGACGCTTTTTTTTTCATATAGAAATCCTTATCATTACAATTTGCAGTGAATAATGAGCACCTACAAATATTTATGAAACCTGCAATATTCCCATGAGTGCATGGGTGACCATCGATATATAACAAGTTCTTCATGTTAAAGTTTCCAGAGTCATAATCATACATGCATGTACTATACATGGAAATGATATGTTTGTATTTAAAATATTCAAGTAACTAAACTGGTGATAAAGGGGACCACACATTAGTAAGTGCTATTGATTGTTTGGGAGGAACAAATACATGTGAAATGATAAACAACACAAGATTTGTAGTACTTATTTTAGACTTGGAAATCATATAAGTGTTACCCACAATAGAAGAATTTGGTCGCAATATTGGGAATACGTAGAGAAGATGACCAAGCACCATACAAAGCATGGTTGTAATAGGTTTGGTATTTACTTTGCAGAAGGATAGGGAGATAGAAGTCATCACTGCCCTCCAATAAATGAACCGACCTTGTATACTTGGGACATTTTTTCTCAAAGATCATACAACTTTTTGGATCTCCCAGTAGAGTGTTTTGAGTGGTATTGATATCATACTTTGGGTTACTATATCTTTGAATTGAATCACTAGAAGGAGATGAGTGCTCAATTTAGGATGAAGCATAGTTTTTTTTGCTTCCAAAATTTCAAAAAGGAGCAAATGGAAGTGTTGCTAAATGTATTTTCTATAGCATGTATTGTATTTTTAACTAGAGTGGGAGGTATTAGACCATCAACATTGGGTAGTTGATAGTTAATATAATGGGATGGCGTGACACACTGTATCAATGACTAGTTAAAATATATCTAGTTGATAGTGAAGTATCAATGACTCAAGATGAGGGAGGCTGAAGGATTGCATGTTACAATTGGTGGGTAAAGGTGGTTCTCCATTTTTCCCTACTAGATACTTGTGGTATCTTGCTCCTTAATAAGTTCTTGTGACATTTTTTGACTGGTGGAATGTCTTGTGTATTTGGTCTAAATCCAAAATCAATATCCTACAAAATTCAATGCATAATAATAGACATGCACATGCATAAATAACATATATTCAGTTAGATAATCAAAATATAGATAAAATTAGAACTTACTACAAACGATAGGGGAGAACTTGATGAACAATGAACAATATGGAATGAGATGGAATCTAAATAATATACCATTTGATATTATAACTTTTTATTCTTGCATTTGAGCCAAATCAACAATAAATATGTGTCTACTTTTTTAAAATAAAGTTTGACAAGCATATAACAATTTAACTTCAAATAGACTTTTGAAACCATTTTTTAAGTACTCTAAATGATGTCTTTGTATTATGAAAAGAATTGGGATGCATTCAACATTTTAACTTCAAATAGACATTAGAAAGGATTTTTAATGCAACTAGTGCATTTAATACATATTACTGCACCAATGCATACATAAATGTAGTATGCATTGGTGTGGTAAATTATGATAAACATGGAGAACTATCATCCACAAATGGAAATTTCTGCAAAATTTCGATATTGGATATTTACATTTGTATTTAGTTATTTGTATAAAAGCGATGCATTTCCCCCAAAAGAGTGTATAGTTTCACTTTTCTATTCACAGACACCCAAATAAGAAATAAAATAAAATAATGACACATGCATTCCTAATCAATGAAATGAATTATTGAGTGAAAAAATGAGTTGGGATTTAATTTTCAGAAAGTGAGTTTATACTAGAAACCCTAATCACTATTTCATTATTTTGTCAAAATTTTGAGGGGATACTTGAGCAAGAGAGATTCATTGGGGAAGTCTTTGGAGTGGCCATATTTTTTCGAAGAACCAAATTTATGAGTGATTGTAGGTCACATACATCTCCACATAGGATACATTCCAGGTGTATAACTTCTGACTATTCATATCAACTCTTCCCATAATTGTTTCAAGAAATCATTAATTATTTTTGTCCCTATTAATATTTATAGTGCATTCTAAAGAATTTTTCAATTTTATAGTTCAACACTAAAAACCCTAGCTTTAATGTTGTTTTCCTAATGTTTTATATGGCTGCAAAATTTAGCATTAGAATTTTCCTTTTTCTACTATTTCACAATAATGATTATTTTTCTAGCCACTAAATATTTATTATCTTTGTGTATATATATATTGGGTGTTGGGAATCTATTGCAGTGGCACCACTTATTGCATTGGATCCCCAAAGTTGTCCTTATTAGTTTAAAAATGCTTTCGCAGTTATTGATGTGCACTTAAATCTTAACACTGTAAAATTAGTCACAGCAGATCTAATGAACAAGTAAATCAATCACAACAGGATGAACATAGAAAATATGGTGCAAAACTGTGCAAAACATGCAGCAGTGCTCTCTATCCCAGAAAGGGTGAATGAATTACAATACAAACTGTTACAATGAACAGAGCAATTCGAATTGCCTAAGGAGGTCATTCGAATCACTGAATGGAGTAGCTTGACTCTATCTAGGAGTCCTCATCAATCATCGGTGTTGCTCATCAATCACAACAAACAGTCATCCAGGTGTCAAGCTGAGTCTAACTGATCATAATAAATGTAACTGAAGTGTGTAGCACTGATATAGGATCTGGAGGCTCAGTGGGGGCGCATGGGAGGCTAACTGGAGTCAGAGCAAGTCACCTAATCGAACTGGAGGTCAATCGGAGGTGAAACAGTCAGTCAGGAGTGAAATCGGAGTGAAATCAATCAGAATCGGAGCTAACTGAATGTAACTGGAGTGAATCTGCAGTGGTAGGTGAACAAGTGCGCCCTTCTCTGTTAGTAGGTGAGAAGAGGGCGCCTTTCAGCTTAGGAGGGCTAAAACTCTGTGGAAAGTGGCTCCCAGGTGCTAGAAGAAGGTGGATAAGGTGCTGGAGGCATCAAACTGGTGACTGGACTGCATATCCTGAAATAGATCATGCAAGATCCTGAAGTAGATATGTATCCCGAAATAGATGATCCTGAAATAGATATGTATCCCGAAATAGATGATGGATATCCGAACACCCCCCCTCAAGCTAGAATATGATGTGCCAACTAAAATAATGTGGGGCCCTGGTAACTAAGACCAAAGGTCACCCCAATACAATAATCCAAAAAAATGCTGAAAAATAAACTAAGTGAGGAAAAAGGGAAAACCCAGTGGGAAGAAAGCCCCCCCTCAAGTCTAAAGCATAATAATGAATCAATCTGTCTCCACCATGATGGAACTCACCCCCAACAGTGAACGGAGGTAAGAGAACTTCTTCTCAGTGAAGCTCTTGGTGAAGATGTCTGCAATTTGCTCATCAGTAGGGCAATATTGCAGAATGATGGTGCGGTCATGCACCAACTGTCGAATGTAATGCATATGAATCTCAATGTGCTTGGTCCTCTGCCGCTGAACTGGATCTGTGGAGATCTTGATAGCACTTTGATTGTCACAAAATAGGACAGTCGAAGTAGTGCCACCAAAACCAAACTCGGAAAGAATACCCTGCAACCAAACTGCCTGAATGCAGGCATTGACTGCCCCTCGATACTCTGCCTCTGCTGAAGAAAGTGCAATGGCTGCTTGCTTTTTGCTGGACCAGCAAATAGCACCATGACCAATCATGAAAACATAACCGGAAGTGGACTTCCGATCAATGCTATCACCTGCTCAATCTGAATCAGTAAAACCAATGAAATCTAGCTCAGAATCTGCAGCATAATGTATGCCAAACTGTCTCGTACCTTGCACATACTGCAAGATCCGCTTGGCTGCTCGCCAATGAAGCTCATGTGGCTGCTGCATATATCTTGACATGGCACTCACGGCATATGAGATATCAGGCCGTGAATGTGTCAAATAAAGTAGTGAACCAATCAACTGTCGATACATACTGCAATCTGCAAGCGGTGTGGAATCTCCCTCCTCAAGACTGATTCCTGAGAGGAATGGGAACGGGGCTTCCTTACATTCAGCCATATTAAACTTCAATAACAGGTCAGAAGCATATTTTTGCTGAGATATAGTGATCCCATCAAAATTTTGAGCTATCTCCAAGCCCAAAAAGTGACTCAGCAAGCCCAAATCGCTCATGTCAAAAGCTAGATTTAGGGCAGATTTTAGCTTGTTTATTGAAGTAAGTGTGCTACCAGTAATAAGCAGATCATCAACATAAAGTACAATAACCAACAAATTACCTTTAACTCGCTGAAGATAGACATTCGGATCAGATTTGCATCTTTGGAAATTCTGAGAAAGAAGGAAGGAGTCCATCTTTGCGTACCAAGCTCTTGGGGCCTGTTTTAACCCGTACAAAGACTTCTTCAATCTACAAACCAATGATGGATCTGATGTATAACCCTCTGGATGCTGCATATAGACCTCTTCAGCAAGGTCTCCATGTAAAAATGCACTCTTCACATCCATGTGATGCACCTCCCAGTGCTTGGATGCGGCAATAGCTAAAACAAGGCGGATGGAATCCATCTTTGCAACCGGTGCAAAGGTCTCTGTGTAGTCCACTCCTTGGACTTGGGAAAAACCTTTTTCCACCAACCTTGCTTTATATTTGCTGATAGTGCCATCAGCAGCAACTTTAGTACGGTAGACCCATTTACACTTCACTAATTTTCTTCCAGGTGGAAGAGAAACTAGCTCCCATGTATTGTTCTTTTGAAGAGAACTGTACTCTTCATCCATGGCATCTTTCCATCTCGGATCTCGATGGGCTGAATAATATGATTGGGGATCTGAACCAGCCATCAAATAACAAATCTCAGGAAGAAATGGATCAGCAATAGAAAGAGCCATACCTGCCCTTTGAAAGTCTCCTCTTGTTCGTCTCGGATCAGCAGGATTTCCAAGATTCGAACCAGCAGATTGTAGAGTATTTTGGGCCCACTTTGGTAACTGAGGGGGATCTGAATGGTCGGATTCCGAACCTGATATGTCATGATCATCATATGCTGCTACAATATCAGAAATATCAGAACTCATACCTTCATTATCGCTGCTCGAATCTTCTTCTGGTGAAGGCGGTGAATCGACAGTTTTCTCCTCAACTAGTTGCAATTCTTGAAGCGGTTCTTCAAACTGCACACTGCGCTCTATGAATATCTTTTTAGATCTGATATCCATGAGTTTATATGCTTTTGATTCTTCCCCATATCCTATCAATATGCACTCGATACTTTGTGGATCCAAAGCTCGTCTCTTCTCAGAAGGAATTCTAGCCCATGCAGTAGAGCCAAAAACTCTGAAATTTGACACATCCGGTTTGTGACCAAAGAATGCTTCGAAAGGAGTCATACCTTTCACGGATGAATGTGGAAATCGGTTCTGTATATATGCAGCAACATTGATTGCTTCAGCCCAAAGATTTGCAGCCAAACCTTTTGATTCAATCATGCATGTAGCCATCTCTTTCAGTGACCGGTTTTTCCTTTCCGCTACACCGTTCTGCTGGGGTGTGTAGGGAACTGTATGTTGGATCTTGATTCCGCTTTGGGCACAAATTTGCAGCAACTCGGACTTGATATATTCCCCACCATTATCAGATCTAAGAGCTTTGATCTTGCTCTCAGTGGTGGTCTCAACAGAAGCCTTAAAATCCTTGAATTTTCCAAGCACTTCTGACTTGTTTTTGAGAAAGAATACCCATGTAAAGCGAGAATAATCATCAATAAATGTCAAAACATACCTTGAACCATTTAATGACATATGGGGCAGCGGACCGCTGATATCAGAATGGATCAATCCCAAAATAGTAGAGGCTCTGCTAGCCTTGCCGCGGTCGAATCTGTGCTCGGGGTGCTTCCCAATAATGCAACCGGTGCATATTCCCTTCGAGGAACGGAGTTGTGGAAGCCCATCAACCATGGATTTATTTGATAGCAGCAGCAAATACTTATAATTTAGATGTCCAAATCTTTCATGCCAAATCCTACTAACCTCATTACCATGTGTGCGAAGAGCAGTGGGCTTTGCAAGCGGAATAAAGTGCGAAAACTCATAACATTTTGCAGTGTGGTTTGCCTTTCCAACCGCAACTAGTCTTCCACTTTTGATATCAGAAATTTCAACTGTATTAGGGCTGAATGTGACTTTCTTTGGATCACCAGTATGTGTCATTTGATACACAGAAAGGAGATTCGAAGCTAAGGAAGGCACATAGAGAACATTCTGAAAGCATCCATGATCTACATGAATCGTACCTTTGCCCTTTGAAGAAATTTTTGAGTCATCTCCCAAATGGATGGGGATGGAGCTGTTTGGATCGAATGAGGAAAAAGAATCAATATTTGCAGCCATATGATTTGATGCACCCGAATCTATCAAGAGAGTGGGCTTCGAAACCGTTGCCATGAGTGCTTGTCCTCTTTCATGATCGTCATTCCGATCCTTCTTCCTTGCACCGTCAGGAAGGGTTATGTTGTTCTTTTCCAAAAGGAGGGCCATTTGATCTATAGTCTTCTTCATACATGAACTTTTGGGATGAAATCCATGGTTACAATAAGTACATTTAGATTTTTGGTTACCTTCTTTGCCCTTTTGCTTGGATTTCGAACTGGATGGTGCATCCGTTTGCTTGCCTTTGTCTTTTTGCTTGTGAGGCTCGAATTTGGGCTTCTCCTTCTTTGGCTTTCCTTTACCATTCGAGATCTTGGGTCCTTGAACAAATAGGGCTGAATCTTTGGAGCTTATGGACCCCATTTGAATCAACTTGTCATGCTCTTTCGTAACGGACTCAATGAAGGCATTCAAGGTAGGCATCTTCCAATTCGGGGTAGTTAGCCGACCGGAATTGAAAGTGGAGACAAATACCGAATAATCTTTCCCAAGCTTGCTTAGAATGGAGAGGATCAACTGTTTATCCTCTTTGATAACACCACTGTTCTTCAATTGCAAGTTCAAGTTCTTGAATTTTGTGAAGAATTCATTGATGGTCTCGAAATTCTCAGGATTAAGGCCAATCAATTCATTCTCTAATTGAAAAGCCCTAAGCTCATCCTGCTTGCCGAATAGTGTCTCAAGTTGCTCCCATATGGCCTTTGGAGTCTTCAATCCGCTGAGATGGAAGTGAAGATCTTTGGAGATGGAGAGACAAAGAAGACCGTAAGCTTCATCAAGCTTATTGTAGTGTTTGGTTCTTTCTGCCACATTGTTTGGCTCCAATTCAAGACCAAGAGTGACTCGGTAGTATCCTTTTGAACGTAATATGATCTCCATATCATCTTTCCAATCAAAATAATTGAATGGGGTGAGGATAGGCTTTGAAGAAGAGTATTCCATTGCTAGGAGCGAGTCAAATGATGAAGAAGAAGCTTGCATGCAGACTATAGCGAATGGAAATGCTGTAGGGAAGCTTGCATGCAGAATGTAGCGAGTGCACTTGGAGGAGATAATTAACCTGCAAATCACATAAGAACAATCACAATAAGGTCGAACAATCCACCCTTTGAGAGTTGCATCACACCTGGGATTGGATTTCAAGCAATGTTGAATAGGTCCAATGTATCAGATCCAGGAATTATGTGGTAACTCAAGCTTGTGGAGTGGTATTGGAGTATTTTTCAAGCTTTGCATGCACGGGAGCGAATGCCCTTGAGATATCTCATGCCAAACTTTTTGCAATTTTTAGCAATTCAGTCAAATCTTCTTGTATAAACACCTGTAGAAAAGAGATCTTGTCCCTGCAATGGCTCTGATACCATGTAAAATTAGTCACAGCAGATCTAATGAACAAGTAAATCAATCACAACAGATGAACATAGAAAATATGGTGCAAAACTGTGCAAAACATGCAGCAGTGCTCTCTATCCCAGAAAGGGTGAATGAATTACAATACAAACTGTTACAATGAACAGAGCAATTCGAATTGCCTAAGGAGGTCATTCGAATCACTGAATGGAGTAGCTTGACTCTATCTAGGAGTCCTCATCAATCATCGATGTTGCTCATCAATCACAACAAACAGTCATCCAGGTGTCAAGCTGAGTCTAACTGATCATAATAAATGTAACTGAAGTGTGTAGCACTGATATAAGATCTGGAGGCTCAGTGGGGGCGCATGGGAGGCTAACTGGAGTCAGAGCAAGTCACCTAATCGAACTGGAGGTCAATCGGAGGTGAAACAGTCAGTCAGGAGTGAAATCGGAGTGAAATCAATCAGAATCGGAGCTAACTGAATGTAACTGGAGTGAATCTGCAGTGGTAGGTGAACAAGTGCGCCCTTCTCTGTCAGTAGGTGAGAAGAGGGCGCCTTTCAGCTTAGGAGGGCTAAAACTCTGTGGAAAGTGGCTCCCGGGTGCTAGAAGAAGGTGGATAAGGTGCTGGAGGCATCAAACTGGTGACTGGACTGCATATCCTGAAATAGATCATGCAAGATCTTGAAGTAGATATGTATCCCGAAATAGATGATCCTGAAATAGATATGTATCCCGAAATAGATGATGGATATCCGAACAAACAAAACAATGTCCTTTTTTGGAAGTGTACCATTTAGATGTACTACATAACTAAAAAATATTTGCGGGTTTGCCGGTGCAATATATAAAATAAAAAAATATTGGTGCTACTATATCGGTATAATGCCCCAATAAACTTTAATAATTTTTTTTTTAAAAGAACAATTTTTTGTCGGTTTGCATACCTCTCTATTATATAAGCACACGTGTGTATACATTTATTTATTTATTTATAAGTAACTATAGGGATTTGAACTTGTGAACTTCCATTTAAAACTTCTCAACTCAATTACTCATTTCCAATTGTTCTACCCCCCGTGGGCGCCTATGTGTATACATGTAATTTGCACCAATGCACATTACTATACAATGCATAGCGATAAAACCGATGCTATATTGTTTATATGTTTATATGTTATAAAGTAACATTCCTCAAAGAGAAATCAAAAGCTTTTGAGAAGTTTAAAATTTTTAAAGCAATGGTTGAAAATGATACAAATCTGAAAATCAAATGTTTAAGGTCAGATAATGGAGGAGATTTTACCTCAAACGAATTCAATGAGTTTTGTGAAACCTGTTGACGCACTATTTTTCAATTTTGGATGGGAAAAACATTGATAAAAATAAGTCTTGATATAATGTAAAAATGGTGAGAATAGCCCCATGTCCTGGAAAAAATGGTTCATATGACCATTGCCTATACCAAAAAGGAGCTAAAGAACTGAGCGAAATGCTTTGGAAGTCATGCGAAATTATCAATGGTCATGATTGCATTGGAGAATATCGACGATGGAAGATGAGTTTCGCCGGAAAAGAAGAGAGATGAATAGTGGAATCGAAATCCCTCGACAAAATTAAAGGGTGACGCTAAAGGATAGAAATGATCGACGATTGTTGGCGGCGAAATGGATGGATCGACGGCAATGGAAATTTTTCGTTGTGGAAGAAGCAAGGAGGATAACGAAGATAAAGTGTGCTGAAAATTCAAGTCAGGTAGCGTTAAAGGCACACCAAGATCAATGGCTATTCGATAAAGGGGTGGCTAGATTGACGACCCGTAATATTTTCGCGCCACCAACATGCATGATGAAATGGAGGTTAGAGTGATTGCGAAATACCATACCACTATACGCGTGTCGTCTCCACATCATTTCGGAATGAGAGAAAGCAGTAAGGAAAACCACCCTCCCGCATTGCGAAACCACCTTCGGGGGTGTATAAAAGACAAGGGCACGTCAAAAGTTGGTTGTTATATTTTGAACGATGGAGGATTGGAAAGCGACAGAGAATAGATTTTTCAACCTGTCCGTGCCGGGTACATCCTCCGAATGTCGTGAAATTAACTAGAATTGTTTACATAATGGAAGGAAGTAGTGAAACAGTCCCTCAGAATGTTGAAACTATGAGGATAGAAGAAACCCTAGAGGACAAAGATAGTGACATTCGTGACACCATAATGGTTAAATTCTCATTTTTAGAAATCAAAAGCAATTTGGAGGGTTTATATAAACATAATTTGGATGTGCACAATGTTTATAAGTCTCGTTTTATCCATTTCTATCCAGAACAAGCTTTAAAGTTTCTAGAATTCGTTTCGTGGCGTGCAGTAAATTATACTTAGAGTGAAAGATTCATAATGAATTCATCAAGAACAAAAATTCTTTGCCCTGTAAATGTGTCTACCGTTAGGAAAGCTCTAGCAGTACCCCTGTTTTCCTCCCACGACCAAGAATATTTTGTCGAAGAAGCCATAGTTAGCCAGTATAGAGAGTCATCCCCTGATACCAAACAAACCTTCATGACCAGTTGTCTGAAACCTTACCTTGCCATTGATAACACCCCCTATCCAATTGACATTAATTTCTTTGATGAAAATTCACAGTTAGTTTTGTCACTCATTTCACAGTTTTTAGGGTTTGATGATGATTCTATGGTCTCATAGGTCCAGTTAAGTTTGATTTTTAGATTAAGTGTCAGTAAACCAGAAATGGATTACAGTCAAGTACCCTGCCTTAAATTTGATGAATTATTGGCTGGGAACATCCACTCTCAGTTAGTGAATTTCCACACTTCCAGAAATTTCTGATTCCAGATACACCTGATGAAAATGCTCCTGTTTTTCAGTGAAAAATATTTACATTTCCCATAGTTAGTGTTTTCAGAAACAATGGAAGAAAATATGTTTAATTATATGAATTTTATTTTATCATAAGTATACAAATTGATGTTTGGAGGAAATTTTCCTAGAGTATTATCAGAGATGAAGACCCTGATGCAATTAAGCTCCAAAAAAGCAATTGGAGATTGGTTTTTACTGAAGCAACATACAGTAATAATAATTTGTGGATTTTTTAAGGAGCCTTATATTCTACCAGCCTTTTTGACTCAGAGAGTTTTTGCTTTGGTGTTTATCAGACATAAATTGACAGTAGAAAATGACCATTTTCTAGCTTTCAGGAAAGCTTCAGATATAAAGTTCCCTTTGAAAATTGGCCCTTTTATAATCAAGAACAAGAATTCTCTCCCTTTTGTAGAAAAAACATTTAGAAGCACTGAGTTTTAGGAAAGCGACAACTATTAATTATGATCCTTGTCATGTTTTTTCTGACAGAAGGAAACATAAAAAAAAATAAATCATTTTATCACCAAGAGGTTGAAGGATTGGAGAAGATGGCAAATTTACTACAATATTAATCATTCACAAAAGTTTCAGGAAGTTAGCACGCTAACCCTTCTACCTTGGATAAATCTTTAGCTGCGTTTGTACCTACCCCAGGAAATATTGAAGCAACAAGTAAAATAAGTTTTTATGAAAGTACTGATATGCAGATGGAGAAAGAAAGAGAATCCAAAAGATTAAAATCAAGCCAGCAAGATGAAGTAGTTTAATTCGACAAAGAAAAGGGAAAGAAAAATACCAAGGGATAGAAATTCAAGTACAAAAATACAAATTTGATGAGGCAAGAGCTACATGTGATTCTAGCAAATTTCAATCAAGCGCTGAAATATATGCAAAATATGGGCAAGACAAACAAGCAGCAGTAGAAGCATTGCATAAGTTTTTTCCAATAGTCAGGAATGTTGTTGATTCAGAAATTACTCTAACGACTAGCAGAGATCCAACCAAAAATACTTTGAATTTGGCCGTATCGTCTGATGATAAGGTCATAGAAATGAAATTGAATTTGCAAAAGATAACAGTCCCTGATAAAATTCACCTACACAGACAGACTGGAGAGGTGATTTATACTGATTTGATGAAAGCTACTTTAAAAGTTGAAAAACTACAGAATACAGTGAACATGATGGAAATCCAGTTGAAGCAAGAGAAAACAAAGAAAAAAGCTCATCAACAACAAATAAAAATATTGCAAGATGACATGGTGGAGAGAAATGATGAACCAAATAGAGGGGAGGCAAGTAAAAAGCTTTTAGCTGAGAAAGAAAACACTATCTAATTACTTAAGAAAAAGGTTAAAATTCCAGCAACTCAGTTAATTCAAGCCTCTGAATTAACTGTGTTAGAACAAGAAAAAAAAAATTTATCTCAAGAATTGGATGACTGTAGAGATGAATTGCTCAAGTTTGAGGAAAAAGAGGTAAGTTGGGAGAAAGATAGATTGAGTCTTCTGACTCAAATTGAAGATATAAAGGTCAAATTGGAAAATATAGCACAAGAGAAGCAAGGAACAGATCAAGGCAACAAAGAAGCAAGCACAAATGATATAATTCAAGCTATGTCCCAAGTTAGCTTGAAAGAGGTGGAGATCAAAGAACTAAAAGAAGAAAAACAAAGACTAGAAGAGGAAAATTAGAAAAAAGGAAAATGAAATAAAAGAGTTAAGAAATAACAATAAAGAATTGGTAGGCAGAAATCAGAGGTTCACAAGTCTAGTGACAGGATAACTAGCATTGCAAGGTGCAAAGCATTCGATTTGGGATTCAATCATCAAAGAGGATGCGAAAATCAGGCCTTATTTAGATTTTATGAACACAAAGGAAGCCATAGAAAATGATAGCTTACAAAGTTGTACAACAATGAGAGAAGTTTTAGATGAGAAACCAAAAGATACAACCCATAATACCATAAGTTTCTTAAATACTCTGACAGAAGATGATCTGGAAGCAATGGGTATCAAAAATAGGGTAACAGTCATATATTGGGCTAGGAGAGTCCTTGGAAAACATTCTCACATTAAGAATGTTCAGGCTAGAGAAGAACAGATGAAGAAACAGGTTGAAGCCTTCAAAAAGGGATTTGAAAAGCTAATACAAAAGGGTCTGCCTTCTTTTTGGGATGAAAATAATGAGTTAATTTCCCATAACAATTATAAGGATTTAATATTTAACATCAAGAGGAACCATGAGAAATTTGAAGGTTTGACTCATGTTCTAACATGGAAAATTCTACTGAAGAAACTCTTAGATGATTTTGAAATTCTAAACCAGCTGGCCATGATAGGTGAAAAGATTCCTCAAACTTCCATTGTAGAGCACATAGAGATGAAAGTTCTGGTCGAGGAGATGACTAGTTATGAGGTACCTTCTACAGAGAAATGGAGCACAATGGATACATATGGGAAAATGAAGTACACCTTGCAGACTTGAAGACTGTTGTTCGAGAAAGAAGCCCTGTCAATAGCTACAACCAATAGAAAGGCAACAAATGTTATATTCTAAGAAATTTCGGAAATTGTATAAATTTTGACCGAAATGGAATGTAATAGTTACTTTATAATTTTCTATTTTTAGTTATGAAGCAGTTAGGGTTTTACCTCGAGAGGCTTTACAATGTATAAAAGACAAATTTTGGCAATGTAGTAAGTGTTGGAACCCGTGAAGAGATACTCATTTTGTATTGAGCTCTTCAATTTTGAATAAATATGGCCGAGCAGAGTTGATGCATATTTTCAAGAGTAAAGATTCCCATGTTGTTAATTTATAGTCTGTATTTTCCCTTTCCTCATGTGATTTGTTATTTCCAGTAATTATCTTTCCATTATGTTTTCTTTCATGCTTTGATGGGAGTTTGTTTTAAATCAGAATTTATGTAACTATGCTCTGGTTTAATCGGATAAGAGTATTCACATATTTTCCTCTAAATTCAATCTTAGATTCATCCTTGATTGATGCTTGATGTTGATGTACTGTCATTCTTTCTTCAAATACCACCTTCCAAACAAGAATTTGACTGTAAAAAGATAACTACCTTGCCTTTGCAAAAATTTTCATTGTTAAAACTTTGCTGATTTTTAAATTTTATTGTTTTTGACTCCATGCCCAATGGTATCTATATTTTTCAGCCTCTCACAATTTAAAATAAAACCAGTTTGAAATATCTCTAGCCATTATATCCATTTTTGAGAGAGCCCTCTTTGGTAGGAAAAAGGCTAGTTTTCCTCCTAAATATTGGTTTGAAAGAGTTACCTTAGGATTATCCTTCTACAACCAAAGGAAAAATTCTTAGTGCTAAATAAACCCATGGAATTAAAAGACAATTTTCAGCTCCAAGGACTCCTCAACAAAATGGCGTTGTGGAAAGAAAGAATAGGACAGTCCAAGAAGCAACCAGAACTATGCTTAATGAAGCAAAAATTTCATATGCATATTGGAGAGAAGCAATATTTATAGCTGTTTAAAATTTATATACTGAATAGAGGAAAACTCAGAGTAAATAATGATGAGACTCCTTATGAACTATGGAGAGAAGTAGTATAAACAGCTGTTTAAACTTTATATACTCAATAGAGGACAACTCGGAGTAAATAATGACAAGACTCCTTATGAACTATGGAGAGAAGAAATATACACATCTGTTTAAACTTTATACTCAGTAGAGGACAACTCAGAGTAAATAATGACAAGACTCCTTATGAACTATGGTATGGAAGACCTGCCTCTCTCAAATATTTCAGAGTGTTTGGTAGTAGGTTCTACATAAAGAGGAATGAAGTTTATCTTGGTAAGTTTGAAATTAGAACCAATGAGGGAATATTTCTATGGTAGTCATCCACCAAGAAAGAATATAGATGTTACAATCAAAGACTACACAAGATCATAAAGAGTGCACATGTAAGAGTAGATGACATGAAGCCAAGAATAATTAGAACTCAAGATGATGAGATAGCAAATAATGATAAGGAATAGGAAGACTCACAAAGGGAAGAGGATTTAAAATATAAAGAAGAGATTGAACATGAAGAAAAAGAAGATTAAGTATATCAAAAAAAATGACAAAGAAGATTCTCCAAGATCTGATACAAAAGTACCATCAAGAAGAGTTCAAAGAGATCATCTTGAAAGTCAAGTTATTGGTGACATAAGTACTGGAGTTAAAACAAGAAGAAGGTTATTATATAATCAAGAACAAGCATTACTTTCTTTAGTGGAGCCTAAAACATTTGCAGAAGCTAGCAAAAGTGATGATTGGATCAAAGCTATGAATGATGAGTTGGACCAAATAGAGAAGAACCAAACCTGGGAAATTGTCCCAATACCTAAAGGAAAGAATGTTATTGGGACCAAGTGGATTTTCAAGAACAAGTTAAATGAAGATGGTAAAGTAATAAGAAACAAGGCCACACTAGTATGAAAGGGATATTCTCAAGCGGAAGGTATTGACTTGGAAGAAATGTTTTCCCCTGTAGAAATACTTGAAGTAATCGGGATGTTCTTAGATTTTGCATGCTACAAAAACTTCAAAGTATATCAAATGGATGTTAAATCTGCATTTCTGAATGGAAACCTTGAAGAAGAATTCTATATTGAACAACCTGAATGTTTTCTCTTATCAGAAAATAGAGATTATGTTTGCAAACTGAAAAGGGCACTCTATGGTTTCAAACAAGATCTAAGGGCATGGTTATGTCGAGGCCTCCGTGTTAAAATTATAGCTTCAGAAGCTATTAAATATCACTACTAAAACTTCTGCTATGTACCATGCATCATCTCTAGCAGCTGCTTAGCCAAGTGGCATGTGTCTCTAAGGGTGCTGCTTAGGAAGGGGGTTGCTTGGCCAAGTGACATGTGTCCCTAAGGGGGATGCTTAGGAAGGGGGTTGTGAAATGTGTCCCTAAGGGGATGCTTAGGGCGGTTCCTCCCTAGGGGGATTCTTGGGGCGGTTCCCTTAGGGTACTTCTTTTGACAACCACCTTAAAGTATAAATAGGAGCCACCCCTTCCCATTTTACTTATTCCAATTTCTTCCTTGAAGAGTACTCTTGGAGGAGGTGGAAGAAGCATGCAGAGAACACTGTGAGCATAAGCTGTCCTTCATTTCTAAAGCAGGCAGAGAACACTGAGAGCAGAAGTTGTCCTTCATTTCTGGTGATGTGCAGAGGTCGTCCTTCGTTTCTGGTGATGTGCAAAAGCTGTCCTTCATTTATGAGAAGCTGTCCTTTATTTCTGGTGATGTGCAGAAGCAGGAAGAGAACACTGTGAGAAGAGGTTTGCATACAGTTCTGGTATAAGTTGTTATGCTATTAATTTTTCCCTAGCACGGTGAAGTTTATGATGATGATGTAATTTTGAATCTGATATCTTATATAAGAAAGATTGCTTGGCTAGAGTTTTTCTCCCCTCTAATGGTTTTCTCCAGGATAAATCTACTGTGTTCATGTGGAATGAATTTGTGCATTTTATTTTGACATGTACTGCTGCTTGAATTAAAAATTGGCACTCGGGTGTGCTGGAAGTGTTTGAGGAAACAATGCAAAAGAGAAATCCCAATCTAAAAGGATTCACATAACCCTACGCAATAATTATTCTATCCTTAGACTATTTGGTATAGCTAACTCTAACGGATATCAGGCCTCCGTTGGAACTGTGTGGGTAATCCAAAATGGATCTTTCTTCCTACAAGGGAAGATCTAAAAGTTCTTGTGATAAATAAATAAAAATATAAACAAAAAGAAGAAAAGTAAAAAAAAGTTTAAGTTGATCTACTTAAATCAAGCTAAACCTAAAAAAAATGTGATTGTAGATTCAGATTTCACATTACCAGTTTTAAACAAAACAAAATAGTAAAAACTAGTTTACTTTATTCAAAGGATTAAAAAGAATGTGACTATCTTGTCAATGATAAGCTAATTAACAAATTAACTTAATACGATGATAATGACTGTTATGTAATTGCAGAATGTGAAACAATATGAATCAAGTAAAGAAATTTACTGATGCATAACCTACATATAAATCATATGAATGATAAATCAAGCACACAAATTTATATGTTTTATGATTTTACAATACAAAATAGAGTTAGTAGATGTATGTATGAAAAACGAAAAATGAATCAAGGAAAATTTATACACACGACAAAAGAAAGGAAAAGATAAACTAATTGAAATTCTTTTAAGATTGTAAAACATTACAATTCTCCAAGTACAGAGTGTCCCCCCATTCATGCGATTTGCCAAGGGCAGATTTCCACTTGCCCTTTCGGAAGGCTACTTGTTACACTTCCAATACTTAATTTTGAAAATTTAAAACAGATTTTAGCACTTTCAAACTCTAATTTTTCATTTTCAGAAACCAAACTCGACACTTTACAAGAATTATAATCACAGTGAAATTGAACATACTAGGACAAACAAACATTCAAGTGTATTATTTAACAAAATACTTTCATTTTCATTTTATTCATAATTGGCCTCACATCACTGATGCCATTCAGGCGCAGCAAGCAAGGCCATAATCGATCTAACAAGAATGTTTCATTGACATCTTGGAAAGTAGAAGTTTTTGTTATAATACAGTTCCCTTCCTCGTTACAAGCATGTTTTTCTTTTGAGTCATCTACAGTCACTGTATTTGTCGGACCCCAACCATGGATAAAAATGTCCCAAACTTTATCTAAAGGCTTGCGAAATACATAAGGATTTCCATCACCCTGAAAACCATCTCTGGCTACGCAAGAACAATCTTCTTCTGTTAAAATTAATCTAAATTGTTCCCTTTGCAATCCCATTATTTGTAATAATGTTGACAAAAACTCGTCAACGTTTTTTCGTTGTGCAAATGTCCATACCCCAAATTCAAATATACTACATCATTTTTCAAAAAATTCCCTTAAGCCTGGACGTATAAAATAATACTTTGTTGTTGATTCGATATCCGGTGTTTGTGGCAATCCGAGTTTATTTTTTTTATGAAATGCGTGAAATAAAATCCCATTGAAATCACAAATAATCAATGGTTTACTAGAAACAAATCTGCTAGAACTATCTGCAAACAAAAAACGCGCACACACAACGCAGCCAATAAAATATTATGGTTCAATGTTTCTAAGTATATTTCTTTCATGTTCAACAATTTTTGAAACACATTACCAGATACATGGTATGATGTCCATAAATAATATGAGAACTGTGCAATAAAACTTAGATCAATTAAATGTAGTTGTAAAAAATATACAAATCACTAATTGATTTTTTTTTGTATAATATGGCGGTCATTTGAAATTGAATGTCTTTAACCAACACCCCATTTTTGAACGAGGCCTGAGATAATTCAACATAGAACACAACATTGTTTTTATAGTTATTTCTCTCTCTTGTGAACTGTCAAATGTACAACTAGTTGGCAATTTCAAGCCGTTTTCCTTGCTATTATCTGCTGATTGATATTGCCCTTCATCTATAAACAACATGTCCGTTTGTTTATATATATCTCCATATTGGATAAGTAGATCCTTGAACGAATTTTTGTATATGTTATGTACTTCAATAACATTATAGTATGCAGACATTGAGTAATTATAAATCGTACTAAGTTTACATTTCTCTCGACCCCAAATAAATACAAAGTCTTCATTCTTCAACCATTCAAATAGACCAAGGAATTTTTTAATTTCCATGTTGTTGAGCGAGGAAAACCACAAAGAAACGTTGAAATGTTCTCCGGCAACACTTATAATTTCGGGGCTGAACATCTGTGCATAATAACGATAGAAATTATGGACATAATGAGGTTGTTTGGAAGAATTTTCAATGTTGGATAATATCTGAACTCCAAAGAGAAATCCATCTACTCATAGGACCAATGGCTTCTTTTGCGGCGATATCCGGACTACATACAAGAACTGTGACTATATATATAACAACAAAAACAACACTTTGTTCATGAGATTAATGATCACAAACATGCAACTGTACATGAAGATGTTGATTTCCAAATATTAATACAAAAATCATCCAAAATTTCACAGATTCAAATGATTTAATAAAAGCATCACATTGAACAAATAATATGTTACATTCAGACGAAAATAACGTCTCCGAAAAAACAGAAAACACATTGAATGATTTAAAATAGGAAATGATAGGTTACATCTAGAAATATGCAATGATAGGTTTCATTTGATGGATGTCACTCAATCAGGATTCAACCATGAGAAGGCATTGAAGGTTCTGATATCAACTGATTCATGCATTTTACTAAAACCCTGCCAAAGTCGATGTACCAATTCAGTATCTGTCCTAGCGAACGATGCAATAAAGGGCTTACTCAAAATACAGTTTTGATACGGATGTGCTTTCACACCATCACCCTCCAAAACAATCATTGATGTATTACTTTCATAAGTTTTCGTTGCAAAATCCTCCCACACACTCTCCATATTTTTTTGTGTATTTCCTTCTTTATCGTAGGTACATCTCTCTCGAAACCCAAAAAATAATTTTTTTTCCACATATGATTTATCTCCACCGCCTGCCATCAAAAAATTTGTAAGCAGTGACTTCCCCTTATTGACACCACATTTAGATGACCAAATCCCAACATTGAATTTGGAAAGAAGTAATTCCAAAAATTGAATGGCATGTGTTTGTGACTCATATGAAGTTTTTTTGTGCTTAAATTCAAATTCACCATTAGTAATCTCTTCCCCCTCCAACAATATTTTTTTGATTTCCCTTTTTTTTTCTCTTTTGGAGTAATTTTCTGTGACTTTCTTGCGAAATAGAAAACCTTCCATTTCTAATATCAATAACATTTTTGTATGGGGAGCTGCACATAAATATTGCTTGTCATTATATATTTCGGAATAAATCTGTTTTATCAATTTAAGTAGAAAATATTCTTTGTCTTTTACCTGTCAATGGCAGGCCAACATTTGAGTGGTGAGTAACATCGTTGGAGACACCGCGTTTTGACACCAAGCCCTCTCCAGGTTCATTATTGTCCAAGCTCTCTTCTGGTTCTTTATTTTCCAAGCTCTCGCCTTGTTCATTATTATCCAATGTGATTTGTTGGCTAATATCCACGAACATCGTCGATGCCAGCTCTGGTTGTGGATGATCAACATGTTGAATATTAATACAATCATCTTAACCTGGAAATTTGCAGGTAACATTTTATATAACTTTCTAAAAGTATTCAAGGTCACTATCCCTTTTCATAATTTAGTTAATTTAACCACGATATTTGAAAAATAATTTTTTAACTTCTTGTCCATCTTGTTCTCCAGTTTGGTAGTTCTTTGTGGATTCTTTATCACATTCAATGTCGTCTTTAGATACTATAATTTGATTGGATGATACCTGAGTGTGCTCTTTATTTGAAGCTATAGTAGAATAGGAATTTGAAGAATTTATTGAACATAACCGGCCGAGAAAAGTAAAATAAAATCAAAGAAGACATATGAAACTGTTCATAAACTACTCTTGTTGTACTGTCTCCACAATATAAATAACTATTCTATCTGGCGACCTGATCAACGAATGAAGAAGTCTACCTCTTGTGTACAACGAAAGAAATGTACCTCGAGAAGAGACCTGTCCGGAAACTATGTGATCCCAGAATTCCTGTGTCCTTTCTTTTGCAAAAACATGGCTTCTTGAACTATCGTTTTTAACCTTGGGCAAAGGTAAATCAATCATTTGTAGGCCCTCATCCGTCCAATCCATATCAATTTGAGAAATAGAAAAAATATCCTTATCCCTTCCAATGCTCCAACACAGTATAATAGAGAATCCTATAAACAAGTCCTTGGAGAATTCTCTATAAACTCCCTTGGTAGGATTCTGTGTTACATTTTGTTTTGATTTCTTGCTGAATAGTGTGAAAGCTTTAGAAATCATACAAGAGTTTTCCATGTCAGCTAAAAAAATACAAGTACATGCCGCTTCATTTGATTCTAAGTAGTACAAAAATGAAAGCATGTCTTCTTCTGTCCAGGGACTATCACAATTACACATATCTACAACAAAAAATTCACAGCTGACTGCCGCACCAAAAAATGCAATGGATCTGAGTGTGTTGACCAAAGATGCAGGATAACAACATTGACAAGCAAATTGTGAACTATTTTTGATGTCGTCAATGGACATACCCATCCCCTCTTTACTGATATATAGATTCAATATTCTCTGAGCATCATTTGGTAGTTTGGTAGCATTATCCACCTCAGATTCTTTCTTTCTCTTTTTACTCGAAGATTTTGCTTGCTTTCCGGAGCATAAAATACTGCACAGTTGCTGGTGATGATTTGGTGAAATTTTATAGATTTCAATGACGTTATGGTCTGTGACAATCTTTGGTCGATCAATTTGAACGTCATGAAATTTGAAATATTCAATGATCGAATTCCTGGTTGACCTCTCATACTTGATTCGCTTGCAATATTGATATAAAGTATCTGCGCAAACGTTTTTATCGACTGATGTGCTCATCCAAACCGATCCGTTGATTATATTGTCCTCCACAACAGTCAATTCATCTTCATCAAGATCACGCAATGGTCTAAACAAATTAGAGCCATGATTATTTATTTTATTTAGAACAAAATCATCCCGAGTGATGCTCTTGGGTGAGCATGGCAAAGTACCACTTTTGTAAAGCTCGAACACAGACATCCATTTTCTTCACAGTCGATCCGATGTCAAAACAAGATTTAGCTTGTCTTTAAGGTTGTCCTTTGTTTGAACAACAAATATATCCATACATTCAGCTTGGAAAGACTGCAAACATATAAAATTGAAGAGAATATTTAATTTGCTAATTTCATAACACAGGAAGCAATCTAAAGACTTTGATTGATAAGAAGAAAAATTCTATACCTACCAAGCATCATTGGAAATGTTTCTCTTTCCCAGGCAGGATGGACTACCGCAGGATATCCATTTCTCCCTTGCTTTTACAACTTGAGAAATGAATGGAGTGTTTGCAAATTCCTTGTTTGATAAATTTTGTTGTTTGCATAATTTGCTGATAATGTGCTGAGGAACATCTTTATGTAGAAGATGATCTGTTCGATGCCGATACCTTGAATGGACTTGTTTATATGAATCATTTGCAATGATTCTTTTCTGTGCAGAAATATTATGTTGCCCATCCAATATAGAAAAATTTACTGATGGAAAATTAATTTCGTCTTCATTTCCAGGAAGAAATCCCAATGTGGTCTCCTTAGCGAAAGGAAATAGAATGACATCTCTCAATGTTGTTGTAAATGTATGGAGAAGAGATACAAACATCTTTTGCACGACCTCCGCATCAACTTTTTGATATTGTAACTACGGAGGCGCAACAACACATCTGGTTATGTCAATAGAAAAAAATTTATCATTGAACAAAAAGTATTTGATCTACTCTTGTTGAACTTCTTTTGAACTTTCAAAGCTCTTAGTCGCTTTCTGCATCATCGCTTTAGAAGGACTTGATTTGAGTGGTTTGAAGGAAGATTTGTCCACATATTTTACAATATAATGGAGAAATTTTCTTCTAAGGTAGATAATAATCTTTTCATGGCCTAAATTTATCAACTTCTTTTCAAAATTCACCAAGAATCTTTTCATGGCAATGCCCCCAAGTTACGAGGGTTCGGGGGCGTAGCCCTCGAGGAAATTGTTTGGGGCTGTTTTTGCCACTAGTTTTCGGGCCCATGGTTTTGGGTAACCCATGGTATTTTCCTTATAAAAGAAAGACATTGTAACATGGTTAGGGTTGATGTATTAGGTTTTATGCATTGTAAATATCTTTGAGATCAGGAAGAGAGACTGTGAGGCAGTGAAGAGGAAGTGCACGGTTGTGTTGCAGGTTGTATCCTTTCACTTTGTTGGACGAAATAATAATAAAGACTGGCAACTGCAGTGTGGATGTAGCCCATTTTGGGGTGAACCATGATATATATGTGTCTCTCTTGTAATGTGTATGTGTGATTATATTTGCATTTTTTTTTATTGTCATTGCTCTGCAATCCTGTTTTTCTAACAATTAGTATTAGAGCCAAAGGTCTATTTGGAAGATAAACCCGCAGGAAGCTAGGGTTTTTGGTTTGAGTGGGAGCAATGGCAGAAGAAGAAAATTTTAAGGTCGAAAAGTTTAACAGCCAAAACTTCTAGTTATGGAAAATGCAAATGGAGGACTATCTGTACCAGAAGGATCTATTCCTACCGTTGGGAGGAAGAGCAAAGCAGCCGGCGGCTATGAAGGACGAAGAATGGGAGGTTCTTGACAGAAAGGCTCTGGGAACAATACGGCTGAGCCTGGCTTCGTCGGTGGCTTTCAATATCTCAAAAGAAACAACAACGGAGTATTTGATGAGCGCATTGGGTAAGCTGTATGAAAAACCCTCGGCCTCCAACAAGGTATTTCTAATGAAGCGTTTATTTAATATGAATATGTCTGAAGGTGGATTTGTTACTGATCATTTAAATGAGTTTAATACGGTTACAAATCAACTAAGTTTTGTAAGTGTGAAATTCGATGATGAGGTTAGGGCTCTTCTAATCTTGTGTTCATTGCCAGAAAGATGGAATAGCTTGGTCATGGTTGTAAGTAACTCTGTTTCTGGTTCAAACACCTTGAAATTTGATGATGTTATTGGTGTTATTCTTAGCGAAGAAATGCGAAGAAAAAGCATAGGTGAGACATCAGGTAATGCGTTGACCATGGAGAGTAGGGGAAGACAAAAGGAGAGAGGAAAGAGCCAAGATAATCGCAACAACTCTAAAAAGGGCAGATCCAAGTCCAGACTGGGAAAAATAGAGTGCTAGAACTGTGGAAAGAAAGGACATCTGAAGAAAGACTGCAAATCTCTAAAGAAGAAAGGAGATGGACAGAAGGAAACTACCCAGGAAGCAAATGTAACAGGTAATGTGTTACAAGATGCTTTGATTCTTGTATTAGATAATACTAGTGATTATTGGGTAGTAGATTCAGGGGCTTCATGTCATGCTACACCCCATAGGAAATATTTTCATGATTATGTTCCAGGCAATTTTGGACATGTTTTATTGGGTGATGATGAGCCATGTAAAATTGCTGGAATGAGTAAGGTATGGATAAAAGTTAAGAGTGGAATTGATTAGCTGTTGAAAGATGTTAGGCATATTCCTGTTATGAAAAGAAATCTGATCTCAACAAGGCAGTTGGGAGATGGTGGTTGTCTATCTACATTTGGAGAAAAGTGGTGGAATATCACTAAAGGATCAATGGTGATAGCAAAAGGAGACAGGGTAGGTACGTTGTATTTATGTCCTCATAATACTGACCATTCTATATCTTTAGTTTCCACAGGAACATATACAACATTGTGGCATCATAGGCTTGGCCACATGAGTGAGAAGGGGATGCAGATTCTCCACTCAAGGAAGTTACTGCCAGATTTGAAGCAGGTAAGTTTGGAATTCTGTGAGAACTGTGTTTATGGAAAACAAAAGAGAGTCAGATTTCTCAGGGTTGGGAAACAGAAGAAGAATGAAAAGTTAGAGCTTGTGCATACAGATGTATGGGGACCAGCTCAGGTACAATCTCTTGGTGGCTCTCATTATTATGTTACATTTATTGATGATGCAACTAGGAAAACTTGGGTTTATTGCATTAGACAGAAATCTGATGTGTTTGCTACTTTTAAGAAGTGGAAAGCTTTGGTTGAGAATGAGACAGAAAAAAGGTTGAAGTGTCTCAGATCTAATAATGGAGGTGAGTACTGTGGCAAGGAGTTTGATAGTTACTGTTCATACCATGGGATTCGTAGAGAGAAGACAGTCCCAGGAACACCACAAGAAAATGGTGTGTCAGAAAGGATGAACAGAACAATCATGGAGTGTGCAAGGTGTATGAGACTGAATGCAGGGTTTCCCTTACAGTTTTGGGCGGATGCTGTAAATAATGTTGTTTATTTAATAAACAGAAGACCTTCAAGTGCTTTGGATGGTGGTATTCCAAGGGAGGCATGGACAGATAAAAAGGTAAACTACTCATTTATGAGAACGTTTGGTTGCGAAGCATTTGTCCATATTGATAAAGAAAATAGAATAAATCTTGAAGCTAAATCCAAGAAATGTATTTTTATTGGATATGGGGTTGATGATTTTGGTTATCGTTTATGGGATTATGAAAATCATAAAATCATTAGAAGTAGAGATGTCATAGTCAATGAAAAGGTCACGTATAAAGATTAGTTGCAGAGAAAGAAACATGAAAAGGAAAACACAGAGTACATAGTACTTGATGAAATTCAAGAAAATGAAGTTCCAAAGGTGCCAGAAAATCAAGAACAACAACAAGTACCTGAAACTCCTACAACTGCAAGAAGATCTATCAGGTTAAGTAGACTCCCTGAACGATACTCTCCTTCAATGTATTATTTGTTGGTGACTGATGCTGGTGAACCATAATGTTATGAAGAAGCAATGCAGGTGGAAACTAGAAAGAAGTGAGAGAAAGGCATGAATGAGGAGATGGACTCATTGGTAGGAAACCAGACTTGGGATTTGGTTCAGCTTCCTGCTGGTAAAAGAGCATTGCAGAACAAATGGATTTACAGGTTGAAGGAAGAAGAAGGAGGTAAGAAGCGGTACAGGGCGAGACTTGTTGTAAAGGGGTTTGCACAGAAGAAAGGTATAGATTTTGATAAAATATTTTCTCTTGTTGTTAAGATGACTTCAATTAGGACTATCTTAAGTCTAGTGGCGGTAGAAGATTTGCATCTTGAACAGTTAGATGTAAAAACAATCTTTCTCCATGGGGATTTGGAGGAAGAGATATATATGCAGCAGGCACAAGGGTATGAGGTCAAAGGTAAGGAGAACTTGGTATGCAGGTTGAAAAAGAGCTTGTATGGATTGAAGCAAGCTCCAAGGCAGTGGTATTTAAAATTTGACAAGTTTATGACAGAACAAGGTTATAGTAGATGTCATTTTGACCACTGTGTTTATTTCAAGAGGCTAGATAATGAAAGATATATTATCTTATTATTATATGTGTATGACATGCTTGTTGCAGGGTCTAACATGCAGGATATAAATGTGCTCAAAGGGAAGCTAGCTAATTCATTTGCGATGAAGGATTTGGGTGTTGCAAAGCAAATCTTTGGTATGAGAATAATGAGAGACAAGAAAAATCGCAAATTGACATTGTCTTAGAGTGAGTACATACAAAAGGTGTTGGAGAGGTTCAGAATGCAGAATGCAAAACAATTAGTACACCTTTGGCCAACCATTTTAGTCTAAGTAAGGAAATGTGTCCCGAGACACAGGAAGAGACAGATTACATGTCCAAGATTCCCTATCAATCAGCAGTTGTCAGCTTGATGTATGCCATGGTGTGCACAAGACCAGATATTGCACAAGTAGTGGGAGTTGTGAGTAGATATATGAATAATCCAGATAAAGAACATTGGAAGGCAGTACAGTGGATTCTTAGGTATTTGAGAGGTACTACCACTCAGGCATTATGTTTTGGAGGTTTAGACATTGTTCTACAGGGATATGTTGATGCAGATATGGCAGGTGATAAGGATAGCAGGAGGAGCACCACAGGGTATGTGTTTACTGTAGGTGGAACAACGGTAAGTTGGATTCCGAAATTGCAGAAGGTTGTTGCACTTTCAACAACAGAAGCAGAGTATGTTGTTGTTACAGAGGCTAGTAAAGAGATGATTTGGTTGCAGAGGTTTATGGAGGAATTGGGTAAGAAGCAGAAGGATAGCAAGTTGTATAGTCACAGCCAGAGTGCCATTCATCTTGCAAATAAATCAGCATTCCATTCCAGGACTAAACATATACAGCTAAAGTACCATTTCATATGCTCTATTCTAGAAGATGAACTGTTGAAGTTGGAAAAGGTACACACTAGCCAGAATCCTGCAGACATGTTCACAAAGGTAGTGACCAGAGAGAAACTGATTTCCTGGTCGGTTTCAGTTGGCCTTCTAGCATGAAGGTGAAGATGAGAAAGTTTCCAAGTCCAAGGTCCATCAAGTAAATCAGCGGTGGAGTTGTTGTGATTAGTCTCCAAGTGGGAGATTGTTGGTTTGTGGAGACTGATCTCCAGATTCAGAGATATTATTATTCAGCCGTGTCTGTACCCCATGTTTGGTTATGATCCGGGCACAATCCCCAGGGGGTCTGGGGGAAGCGCCCCCGAGAAAGGGGGTTTGGGGGCAATTCCCCCGAGAAAATGCGGGTTCAGGGGCGTAGCCCCTGAGGAAAATTTTTGGGGCTGTTTTCGCCACCAGTTTTCGAGCCCATGGTTTTGGGTAACCCATGGTATTTTTCCATTGTATTTCCCTTATAAAAGAAAGACATTGTAACATGGCTAGGGTTGATGTATTAGGTTTTATGCATTGTAAAGATCTCTGAGATCAAGAAGAGAGGCTGTGAGACATTGAAGAGGAAGTGCAGCGGTTGTGCTGCAGGTTGTATCCCTTCACTTTGTTGAACGAAATAATAATAAGGATTGGCAACTTCAGTGTGGACGTAGCCCATTTTGGGGTGAACCAAGATATATCTGTGTCTCTCTTGTAATGTGTATGTGTGACTATATTTGCATTTCTGTTTATTGTTATTGCTCTGCGATCCTGTTTTTCTAACACGACTGACCCTTCTTTTGCCCAATATTATTTACATAATAGTTCTAGACTGCAAGAAGGGGCGGTCGACTCTTCTATGATTGTAGAGAAGAGTCTGCAACTGATTTCCCAGACTGGTACTGTTACACTTCCGAGATAATAAAAGAACAGTTCCTGTGGACGTTGCTCTCGCATGGGGTGAACCACGTAAATCAATGTGTTTATGTGTATGAGTTTATGACATGTTTTGTATTCAATTTTATGTATTTACTTTCATATGTATGTGAATGGTAGTCGCACATTGAGTAATTGGAATACAAGTGCGTGATTGTGAAGAAGAAACACATAGTTAGATGAATTCGTAGCTAACTAGTGAATACATTAATAGAGATTCAACGTAGTTCTGTATACTGCGATAGCTAAGAAGTGTGAAGTCATCTGTTATTCTATCCCATTAGTAGATCTTAAATATAATGTTAAGCGAAGATGTTAACCACATCTGTGCATCACCATGGTTACAGAAGCTTGATTCTGCAACTCCCCATATTCGCTTCGGGTGAGATTTCAACCTGTTTACAAGGTGATGCCGAAGGGTCCAGTGAAAGGGGTTTTGTTGTGTATACATTAATCTCGTGAATGAAGGGTTAGCTGACCCTTATTGTGCTCAGTATTCTTTCAGTGTTCACCATTCTTCATATACATGAATTGACATCCTAGCTTTTGGAGGTTGAATATTTTTACAATTCCCTCATAAATGAAGGGTAGGCGGACACTTCTTGTGCCAAGTATTCTTTTCATAATAGTTCTATATAGAAAGAAGGGTCGGTCGATCCTTCTTTTGTTCACCATTCTAGATACTGGTGAATTCACAATTCTCTACTAAACGAAGGGACAGCCGATCCTTCTTGCCAAATGTCGGAAGTCGAGATAATTTTTTTTATATGTTGTAACTTAGCCAATGTCCCGATCCCCATGGTTACAGAATCTTGATTCTCTAACTCCCCATATTCTCTTCAGGTGAGACTTCAACCTGTTTATAGGGAGATGCCGGAAGGGCCAATGAAATATTTCAATCATAAATTCGATCTTCCCGCAATCCACATTGCGGGATAGCGGAATTACTGGAATGTTTTAAGAAATTTAGGTATCCGCAATCTGAATATATTTGTGGGTTCAGAAAAGACGATCAAATTTTATTTTTTTGAAGTTTGGTTTCCGCTTTCTGCAATCCGCATTGCGGAATGCGGAAAGGAGGAACTGAAAATCTTTGTTTTTGATTGATCAAACGCTTTCTGACTTCCGCAATCCGCATCCGTGTTGCGGAAATGCGGAAGCAAGAAATTCATTCTCATAAAAAATGGGATTCCTAGGATACCAGAAACGATGTATTTCCATGAAAAACAAGGCCTCCCACAAATCATGAAAATTCATAAAAACAAGCGTTATTTAAACGTTTTTATCGAGATCAAAGCATGCAAAGGTGATAATGAAAAACCTCAATCATAAAACCCCACTTCGATATATTTCCACAATTCACTCATAAATGAAGGGGTGATTGACCCTTCTTCTTCCCATTATTCTTTTCATAATAGTTATAGACTGTAAAAAGGGTCGGTCGATCCTTCTTGTGTTCACTATTCTGGATACAGGTGAATTGTAACATATAGGTGTTTACACTTTTCTACTAAACGAAGAGGCGGCCGATCCTTCTTGTCACAAATCGGGATAAATATTGTTGATATGTTATAACTTAGCCAATGTACCGATCCCTACTATTTATTGCGGAATTCAGAAGTTTGGAATTGTCATCCCAACCTTCATAGGTTGAATATTTTTACAATTCACTTATAAATGAAGGGTCGATCGACCTTTCTTGTGCCCAATATTCTGTTCAAAATAGTTCTAAACTGCAAGAAGGGTCGATCGATCCTTCTTGTGTTCACCATTCTGGATACAGGTGAATGGTTGGATATAGGTGTTCACAATTTTCTACTAAACGAAGGGGTGGTCGATCCTTCTTGTCAGAAGTCAGAAGTCGGGGTAAATATTGTTTATATGTTATAACTTAGCCAACATCCCGGTCCCTAATATTTACTTCGAAAGTTAGGAGTCTAGAATTGTTGTCCCATCCTTCGTATATTAAATACTTTTACATTTATCTGTTAAATGAAGGGTCGGCCGACCCTTCTTGTGCTCAATATTTTTCCAGTGTTCACCATTCTGGATATACATAAATTGACGGCCTATCCTTCGTAGGTTGAATATGTTTATAATTCCCTCATAAATGAAGGGTCGACTGACCTTTCTTGTGCCCAGTGTTCTGTTCAAAATAGTTCTAGACTGCAAGAAGGCTCGGTTGATCCTTCTTGTGTTCACCATTCTGGATACAGGTGAATGGTTGGATATAGGTGTTCGCAATTTTATACTAAACGAATGGGTGATCGATCCTTCTCGTCGGAGGACGAAAGTTAGGATAAATATTGTTTATATGTTATAACTTAGCCAATCTCCCATTCCTTATTATTTACTGCAGAGAATTATCGTCCTAACCTTCGTAGATTAAATATTTTTACATTTATCTCTTAAATGAAGGGTCGGCCGACCCTTCTTGTGCTCAATATTTTTCTAGTGTTCACCATTCTGGATATACATGAATTGACGACCTAGCCTTCGTAGGTTGAATATTCTTACAATTCCCTTATAAATGAAGGGGAGGCCGACCCTTCTTCTACCCATTATTATTTTCATAATAGTTCTAGAATGCAAGAAAGGTCAGACGATATTTCTTGTGTTGACCAGACTAGATACACAAGAATTGCTAGATATAGCCGGTGTTCACAATTATATACTAAACGAAGGGGCGACCGATCCTTCTTGTGGGAAGTTGGAAGTCGGGAAATCTTACTTGGGAATAGTGTCCATTTGGGAGACAATTATGTTTCACATGTAACAAATGATTATCATGATCATTGAATATTATGGACAAGAATATGTGTAGTTGCTTTGATTCATAATATGAATAGCAAGAGACTCTTTTTCTTCTAGGAAAACAAAAAGAGCATCTAACTGGGATGAATTCTACATTAATTTGGAAGAAAGAACATTGTCAATATTTAAATGTGTGGATTAGAGCATATAAAATGAATTCTAACTCACATATTACAGTCAAATATGAGGCAAAGCGATAAGATGGTTTAACATAAAATACATTCACAAAAGAGACATTAAAAGAATGAAGAAAGTGACGACATATGAATATCTGTTTATGATAGACTTGCACTTATGCTCTTCCTTAAAGTCTTCAAAAAATATTACATCAATGTATTTTTTTCTCTTGGATCCAACCCCTATTACTTTGTAAAATCAAAATTTATACAAAACGTTCTTTGAATTCTTCGCTAAAAAAAGAAATCTCTTTGCTGTAACACTCGAGCAGTTAACAAAGGAATCGCAATGTCATTTAAAATTAAGACACATGAATATTCATTCTTGATATAACCTGTATTTTGTTTTCCCAAAAATTTTAACAACTTTCCATTGCTCTTGAGTTGGAATTTCATAATCCATAATTTCTTTCACCATCATCTCCAATTCTATGCATTTTGTGTAACACACATCTGGCAGATCCTTCTTAATCACTATAAATTGTTCAAGTATTTCAAAATCCTTGGTCAATTTATCAATTATTGTCTTTCCAGCCAATCCCTTGACCAAACCTTCAAATTTCGAGTGATCCATACAAGCCTGTACTATCAAAATGTGATAATTTTCCATCGTCAATCCAAAAATAAGATAGACCACATTCAAAAGGTTGAAGAAATAATTCCTTAAAATTTTGAACTTCAAGGAACATCCGTTGCGCCATGTCTTCTACTTCTTTAACACAATCATGCAGCTTGCCAATAATTCTTCTTTCCCAAATGATGATTGATGGTCTGTTTTTGATTCCAAAACTCTGCATATCTAATTGGGTTACAGTGTTTAAAAATATGACTGTATTTTGAGTTGTCTCTGAAGGCCTTTTGCATAATTTTTCATTTGCCACTTTACACCTCTGGAGAGCTATGTTTGCTATAGCATCTTTATCTGCTATAAAATTCAAATAAGACCAGAATTTGGTGACTTCTACTAATATCTCATCCCATATAAGGTGTTTAGATCCTTGTAATGGTAGCCAACCTGTCAATCTATATTTTAATTCATCAATTTCATTTTGCGGTTTATTTTTATCACTCAAAGCCTTTTTTTTTCTCCAGAATTTTGAATTACGTCATGTTTCAACTTCATGTTTTTCTGCTTTCAACTCTTCTATCTCTACATCTTTTAGACTAATTTGTGACATATAACTGGTCAGTTCCTCAATGGAGGACTTTTCCATTTGTCCTTCATCTGTACATAGAGATTGATCCATTGGCTTCTATGGCACTTGCACAGTTTCAATCTGATTGGTATTCAACACTGAAATTTGAGACAACAATTCAATCCTTTCTTTTTCCCAAGCATGCGTTTCATCTTGTAACTTTAACATTTTACCTTTGTGATCCATCGTTTCTTGATATATGGATTCCTTTTCTTGTTGTAATGCTGTCAATTCTAGAGATTGCACATGTTGATTATTTGGCACCTCCAATTTTTTCTTGAGCATTTGAATGGTATTTTATTTTTCATCAAGGAGCCTTTTAGTACAATGGCTGTTCCCTGGATCGGCTCCGACGGTCACAATGTCCATTTGTAGTCTTTTAATTTGCATCGAATTTGCTTTGTTTTCTTCCTTCTCTTGCCTCAATTGACTCTCCAGCTTTTCTATCATTGGCTACAATTTAGAAATTTTTAAAGTGGATTGTAATAAATCAGAATACATGACCTCTCCTATTTGTTTATGCAATTGAATCTTTTCGGGTATATTAATCGCATCAAACTTAACTTCCATTTCAGAAAATTTCTCATCGTTCACCACTGCAAACCTTATAGTGTTTCTTCCTGGACAAGTAACTGTAAGAAGGGAGACTTCTTGTTCTGCCAAACTTCTTACTTGAGGGTACAATTTTTGAGTTTCTTCCAAATATTGCTTCTTCTTTTTTGTATACTGTGAAAGGACATCAAATATAGACTTATACTGAGAGTTACTTCCAGATTCCTTTATTTCTGAAAAAAGAATATTGCTGCATATTTGTAGGTGGCTGTGAAATCAAAGTAGTTTTTTTTTCCTGGAACAATTAAATCTCGTTCCTCCATACTAATAATTTCCTTCCGTCATTCCACTTTTGATTTCTTATTTGAAACTTCTTCATCGACTTCCATACTATCAACTTCTGAAATACTTCTCTTATTGGTGATATTAGATTTAGTTGGTGTCTGAACCAACATTTCCAAATTGTATGTTTGTTGCATATTCAGTTCTTTCTTATCTTGTTCAAATTTGAATAAATTTGCCATTTATTTTAATCCTTCTACAGTTTGATGATCAAAATCCTTGTTTCTATTTTGTTGTCTCCTTTGCGATATAATTTGATGAGGATCATAATTAATCCTTTCATCCTCTTGGAAATCCATGATCTTCATTAATTTTTCTACTACAGATAGGGCTACCTTAGTCTTAATGATGAATGGACCAATTTTAAGAGTGAATTTCACATCTGATGATTTTTTGAAAGCACCGAAATGTTCTTCTTCTGAATGCAACCTTTGTCTAATAAATTCTAAGGCAAAAACCCTTGGTGTTAAAAAGGATGGCAACAGATATCGTGCTCTAGTAAAACCATACACTCTAATTATAGTATGTTCTTTATACAAGAACCAATCACTTATTTGGACTTCTGGTGTAGGATGCAAAGTTTCTTTCATTTCTTCCAACACTTGGGGCAATTCAACATTAAAAATAATTTTTTAAACTTCTACCATGATTGTATTGTTGAACTCAAACATATTGACCTGTTTAGGAAGGTAATAAGAAAAGATGGTACCAAGAAACTTCGATTCTGAAATATTTGAATGTAAGAACAGGTTCAAGAGATATGATTGATATCTGAAATACTTCAACTCGTGGAAATTTACCAACTGGACATGAATCGCTTCAGCTAGGAATTCATCAAAATTAAAACAACACACCAGACTTGACTGTGACTTAGGTGAAATTACTTGCAGAAGGAAACCTAACATAACTTTTGTGATTGACTTATCACTATCTAGAACCAAAATTTGATTCAACAAGGACAAAACTAATTGGGTATCTTGCTGAAAGACATCAATACTCAAAGGGAACGACAAGTTTTCATTCGACTGACCTTCTTTCAAGACTTGTAATAAAAACTTGTCTTTTTTATGCCAGACTGCAGTTTCTATAAAGATTTACCAAATTTTCTTCGTTAAACGACTTAGGGTTTTTGGGAAATGTTTCAGATAAACGTAGAACCTCACGGAAAGTATGCGCATTTACTCGACATAGAATTTTGGTCATATTTACATTAATGATTACCCTTTTGGCCTGCGAATAATTCACAACACACCAACTAACAAATTTGGGGAAGTGTAGGGTTTGTTCGACACAAAAATAATACAGAAAGGAACCAAAAACATTAAATACATCCTTTCCTTGCGACTTAAACTCCATTAATTTCTTTTTAGACTGTGAAATTCTACACACAGACAAAATAGGGTTGAAAATATCCCTTTCCCTGTCAACTACAAGCTCCTCGTTTTCATGTGAACTTCTATTGAAGGGAAGAAGGTCTTGGGTTTTCTCCATTTGGGAAACAAAATCTAAACACTAAGGGTTTCGAGCTACCTGTGAAGTGAGCTTGATGATTGCTGTTCTAGTTGATGAAGACAACGACGTGTTTCCTGCGACTTCTTTTTCTCGAGGCAATAAGCGACAAAAGCATTGTTTAAAACTTCGAAAAAATATTTTATATAGCATATGCTTAGGTGGTTTCGGAACATGCGATAAGCGGTTTAAATTTAACCGCTTTTCATAGTGGACTCCACCAACGCTTGCCATGTGGTAAGCGGTTTAATTTCCACTCCACCTTCCCAAGTTTAACCACCATGCACTTTCTAGCGCCGAAACCCAGTTCCACCATCGATTTGCTTCTGGGTGGGTCCACGTCATTATTTCGCCACGTTTTTACACGTTTGAAACTTTTGGTGTGAGTCGTTCAATTGTTTAGCGCCTTTTCCATCTCCACCCTTGGTCATTTGAATCCCCTCCGTGCATTAGAAGACCCTACGTGCAATCATGAAGGCCATGAAGTTGACTTGCAAAGAACACCGTTTATCTCGGAGGAATCAAATCCAATGTATAAAACGCATTTCACTGGTTTAACATGCACAAAGTTCACGCGTGGGATAAAATACAACCAAAACGCCCCGATATGGTGACATTACGGGTCAAAGACCTTAATATAGTGACAATATTTGCATTGTTCCTCTCTATAAACTTTAATAAGCAATATTATATTAATATGGGCTAGTTAAATAACCCAATAATCCATGTAGAATAAATTTAAAAAAACATAAAGACAAAAGCTAACAATATGAAGAAATCACTTGTTTGATCAATTATACAAATTCTAGACATTGTTTGTAGATGGGTTTGTAGAAGATCTAGTGTAACATGGGAAAAATTTGATGAAGAAGAGGGAAAGATGACCATAAGAGATAAGAGTAGTCTAAACAACAAGATCAATCTTCCAAGATGGCATTGAGATGAAACATTAAATTAGGAAAAGAAGGAGAGATCACATGTTGTAGCAATAACATCTAAGATTAGTGTTATTTTTTTACACAACCCATTTCATATTATCTGCATAATTCTATCGTCCAAGGTTTGGAAATTGCGAAAAATGGCAGTGAGGTTGTACAATCTAGGAAGTGTGTTTTTTTGTTGGTTCATTAGTGTGGGTCATTCGAGACTTTGCTTCCATAGACTAGTCGTACAATGCATACAAATTTCAAACAATTTGGTTGTGGAAAGTTAAAACCATGCATCTAAGTCTGTTCTCCACATACAAAATGATACACATATTTGAAACTCCAAAGATATGACCTCAGAAAGTTAGGGTTTTTGAATAACCTTCAAACATGTCAACTTGGAATTTTCCTTATAATTTTTGAAGCATAATGTTTCAGATAGTGCTCTTTGTAGGAGATGAAAAATATATATTAAAGAACACATGGTTAAAATTCCAAATCTTGGTTCGCTATATTTTTCGAAGCTATGAACTTGGGAAGACTGGGATTTTAAATGACTCAAAAATCATCTTTAAACAAGTTAGTTTGGAATTTTCACTATAACTTTTGATCCATGACGTTCCAAAGAATGAAACTTAGAGGAAATTCTGTAGATATATTGAAGAATATGTGGTAAAATGTAGTGTCCCTTTAATGAATTTGTAAAAAATAGAAAAATTTGCACTTTTTGGTCAATTCGACCCTTAGACTAGTAATGACTCAAATGCTTCCAAATGGATCCAAATGCTTTTGAATTGGGTCTGAATGTGTTTGAAAGGTATTATTACATAAAAATGAGGGTGGTGGATTCTTGTACACCCTCAAAATTCTTCTGCAACATTCATATACAATCAGGAGAAAATAGGGAAATTTACTAGTAAATTCGAGGTTCAAACCCCCAAGGGTAGGGGACAAAAATGGCTTCCCAAATGTAGTACGAACCTCCCAAATTTAAGAACAGAGACATAGAATTGTTAAAGTACTTCAATGGGATCCCAAATTCATCATTAATCAGTTCCTAAAGTCTTCTGCAACTCCCATAAATCAGAGATTTGTAAGCATGCTTTAACATAAGGGGAAATGCTAGTAAAACTCCACAACTTGCTATGAAATTTGACATAATTGTTCCAATGACTTGTATAATGTTCATGAGACTTCCTAAATACATTAATGGATCTCCATAAATCAATAAAATCATATATATTTACTAAGATAAATAGAAACTAAGCAACTTCAAGCTCTCACAACAAGATATAGGGGGAAATGGCACCATTCATACATAGTTTGGCATTTTTACATAGTTTTACTTGGAATTTAAACCTGAGGTTCTTCTGAGAAGAAAATGCAGAGTAGATATATCAAATTAAAAATAAATGGGTCCACAAGAGCTTCCCCAAATATATCAGCATTTTACCAAGTGCGCCCTTCCTCCAAGAGCCAAAATATGAAGAGAAATGTGAGAAATGTGTGGAAACAAGTTGAAGAAGAGAATATCACGAGAAACCCTTTAGCTTCAAACTGCAACAAATGAATCCGTTGTAACTACAAATGAAAGGTTTGAATGGCCTCTCCAATTTACAATTAGGATGGGAATCTTGCACCCTCAAAATTGGTACTAAGGCAAGTAGAGTAAACACACCATTAACATGGACAAACTATGCTCTCCAATATGGAAAATGGGAAATGATCAAAAGCTCTTCTCCTTCTTTTTTATTGTCTTTTATAAAGTTCCCAAGCCTTCCATGGTTCAACTTCTTCCAAAACCTTCATGCCAACTCAAATTGGGAAGAGATTCCAAGGTGTGCCACTTGTCCAACAATTTTTAGTCTTCATCTTCCACCAATTCGAATGAGGAGGCTCTTTGGCTGCCCTAACTCCGTTGTGAGGCTTCTTGGAGGATATTTTTAGCCATGACATGTCATAATGGTCAGATGTCAGCAATTAGGTCTAATTTTTGTCATAAGTGTCATAGCATCTTCATCATTCTTGTCATAGAATCTAGGGAATCTAGCCCAAGTGTCTCAATATCTCTAAACTGCCTCTTCCTCTTCGATGGGAGTTACTCTTCCACTAAAATTCAACCTTCATTGATTCATTCCAATTATAATGACCTTCCAACTCCCCCAAGAACATTAGACTCCACCTTGGATTCGAATGGGCGAGAATAGGATGCCATGTGGCATGAGGAATCTAGCTTTGTGTGGGTCCCACACCACCAATGTGCCTCCATGACCAAGTGCCACCTTATTTTCCTATAAGTAATATTTGTTTATCCCCTTTTAATATATTTATGTCAAGCTAATGTCCAATTGGGGTTTATTAGCTCCCTTATTTAAAATCCCAATGTTTCCACCCCAACCTAGGGAACTAGTAGATTGGTGGAATTTTACCTTCTAGTATTTATTTGGATGTGGACATTACATAAAAGTTTCATATCTTTATTCATTACATGTTAAGAGTTATACTTGTTGAATGTTAGGGTTTGTGACAATGAAAATTCAAGAGAAGAAGGTTGACAAAATATTGCATAACATTCTCATACGGTATCCGAATCACAAACTTGTTGGCACATTGGATTCACATTCTTAATGATGATCTTGGTGATTATATTGGCACATTATATGATGATCTTGGCATATATATTATTGGTGATTGTATTGAAATATTCCATGGTAATGTTATTGGCATGAGATCCCTCTAAGATTTTGGAATGTACTATGAGGTCTATGATGTAAGGGTTTGAAGGTGCAAATATATGAAGTCTATTGGTGATTATTTCTGGGATTTAATTACACTATTTGGAGGCATATTTATGGTCTTGCTATACACATGAAGTATATATTGGAAGAAGTTGTTGGAATTATTGGAGGACATATTTGAGGCATGTACATGTTGACATTGCGACAGAGATAGTTTTTGTGGCATTGTGACAGAGACAATGATTGTGTCATTGTGACGAACATAGATTGTGATAGTGACAACAATACAATGATTGTGGCAATGATAGATATAGGTATAGGTATAGTGATACAGGTATAAGGACATAGATACATGTATAGGTTGATGGAAATCGTGATACAATGGCAGTGGAATATTGTTCTTCTTATTCATATCATGGTGGCAGGATCGAGCTAGTAAACCAAGGGGTTGTAGCCTCCTTCTAGATGGAGCTAGTAAACCCAGGAGTTGGAGCTTCCTTAAGGTTGGACCCTATAAATTAAGGGGTTGTAGCCTCGTTCTAGATGGAGCTAGTAAATCGAGGAGTTGGAGCTTCCTTCAATTTTGAGCCTATAAATTAGGGTGTTGGAGCCTCCTTCCAGTTGGTGCAAGTAAATCAAGGACTCAATTCCTTTAGGAGACTCTGATAGCTGGACCGAAGATATCTAGAGCACATGGATGAACACGAAAGTCTCTACTCTGCAAATGGGGTTCGACTGTTCTATGGATGAAATTTTGATTTGATTGGATTATAAGAATGAGACTCCATTTACATGAACAAGGTTTTGATATCTACAAATATGTTGTAAATGGTTACATCGCACTAAAAAGACCACAAAAAACGACAACCATGAATGAGCTAAGAAATAATAATGCAATGGAAATAGATATCATCTTGCATGGAATATATGATCATGTGAAAGATAATTTGGAAGGTGTTCATCAAATAAAGTGCTCTGGGACGAGGTACAAAATATATGCACAAAGGGACCCCATTCTTAACATTATTTTTGTCCCAAGTACCTAAAAAGATCGGGTAAATAGTTCATGAGGTTTGGAGTCCAAAGAAATTAATTTCCTAGATTCTTCTGCCACTACAGAAAGGATGCACCTACACCCCTGGTTTTCTACTTTCTCAACAGACAAGGATGCCCCACCACCCTAATTATCTAGCCATGACTAGAAGAACGATTCCCTTATAAGGCCTCAACCAACCCCAAGAACCACCCAACAAACCTCTAATTTATAATAGTTTTAACTTCAGTTTTTCAAATATTTAGTGGCAGCTTGAACTTTTGTAATGCTTCATCTATCTCACTGGCCTCTTTCTTGCTTCTGATATGCAATTACCAAAACTTCAGAGACACTTGTGGTCCTCTTCATACATTTGTCTTGTATGGTTATATATATATTTTCAAAGAAATTTATTATTTGA
Source organism: Larix kaempferi (assembly GCA_027924585.1). Lineage (NCBI taxonomy): Eukaryota > Viridiplantae > Streptophyta > Pinopsida > Pinales > Pinaceae > Larix > Larix kaempferi. Next base: position 2,476,316 of record BSBM01000191.1, read on the forward strand.
AACATTGTGTTTTTTAGGAAAATCATGCCTCTTCATAAAAAATATTGTATCCTTATAATGGCATCGATTCATCATTGATCTTCATAGTCTTTCAATCTTGTTTTATTTAGAATTACTATTTTGGAGAGTTAACCAATTTTGGAAATTCTCCAAAGTTGGCCATTTGGCCAAATTGCTCTCCAAATATAGCATTTCCAAACGTCTCTTCAACAGAGTGGACGTCAAACCGGCGTTCAACTAAGATTTACAAATATTTTGTGTTAGATCCTTTTAATTAACCCTTGAGCATCTCTCAACAACGAAATGATTCAAAACCGTTGGATCTTCGTCAATCCACATAGACGGTGGACTTCAACATGTGCTTAGCTAGATTTATTCAAGAATTCGCATCACATCCTGAGATTTAAACGCTACACAACTTAACCCAGCGAAATTGTCCTGTACCGTTGGATTGCCCCATCCAAGATAAACGGTGGAATTGAAAAGTTTATGAGCCCAATTATGAACCCTGGCCATCAATCTGTCCCATCAGTTAAATAAAAAGGTCGGTCAAGGTAAGGGATTCCAGTTCTCGGGTAACGTCTTTGACTCTTAATCTCATATAACACTCTTTCAATTACTTTGATCTTTAATTCCGATGGTTGTAGAGATTTCTTCTGATCCGTGTTCTGGTTTTAATCCGCAGCTTCCCCTGTTCCCTCATGTTTGCCCAAAATTTTTTCTAACTTAGCTCTGGCTTCGACCTTTTCTCCCTCCATTGGCCCTCCTCAACGCTTGGTTGTTAAAGTCGGAGAAAAGGGTAGTTTCTGAATTCTACCCAGTGCTTTTCTTAGTGGCCAGGAGCTCCTGTACGGAAAGATTTGTTACAATAGTTCTTTAGGCCTATATCCTTGTTTTATAATGGCGGGAGGTAGCAGTTGTGGAAGGACCAGTGTCACTGATGCAAACAACCGTAGAATCGAGAAGTTAGAAAATGAGATAGCAGAGCTTTGGCAGAAGCTGGACCTGAAATGCGACAAAGAGGACTTGCAGTCCTTGAAGAAGAAAATCGAGTATACGATTCAACGCAAGCTCGAAGATAACAAAAATGAAATGATCGAACATATGCGAGCGCTCCTTCTTCAATGCGACGAATCGATTCGAGTTCATGCTGCCGGAGTTCAAACCAGACGAGCCTAGTGACTTTGGTAGGTTCTGAACAGTCCCCTTCAGCTGCCGAAACTCCAGGGGCAAGATCATTAGGGGTCAAATCAATGGATATTGACTACTAAGGGAACCACACGGCCCAACCACTACGGTCTCGTGTTATTTTCATCATAACTTTAATATTTTAGGTTTACTTTTCTGTTTTTAGATTTTCCTTTTCTGTTAATTTAGGGGGGGGCTTTTGGCCTACTTTCCAAGGCCCTTCTTTTTAGTTTGTATCGGTAGGTATTTTGAAGGGTTGTACTTTTGGTTCTCTATATTTGGAAAGGATTTAAACTTTCGGTTTTGAAGAATTTAACTCTGTATTTGGAAAGGATTTAAACTTTTCGTTTTGAAGAATTTAATTCTGTATTTGAAAGAATTTAAACTTTACGTTTTGAAGAATTTAAACTGGGTATTTTGGATCCCTACTATTTGAATAAAATATATGCAGTTTTTTGAATATTAATTTTAATTAATTTTCTTAATTCTTTGTTCTTCTCTAACTTCTTAACCTCTCTTATTTATCGATTATGATTGGATCTATGGATTCTGTTTCAATTTAGATAAAGTTTTGAATTTCTTTTGGTTGATAGTTTAAATAACAAAAAACAAAAAATCCAAGCCATTAATTCAACATAGTGATTACTTACTGGAGAAAAACTCTTTGAATGTAGAAAAACTCCAGGAGATACATTAATGAAGATAAACTAATTTAAAGATACTAGCAACAAGAATTACATTATTTCGTTTTTTAGATTCAATGAGGAACCATATTTTTCTTGGAAGTGCATTTTAGCTATTTTGTATAGGTTTGCAAATGGAGTTGTGTTGATTTTTCAAGTAATGTTGGTAAATTAACTTACTTTACTTTGCATAATATACATGGTTATCTAAATATGCCTTAATTTTCAAGTTTGAAAACAATAATTTTTAATAAAACATTATCAATAGGATTACTATAAAAAGAGTATTATTGAAGGTCATGTATTTCTTGGTTTTTTCTTCGATGTTTCTGCTCTTGCATTGGATTTACTATAACTTAAATCCATAGATTTATATTGAAATGGTACCTTTAATATCCGTAATATTATTTTAAACAATAGCTAAACTAATTGTAAAAATCAAATATGCCACGTGTCACAGTCTGAGCGTTCCACGTATCACCCTGGGAAACTAGATATCGACATTTTAACAACAAAATTTATAGAAGTTTTGCTACAAAGAGTTTGCTGGCAAGTCGAAATTTTTTTAGAGAAAGAGAGGTCGCTCTTTCGTCAGGTTGTTCTATTTTGTGGTGTTGGAAGTAGATGCTGAGGAGAAAGACCGTCTGCTCCTTCCTCTAGGGATGATTTTTTAGGAGTGGCGAACGGTAGATATTGACACTCTGAATACAAACTTCATATGAACATTGCGTTGCACATTTTGCTGGCAAGTGGAAATATCCACTGAGAAAGAGAAACCACTCTTTCTCCAAGTTCTATTTATACGATTCCCCCCTAAATGAAGGGGCGACCAACCCTTCTTCTTCCCAATATTCTTTTCGTTATAGTTTGAGACTGCAATAAGGGTTGGTCGATCCTTCTTTTGTTCTCCATCCTGGTTATCGTTGAATTGCTAGATAATTGTTTTCACAATTATCTAATAAACGAAGGGGCATCTGATCCTTCTTGACGGAAAACGGAAGACGGGACAAACAATTTGTATATGTTATAACTTAGCTGATGTCCGGTCCCTACTATTTACTGCAGAAGTCGGAAGTCGGGAATTGTCGACCTACACTTCGAATATCAAATAGTTTTACATTCCTCTCGTAAATGAAGGGTCGACCGACTCTTCTTGTGCTCGGTATTCTTCTGGTGTTCACCATTTTAGATATAGATGAATTGATGTCTTAGCTTTCATAGGTTGAATATTTTTATAATTCCTTCATAAATGAAGAGGCGGCCGACCCTTTTTCTGCCCAATATTTGATTCATAATAGTTCTAGAATGCAAGAAGGGTCGGTTGATCCTTCTTTCTTTCGCCATTCTGGATATAGGTGAATTGCTGGATATAGTTGTTCACAATTATCTACTAAATGAAGGGGCGACCGATCCTTCTCATCAGAAAATGGAAGTCGGAACAATCATTTTTATATGTTAGAAATTAGATGATGTCTGGGTCCTGTTGGCACCCCAACAACTCCCCTTGATTTTGTACGAAATAAAGGGACCCCCCATGTAAATTTTGTAAATACTTTAAATCTTTTGATTTTCTTTGACTTTTATCTTGCTTGATTTAGTAGTTGATTTCATGGATTTCCTCCTTGATCTTCATTCTTTGTGTTGCTTGTCCTTTTGCTTGATTATTATGAAGAATTGATGAGTTGATTGATCTCTGTAGTTCAAACCTTTTGACTTCCTGGATGTTCAAGAAAAATGCTTGCATGCTTTTATTGAGTCTTTTTGAGTTGACAATATATATCGGTTTGCAAAAATTTGATTAGAATAATGTTTCGACGATTCCTTGAAGTTTTGACCTTCAATGCATTTTTTTAACACTTTGAGAGATTGAAACTAATTACCAAAATGCATAAACCTTATGTTTTCAATCTTCTCTTTGGAATAATATGTGTTAATGAATTAGAGTGAGACCTTTATATTCATTTAGACAATTTATTAAATTTTGCAAGTCTTCATATTTATTTAAAAATAATGTCATTCTCACTTTTTCACTTATTTAGACAAATTATATATTTTAAGACTTAAATACATTTTATTATTTCTACACCTTAAAAGAATATATATCAAAATATGCAAGCAAACAAATTGTTTTCCATTTGAGAGAAAGATTTCAAATTTTATGAATTGCTTACTTTCATTCAAATGACTCCGCTTTTCTCTTAAAATCCTCATATTTATCAAATTTATTGCACATAAGCAAAACATTTATAAATAAGCGATTGTGACTAAACATTTTCAATAAAATGAACATTCTTTGTTATTTAATCTAATATTTTAAAATTTAGAATGTTCAAAATCCTTTTTAAACAAAGCTTTATTGTTTTCTTTAAACCATTCCTCATAAAACAAAACCCAAACTCATTTTTTTGTCGTAAACTGCGTTCTATATTTATCAGAAAAGAGAAGAATAATACAACGGAGATCAAACGAATCTTGACAGCAAGTACGAAAAGTCAGGAGCATATTAAATACAACCACATCATTTAGTTTACCGGTTGGAGAGAATATCGTTTAGTTACCTCCACGATAATGACGTGAAACCTACAGTATCTCAACCGATGTTGCATCATCTTTATATTGGATTTTCACTCCAACAAGATTGCAGAGAATCTATACCAGAATGCCACGTCACCAAATATGAAGAGTTCATCGGATTCCATCAAATCGCAGTCTTCCCATGTCATTGAGAGATGCTGGATTGTTGTTGAAAAGATTCCAGCTTGCATCAAAAGATCCCTCGTGAGAGTTAGGCTCCAAGATTCGCCAGGGTGAAAGGGAAGTCTTTTTCATCATTATATCTTTCATCATAATTCTCTTATTTTATGGTACAGGTTAAACATTGAAAAGATACGGTTGATATTCTATGCCATTATTTCTGCATAAATATTTTTTACTAGTATTGATGTGAGAAATAGAATACAGGATATCAGCAATTCGATCACCAAATTAAAAAACATTTACCGTTCACAATTTTATTGGATTATGTTTGATTTCGTAATGATGCAGGTTAAAGGAAGAAAGCGATGAAATTACTGTGCAGTAAATCCTTGGTGGAATTAAGTGTCATGTCTATTGTTGAGGAGACTGTTTGAGTTTTCTTTCCCTATATAAATTGCAACCAGTCGATTGAGTGGGGGGAATACTCGATAGATGAAAGGAAATTACTTTCCGACTCCCAAGATAGTTTTCTCCTAATGCGTAGTAGAGTCATCTGCAGAGTTGAAGGCACAATTGTTCTTCCATACTTTGTTTCTATTTGTAATTTTTTTAGTGGGCAAGAAGGAGAGGAGGCCCTGCTGTTGGAAAGCATTTCTGGACATGTAATTAACTCTATAAAGTTTCTTATCAGAAATATTATTATACCCAAAAATTCTACTCATCCATTTGAACATATTTAGATGCAATTTATTAGTTTTGTTTTTGGAATGACTTCTTGGTTGTATTTAATTTCTTGAATTGATAGCATGTATGATACATAGACAATATGGAATAAATCAATAATGATTTTATTAATTATCTGATTTATGAAATATTGATCTGCTTAGTGGATTACATTGTATTTAATTTTTTAAAAATAAATTGTAATTAAATCTTACTTTTTATACATCACGTTTGTATTAATAATGATCCCGTGCAGGATATGATAGAAATAGATTAGTTAAATTTTAGTTTTTGATAATTTTTGTTTTATTTCATGTTCAGAAGGCAGTTGTTAAATCTGTGTGTTTTTAGTTATTTAAAAATTGCATCTTAAATTAGTTTTGGATTTCATATTAGAATACATTTTAATTGTATTTTAGTAATTCATATAAAGAGTCCTCCTTTGGAGAGCAAACCCAAATAGGTAGCAAGGCCTTTGTTCCCACGAGAGTTAGCTATTTCAAACATACCCGGGACTGTGTTAAGTGCTTCGTGCGGGACTTCTCTCTGTGTTGGCCATAGACAGAAAATCCGGCAATAGGTCTCTACTATTTACAACGGAATTCGGAAGTCGGGAATTGTCGACATAGCCTTTGTAGATGAAAAATATTTGCATTTATCTCGTAAATGGAGGGTCAGCTAACCTTTTTTGTGTTCAGTATTCTTCCGGTGTTCACCATTTTAAATATATATGAATTGACGTCTATCATAATAGTTCTAGAATACAAGAAGGGTTGGTCGATCCTTCTTTCTTTCGCCATTTTAGATATAGGTGAATTGCAGGATATAGTTGTTCACAATTATCTATTAAATGAAGGGGTGACCGATCTTTCTCATCGGAAAATGGATGCCGGGACAAATTTTTTTATATGTTAGAACTTAGATGATGTTCGGGTACCTACTATTTACAACCGGAGTCGGAAATCGAGAATTGTCGACATAGCCTTCATAGATTAAATATTTTTACATTTATCTCGTAAATGAAGGGTCGGCCGACCCTTGATGTGCTCAGTATTCTTCCCGTGTTCACCAATTTGGATATATATGAATTGGCGGCCTAGCATTCGTAGGTTGAATATTTTTAAAATTCCCTCATAAATGAACGGGCGGGAGACGCTTCTTCTTCCTAGTATTCTTTCCGTAATCTTTATAGATTTCTTAATATGGAATTCCTAGGCTCTTTTATAGGCACAACAGATCCCATTTTTATTAATAAAACGGGAGCCCCATTTAATTATTATGAAGGTAATTTCTTATTTCCTTCTCTTGTTTCTGGGGTGTCTTGATTGTTGTCTTTATTTTCATATCTTTTCATGCTTTGTACTTAATAAAATTTGCTTTAAAAATCTTTTTTTATGCATTTTGTGATTTGCAGAAAACTTTGTTTTTCTTTAAAATGTGTCGTTTCTGCAATTCGCAATGCGGATTGCAGAAGTTAAAAATTTTCTTGTTTCAAATTTTTCCTTTTCCTTTTCCGCAACTTGTAAAGCGGATTGCGGATGTCAAAAAACATCTGTTCAAATAAATCGAATTGCGGAAGTTAAAATTTTTCTTGTTTCGAATTTTTCTTTTTCCTTTTCCGCAACCTGTAAAGCGTATTACGGATGTTGGAAAGAATCTGTTCAAATAAATCGAATTTTTGGTTCCACATTTCCTCAACCCGCAAATTGCGGATTGCGGAATGCAGAAAGTATTTGGTAAATAAAAAACGCATTTATGTTTCTGCATTTACTCATCCCGCAATGTGGATTGTGGAAAATGGAAACTACAAAAAAACAAATTGAAATTGCAATCCTGCAACCTGCAAGCCACAATGAGGATTGTGGAAAGGTCATTTTTTTTTGAAATTTTCCCCCCTCTGCACTCCCACTTGCAGATTGTGAAAACAATAAATCACTTAAGTCGGAATTTACACTTACGCAAGCTGCAACCCTAAGTTAAAATTTTCAAACAAAATCTCTCCCGCTTTTCTCTTTTCTCTTTATAATCTCAACTGTCGATTTCTTTACGATTTACGATCTGGATTGATTTCACAGTTGGTTAAATGTTCAGAATTTTTATTACTTTTTACCATTCTCGAATTGCAAATCTCACTTTGACGAATGAATTTTACTGCAGATTTTTACCCTGTCCACGAATTTACCTCATTCGTCGGTTTACAGGTAGGTTTTTCAATCTTTTTTATCAATCATTTTCCCAAATTCGAAAATCAATTAGGTAGGTTTAATTAATTGTTTTTCATCATTTTTGTCAGATATTTCAAGGTTTTATCAACCATGTCGAGAAACACCCGATCCAAGACTCCCGTAAATGAATTAAAGAACAATGACCCAAACAGTGGCATCATGTTGGATACAAGTGGGTGGGTGTCCGAAACCTACTACCTCGACTGGACGTAGATTTATTCCATTTTTGTTAACGATGCTTTTTTAGAAATCCAATGTGATCAACCAACCTACATAAACATCAACAAATCCTAACTCCACGCCATTGCAGGAATACCTGCGTTGATGCCTTACACCAACGCTATTAAGTGGGTTATTGATCACGCCAATCCGCAAGATCGTTATTTTAATGATAAGGCTGGAACCCAATTGGCCTCCTTCCGACCTAAGGTTTTTGATAGAGCCTACGCCCTTAGGTCACCTGAACAAATGCTCAACAAGAAATTCCTAGACTCCTGTGTTACCCGTTATAATTTTGAGGAAATTCTTAAATCTTGGATGGAAAACCCTACCTGCTTTACACCTAAGGCTGACAAGTTATACCCCATCTCCTGGTTTAGGGAACCCTTCTCCTTGTTGCCAGCCATGCTCTGCAGATTATATGGATTGCCGAATTGTTCATTGTTCAAGGATGAATGGGCGCCATTGGCCCATCATGTGCTTACTACAGGGGAATCCTTCAACTGGGCTCAAATTTTGTTAGTGGATTAAATGCAACAATTGAAAAGTACCAGAAGACTGTTGCCTCAAGGAAGCCTACATTTTACTTCTCCTCATATGTTATGGATGTTTACTGCTCCACTTTCCCTTTCCCTGCCATGGGATGGAATTGGACATTAGATGCACCTCCAGTCCATATATATTGCTCTGCGCTATGGCAGGATAATTTTACACCTCTCATATATGACATCTTTGACCACTTCATTGGCACAATTTATCAAATGATCTTCAAGGAGGATGCTCCTACCTTTTCAGATCAAGCCAAGAATCTCATATCTACAATGGGAGATTGGTATGTGGGGGAATATTTCTCCTATATCAGGATTTGGGGCAGCAATACAACCCATTTATTGCTCAGGATAGTACCAGACATGATGGGATTGGAGGAAATATATTTTCAGACAGTAATTGATGGTGTTTTCCCTAAGTTAACTACAACTAAGAGGAAGGGGTGGCCTAAGTTCCCCCTTAATACTGGATCTTTGGTAATCCAGCATTCAACTCATGCAACCCTGCTTGGAAATAAAATTACCACTCTGAAACTGGGAGAGGCTCCCAAGAGGAAGCATGACCCAAAGTCATTCTTGGCTAACCATTTCACACAAGAGCATATGAAAAGTTCTTATGTTCATCAAACTGTTCCTGAAGATTCCATCTATCAAGGTGCTAATTATTTTCCTGAAGTTTTGAACCGAACCACTTCGTTGGATGAGAAGCACTTCATATTTCAATATCAGCAAGAGCTAAAGGCCAGAGTTCTGCATTACAGGAAGCTGGAACTGTCTCTTCAAGAAAGGTCTCGGAAAGAGTTAGTAGAAAAGGAGGCTCAGAAAGCACAAGTTAACACTCCTTTGATGCTAACTTACCAAACCAATGACAAAGGAAAAGCACCTGTTGAGGACACACCCCAACCAAAGCGCTTGCCTTCTCTCAATGCTCTCATCAAGTCTGTTGCAGAGATGAAGAAGGACTTGTTACTGATGAGTTTAGTGGTTTAAAATCAAGCTATTGCTGCCACCACTCCAGTAAAGAAACATAAGATCGAAGGTTCTGCACGAAAGGTTACTATGATTCACATTGAATATAGTGACGAAGAATATGAGTCACTTCCTTCCAGTTTCTTGTTCCCAATTGCTATCCCTATCAGCCTACCAGAGGTCATTTCAGTCACTCAGAGCTCTTCTGATCCATTGGAAGATATAGTGATTGATGACCCTCTCCCTGATATTCATTTCCCAAAGATCACTATTGCTGCAGCTGTGACATCCTCCACACCCCCAACTAGTTCCACTATTTAACCTTCCATCCCATCACCTAATATTGCAGTTCCTTCATTTACATCAACTGAGCCATATGTTACTCCTATTGAGACTTCCTAAGAGTTACCTGTGAGTCATATTTCTGTTACATCTTCACAAACTTTTGAAATTCAAGTCTCTACTACACCTTCCGAGTCAGTTGTAATTTCAACTACTGTTGCATCTTTAGGTCTTGTCACCTCAACCAATACTCCTATATCTTCACCACCAACTTCCAATGCGTCAACACCATCTGTTTCCCTTCCCAAAATATCCATGTCAATCCCAACTCTTGTTGTCTCCCAGACTGTGCCCTTGGTCACAACTACAGAAGTGTCAACATCCTATGTGGAAACAACAACAGATTTTGGAGAAGATGCAATGGTTTCCTTGGGGGAATATTTCTGGAGTAGATTAGAGAAAGATGTAGTAAATAAAGGTTCTAAAAGACCTAGGGAAGGGACTTTAGTGCAACGAACTATCCCAAATCAAGTTATTTGGAGGAGAAATTCCACTGATGTTCAACAAGAATCCCTTGAGACTGCTGCAACCATGGGAGAATTTGCAGGAGCAAATGATGACTCAGTCACCTCATTGAATAAGGACATTGAGGTGAAGGAACAACAATTGTAGAAACTCAGGAAAGAGCATAGTCAGATCAACGAACAACATCAATCTCAACTTCAAGAGTTGAAAGATGGTCATGAGAATCAGCTTAAAGACCCACAAGCATAGAATGCAGCTCTCCAAAAACGGCTGCAGGAAGCATAGGTATTGAATGTTGGCTATGTTGAGAATATGGCAGTTCTTGAGCTGTAGTTGAAATATTCACAGACCATGGAAGCTACCTCCTCTTTCTCCAAGTTTTCTAAAGAATAATTCAAGGAACTTGCCTTAAAAATTCAAAATGATCACAAGAATTTGCTTACTAAATTATTTGAAAGGTTGGATGAGATTCGAGAGTCCTACAATTCCTTTGAATGATATTTAGATATCTTGTATGATGATAATCAGAGGAGAAGTGAGGCTACCAAATCTCAAGCATTATGTGATTGATTGGCAGAGGTATATTAAAGATAAACCTTATGAGATACCCATCTTGGACAAATTCAAACTCAGGAGAATCAAGGTTTGTTTGGAATCTTGGGAAAATGAATGTGAGTTGCTTGACGCCACTATTCAGGAAGCACAAAAGGTTTACAGCAGAAGTTGGTTTGCATCTAACAGCTTGTTAAATTTGTTGGAATTCCCCATCTTACAGTAGATTGAGACTTCTCTTCCACCTAAGGTTATGATTGAATAGGTTGAAGAGAAATACTCAAATTCCAAGGATCACATAGAGCAGCTGGATCAGATCAGTATAGTTGAGATTAATGAATGCATTGAATCACCTATAGCTTCACAAATGAAGGTTAATATTTTCCTGCATGTGTGGGAAAAACTGAAGAAGAGGGAGATCGAACCTTTTACTTGCAAAGTGCAGATAAGACTTGAGCATGCTAAATACCAGGATGTGGATGATTTGTTGAATGTATTTTCCAAGTGGCAATCTGCCTTTAGCAAATATTAAAACGATATTTTGCAATCCCTATTTTTGTGGGAGATTTTCCTTTTGTAATCATTAGTAATTATTATTTAAGGGGGCTTAGATCTTATAGGAAAGGGGGTTAGAAACCACCAAACGAGAACTCGAGATGCTCTGTATTTTGGAGACTTGTAATTTCTTGCAATCTTAATAAATTCAGTTAGTTTCTCTTGACCCTCTTTTGTGATATTTATCAAATGTCTTTGATAGGTTATGGTTTCCCAGTTAATCATTGAATAACTATGTTTTTATGTTGCATGCTTTTTAAGTATAGGAGATCTGTGTGCTTGATTTTTCACCACCCGATCTGTGTGTAAGCTATGTTTTGAATGAATTTCTTTATTTAATTCATATCAATTACCTATAAAATTATCAAAACAGTCATCTATAGTTTGATGCTAATTTGTGAATTGGCATATCAGTGACATGACAGTCTTATGATTTAATCCTTTGAATTAAAATAACTCAATTTTAATTGTATTGTTTTATTTTGAGGAAAGTGATGTTAGATATAATTCATATATTTATTATTTGCTTCTACTGTGACATCTTCCATACCTCTTTCCATTCCTACCATTTTACCTTCTGTCACATCATCTGATCTTACCGCTCCTCCATCCACACCAGTTGATCAACCTGCTTCCCCTGTTGAAAATCACCAAGAGCTAGCTGAAATTCAAGTTTCAACAGCACCTTCAGAGAAAGCTGAGATTCAGGTTTTAACTACTCCTGCAGAACCTATCACTTCATCGACCACTTCCATTTATTCACCTTCATCTTCCAATGTTGCAATGGCTTCCATTTCCATTCCTCATATAAATATTCCCATTCCAACCCCTGTTGTTTTCCAACCTGTGTCTTTGGTGACAGTTCCAAGAGTGTCTTCATCCCCTGTGGAAGAAGTAGCAGATTTTGGAGAAGATGCAGTGGTCTCTCTTGGAGAGTATTTTTGGAGTATTTATAATGCATCATTTATTTTTTCTCTGTTCTTGGTACCCAATCCCATTAATCCCTCTTAGTTTTTATCCATTGCAATCTTATAGTCGTATCACGCCTCCCCTTGAAGACGTATGAGGGTAATGATGAATTTACAGGTATACATATCCCATGATAGCGAAGCCACATGTTCACTAACCAGATTCCTGATCTTTAAACCCTGAAACCATGAGTGGCTATGTTTATCTATTTATTTATATGTCTAGGGACGTGCACTCAATCCTTCATTATAATGTCTCCATCATTATAGATACCATCTAACACTTTAAAAAAAAAACTGATAATTATCAAGAGTGGCGCTCTGTTTTATGTTTATTCTTGATGTCCATTTCTTTTTAAAAGTAAGATGCCCTAGTTTTTATTTTTATTGAAATCTTATCAATTTTTTTTAATAAATTGATTTTTTTTTAATAACTGATACTGAGTGCACACTAAAGTATTAATATGGTATAACGAGCGATCTAAAATATATATCGGATCATGAGAAGGGAGTATTCTAGCGCTTCGACGATTTCTCGCTCCGTCCATCCAAGCATTAGACCCTATGTCAATTCCTCTGGCAGCTCCCGACACCTCCCATCCAGCTCATCCACACGGACCCCACCTCCCTAACCGCATATCCCCCACCAGATCCTCCAGCGTCCCGTCGCCGTAGATCCGTCGACCCGGTCCATTCCCCTATGCTCTACCTTACTCAACGTCGTGTCCATGCATTCAACGCATGCTATGAATCCCTTGACCCGATTCAAATAGAGTAGTTAATGCTTCGACGATTTCGCTCGACGTCTGTCAAAGCGTTAGACCCTCCGTCAATTCCTCTGGCAGCTCTCGGCACCTCCCATCCAGCTCATCCACGCATACCCCACCTCCCTGACCGCATATCCCCCGTTGGATCCTCCACTATCTCGTCGACCCGGTCCACACCCCTATGCTCTACCCTGCTCGACATCGCATCCATGGTAGCATGCATTCAATGCATGCTACCAACCCCTCGACCCGATTCGATGCATGCATTTATGTTCTAACTTATCTTGTGATTTGGTTTCCTAAATGTGGTGCAATATTATTTTATATTATGTTCCTTGTAATGTTGTGATTTATTTGTTATTTGATTATATAATATGTATGTTTGAAAAGAGAACACATAAAATTATGAGAACTTTTTGAAAATAAGGAACACATCAAATTTGAATATTTTAATGCCCCTCCAAGGGATTTCATTGATTACATAGTCCTATAACAACAATTATCCATCAACTAAGTGCAAAGCCAAAAGTTTCATACATCAAGCACATAAAAGTCTATAAACATGCAAGTATATAGATACCAGTGATACATGATATATAATAAACAAGCAAGTATATATATATGAACATAAGAAAAGTAATGGTAGTAGAGTCAAGAAGTCTTCTATTACTCAGGACCAATTACAATACAATACAATGTCTCTGTGTCGCTTGTATCCGATTCAACAACCTATATATATAGTTTACAGATGGATACATAACGACCCGTCGGTTCAATAACTGACGTGACTAACTAACTCGACATGTGGTGATCAACACGACGGTTCGACATGTTCTCCAAAGTGGTAGAACGGAGGGCCTATTTGGGAGGCCAACCTAGTATCCTCCAACATCTCCCCCACGAACAAGACCTTTATTTGTCCCGAAGAAATCAGAAAATAACTGGAGCGGAATGAACATATATACTTCATTGTGGTTTGAGCTAGTACTAGCTTCTCTCTTAGCTGGAAATGGGTCGTCATGTCTGAAAATGTGTCCATGCAGGCAGAAGAAGCTGATAGCATGGTCTGGTAATAAAACAACATTCAACGACTGCTGGCAAGCCTATCCATCACGACCGCGACAACGCATATTGTGTTAGAGAGGAAAGCTTCCAAGACATCGGCTTGCATACCAATCAATTATTGAAAGGAGAGTGACAGAAAGAAGATTGACGGAAACGTGATTGGTTCCAAAGAACATAATGACAAAACCATGTATTGGGACTTCAAGAGTGCTCGAAATTCCCATATATCATGGTGTGGTGCAGATTTTCCATGCAGCCGATGTTGAAATGCTCATATATCATGAAGAGCATTGGGGAGTGATCATAAGACTCAAACATGTCTCATAAAACAACAAAACACATAGAATAGAGGCAGTAAAGAAAATTGCGATGGAATCCCCGAAGATTCCAGTTTGTTGCGATACGGGGCATGGTTAGCCTATATATAGTGAGTGGCCAATGAGTTGATGGATTGACCAGGATGGGACGGATGGGGAATAGTAATTATCACAGTATCGAAGGATGGTGGTCATATATATCATCTGTAGCGACAATAGATTTTGCTGGAGTAATCGTAGATATCACTCGTGTGAAGAAAATAATCTCATCATGCTTCAGTTGAAATTATGTCTTGTCACGAATAAAATATACACCATGATACAGATGTCGCAGAAGTAAATTTTACTCCGCGAAGTAAATGTCCGTCGAAATGAAGTCCTTTGCGAAGTAAAAGTTCGTGACAAGACATAATGTCATGAACTTCTATATAATTGTACAATTACTCCAGTTTGTGACCAGACATAATGTCATGAACTTCCATATAATTGTACAATTACTCTACCAAAATCTATAGAGATGATATCTATGACTACGGTCCTGCCATACCATGATAATTACCGTTCCCCATCTGTCCCGTCCTAGTACAATTAAATAATAATAAAATCGTAACCTCACTATTCTCAATGTGCCACTTGTTTTCTTGTTGATTGAAAATAACTCTTTTAAATATGGTCCTCATTACTAATTCTGGAAAAATAAATATTTATAAGTTTTAAGCCCGTAATAAAAAATTAGTAACCTCACTATTTTACATTTTAAGGAGAAACATTTTTTTTTTTTTTTAGAAACATTTTACTTTTTAAAGAGAAACACTCTTTCTTTTTGTTTTTTTTTCAAATAGAAACATTTTACTTTTTTTTTAAATAGAAACATTTTACTTTTTAAGAGAAACATTCTTTCTTTTTGTTTTTTTTAAATAGAAACATTTTAATTTTTAAAGAGAAGAATTCTTTCTTTTTGTTTTTTTTATTAAATAGAAACATTTTACTTTTTATTGCAATGGTGTAGATAAAAAATATTAGTTCTAGAATGCAAGAAGGGTCAATCGACCCTTCTTCTTCCCAGTATTCTAATCATAATAGTTGTAGAATGTAAGAAGGGTCGGTCGATCCTTCTTTCTTTCGCCATTCTGGATATAGATGAATTGCTGGATATAGTTGTTCACATTTATCTACTAAATGAAGGGGCGACTGATCCTTCTAGTCGGAATATGGAAGTCGAGGACTCGGGAAAAATATTTTTATATGTTAGAACTTAGATGATGTCTGGGTCCCTACTATTTACAGCAAAAGTCGGAAGTCGGGAAATGTGGAACGCCAATTTTCCCAACTCCGAAAAATATAACTTCCGCAATCTGCAATGCAGAACTTGAAAATGCGGAAGGCCAATTTTTCCAAATCCGGAAAATATCACTTCCGCAATCCGCAATCCGCAATGCGGAACTCAGAAATGCGAAACGCCAATTTTCCGATTCCAGAAAATTTCACTTCCGCAATGCGGAACTCGGAAATGCAGAACGCCAATTTTTCCAACTCCGGAAAATATCATTTCCGCAATCCGCAATGCGGAACTCGGAAATGTGGAATCTCATGTGCATAACTTCTCAGGCCCCTAACTTTCTCATCCAAAGCCCATTTTGGGAAAACTCGGTAACCTTGGAAAGCTTTCGATGAGCACTATGCAACTGAGTGATCCTCTGCCACTCTTAAGAACTATGATTTTGTCATTCTCTCAATCAAAATGCTTCCTAACTTCATCAATACCTCTTTTAAATATTTTGATTATCTGCCTCCAAGCTCATAGTTTGGCCCAAGAAGCCCCAGTGCTGCAACATGGGCTCTGATACCACTCTGTCATGTTCAATTCCTTGCATCGGATCGACGAGATGGGACGTGACACGACCCTTCTAATTGACTTATTTGATAATATATACTAGTGGAAAAATTATTCTTTGTTTAAAATAAATATGATTTTTAATGTGCTCCTATTATTTTATATTTCATAAATCGCTTCTGAACTAGATTTTGGTTCTCAACAATGTGTCCTGTTATTTTATATTTCAGAAATCGTTTATGAAATGTGTTGATGTATATGTAACTTCGGAATGTATTTCACATATATGTATATTGTATTCCTATAGAGATGTTATTATTCCTCTATACGAAAGTGTCATAATTTATATTGTAAGTGTCGTAACTTATACTTGATGGGTTATTAGACCACCTTGTTGGGGTCGGCCCTGTATAAGTCATGTGGGTCAAAGGGTTATTAGACCACCCTATTGGGGGTCGGCCATGTGGATAAAGGGTTATTAGACCACCCTAGTGGGGGTCGGCCCAGTCAGCATTATGTTAAGTGGTTAAGTTGAGGCCGACCTAGTTGAGTAAAGGTCAAGTCAAGTTAGTGTATAAATAGAGAGTGTGTCTCTCTCATTTTACACATTCTATTCTCTCACTCACACTTGGGAGAGTGGCGCACTTGTGGAGGAGGAGGCTCTGCTGCTAGGAGAAGACTATCTCTTGTATTCTGGTTGTATCATTGCTCTATCTATCTCTGAGGAAGTTATTGGGGGTTTTCACCTTTATGGTTTTCCCCAAGTAAACTCTGTGTCTCTTGTGTGCTTGCATTATTGTGTCCATGATTGATATGCTGTAGATTTGTTGTACATGTTGTTCTCTCAGTTAAGATCCTAGATCATATTGAAGTAAATTTTGAAAATTTAACATGGTATCAGAGCTATCATGAAAGAAGGCATGATATGGCATGTATGACACTTGTTGCACTTACGATGCTAGGGCTTGATATAGCAAAAACCAGTCATTGTATCACTTTCGCTATAAATCCGTTTTGGCGAAGTTTTCATATCTGAAAATTTTACAGGTCGAAGATCAGATCCCCATGTACATTGTGTCCAAAGGACAACCTCTAATTCGTTGTACTTTGTTATTTATGATCTGTACAATATAGGGTTTCTGGCTCATCTAGATCTGAGTCAAAATCAGGTGACCTTGGGAAAAAGGTCATAACGTGGGCTAGGAAGCTCAAAATGAAATTTCATAAAAAGTGACAGGTAGTACATAGACTTCACTATCTCAAGAAAAATTTTCAAAGGCCGTAGTTTAACCAGTGACACGTGGCACGCCGTACAAGTTCGCTCTCCTATATTATCCCATAAACAGGTCACGTTGCGAAAATTGGCATAAATCTCTCTCAGAGAATCCAATTGAGGTCAGACCTATTGGTATGGAAATATAACAGGTCGGGATATCCCAAGAAAATTTTTCAGAGGCCGAAGTTGAACCAGTGACACGTGGCACGCCGTACAAGTTCGCTCTTCTGTATTATCCCATAAACAAGTCACGTTGCGACACTTGGCTTAACTCTCTCTCAGAGAATCCAATTGAGGTAAGACCTGTCGGGATGGAAAGATAATAGGTTGGGATATCTCAGGAAAAGTTTTTAGACCCCGTGGATGAAAAAGTTCAGATTTACACTAGAAACAATCAGGTACATATTTATGTCAAAACAAAATTATTTTTGAGCACCTTCATTCATGGCTTCCGAAATTTAGGGTTTCGGATAAAGTTGGAATTTTTGTAATCGGAGACCACGGCTGAATGCTACTCATCAAAGTCGAAATTTAGAGACCAAGATCATAATTTTTGGTTGGGAAGAAGGTCGGGCTTGATCATACCCTAGTTCGAGACTTTGATCAGAAAAGTGGAAAATTAGGGCTTCTGCAAAAATGGAAATTTTTGAAATCTGTGACCACGGCTGGAATCTCCTTATAAAAATAGAAGCTTAGAGCTTTGAATCAAATCTTTTGGTTGGGTGAAGCTCCGGGAAACTCAAACCCTAATTCAAGGTCCTCCCTAGTGAATCCAAAAATCTAAAAGGCAATTTCGAGGGGTGAAACTTTGCAGTTTTCAAATTCTGAATATACCAACTTGATCAGCTCATCAAGGCGCATATTTTTATCCTTTCGGAAGTTTGAAATTCAAAGTTTGAATTTTTGGGGTTTCTTTGACAAACCCTAATCCAGCTCCAGGTCCAGTTCTTGCAAATCAAGTGGATTGGGCTAATCCTAGAAGAAGATGGATTGGTCACCTGCATAAGTGAAGAAGTTCCTGTTTCAGAGGGAGATGAGGCTAAGGCCTTCCATAAGAGGATTACAAGCAATCTTGACAGGTATGGCTTATAGGTATGTTTCGAATTTTGTTCATGGTTAAGTTTATGCTATGTTTGTCTTCATATCATTACAGTACAATCTTGATTAATTACTAGACTTGTCGTATTACCTTAATAGAAGATATTCATTGATTAAGGTTTTGACACTTATGATTGTACTAATGCATTGTGATGTTGTATGAGGTTTATGTTGTTCGCTAACATAAAAGGTACACCAAGAAAGACAAATCATGTTCTACTTCAAGAACATATGATCATGGTGACATGAAGACAAAGATTCATCCATTGTCATGGATCACATAGAAGATATACTTACGAGGTATGTATAACTTGGTTCTACAATGGCTAACTTATGAGACATGCAGGTTACTAGCACAAGTCATTGAAGAGAACCAGAAGACATTATGCGGGTATGTTAAACATAACCAACTAGCATACTAATCCAGGTATGTTTTTCCTATATCAAGCTAGAATCCTACCTTGTGTTAGGATCTTATATTGTTGTGTTGTTGATAATGATTATTCATGAAGTCATAGGTTTGAATAGTCATGGTTGTATACATATTATGTTTCTTACCATAATTGATGATATGACTAACCAGAAGAATCATGAAGTTATAAGTTTGAGTAATCACGGGTTTATGCATTGATGATTTAACTAATCAGAAAAGTCCTATGATCAAATAAGAATATGCATAAGTAAAAGAAGACTTCCTTGAAACCTTGAATACTAATGTTTATTATCTATGAATGATCATGACTATACATGTTTAAGATTATTGTGTTTTGATAGTATTAAGATTATACTAATAAATGTGTGATTATGTATGAGACCTCAAGGATAACACAATGATGATACTAATAAGCATGCATAGGGACCAAGGATGATTATAAGTTCAAGAACAAGTAATCCAGGAAGCAAAGATCAAGGATGCAGATATTCAGAGGGAGTTGACCATCTTTCTTCATTCCACAACAGAAAGGTGTAGAAGAAGCTACTTTAGTAGCTCCTGCAAGAAAGCAAAGACTCAGAGGGAGTCCACCCAACAAACAAACAAAGATAAGTATTTTAATTATCACTTCTTACATATTTGTTTGTTTAAATAAAATTTTTCAATGATACATATGCTTATGTTCCTAGACTTAGGATATGTAGTTTGCATATTTGCATTAATGAACAAGATACTACTAATATGCATATGATGCGTAAGTGGCCTATGGCACTGTACAACATTCCATTGCTACTTATCTAGAATGAAACCTGTTTGCTGACATGTTGGGAGTTGTGCACACTCTTAACAATGTTCTGGTAGAGACTGGAAGGCATCTAGAAAGTTATGGAACATGGATAAATGTTGTATTGATGCATTGGCTAAGATAATTGCATGATTGTATGACATATTTCTTTATGTGTAAGAATTTGTCTGAAAACTATGAGATGTTTCTAATCATGCAATTTAACTTGTTTTGTAGGAAAGACCGTATACCTTCACCTACAAAAGAAGGACTGCAACATTTGTTCAAGCAACAAAATTATCTATTGAAGATATTGAAGTTCCCAGGATACGGGAAGAATGCCTTGATCCATCGATCATGAAGAACGATGTTTGGGATGCGGTACCAAGAGATGAAGGGAAGTCTGTTGTGACTTCCAAATGGAACTATCAGATCAAGCATGCTATAGATGGCAGCATAGAGAAATATAAAAGTGATGAAATAGAAGATACACCAGATGGATTTCAAGACAGCTTTCTTGAATGGTGTAGTCATATATGTGTGCAGAACTTGGTAGGATAGACAGCTTTCTATCCAGTTTGGGCTTTACCGAGAGTAAAGCAGATTCCAACCCTTAATACAAGGTTGAGGAAGGGAATCCTATGATTCTACTCCTGTATGTGGATGACTTATTTGTAACAGGAGATGACAGATTGATTGCAGATACTAAGAGGAAGCTTGCTGCCGAGTTCGATATGAAAGATTTGGGAATGATGCATTATTTCCTAGGTATGGAGGTGTGGCAGAGTGCAGGTGGGATATTCCTTGGTCAAGGGAAGTAAACATAAGATATCTTGAAGAGGTTCGGGATGATGGATTGCAAGGCCATGGCCACACCCATGGCATCGAACCTTAAGCTTCTTTGTGATGCTTCATCTGAGACGGTTGATGTCTCTATGTATCGTCAGATGATTGGGTCTTTGATGTACTTGACGAACACGAGACCAGATATTTGCTTTGCGGTGAACACATTGAGCCAATTCCTGACAGATCTGAGGAGTGTTCACCTGGTTGCTGTAAAGCATATTCTGAGGTACCTGAAGGGTATAGTTGATTATGGGCTCAAGTATGAAGCGAATCAAAAGTTTAACCTGCAGGGTTATGTTGATTCAGATTGGGCTGGCAGTGCTGCAGATAGGAAGAGCTCATCTGGATGTTGCTTCAGTATGGGATCAGGTGTGATCTCTTGGTTCAGCAGGAAGCAGTCCTGCGTAGCACTGAGTATAGCTGAGGCAGAGTATGTTGTAGCCTATTTAGCTAGTTGCGAGGTAGTATGGTTTCGGAAGCTACTGTATGAGTTATTTGATCTCCCGTTGGATGCTACTGGAGTTGTGTGAAGTTGTCCGAGAACCCAGTGTTTCATGACAGGTCGAAACACATAGAGATCAAATATCACTATATCAGGGATATGGTGCAGAGAGGAGCTGTGAATATCCTGTACATTGCGATGGATGAGCAGATTGTAGATGTGCTGACGAAGCCACTAGCTAGGGTGAAGTTCAAGTATTTCAGGGAGAGGCTTGGTGTTCTTCAGATTGATGACACTTCGAGGAAGAAGTGATGGACACATTTGCAGAAGCCATTCCAAGTATGTTGGAAGGAGGATCCTTCACATGGCTGTGGATGTAAGCGCTGGATGATGAGCATCAGGACGATGCTCTAGTTACTGCTCTGTATATGCATCAGGAGGATGCTGGATATGATCAGTTGGATCATTTATATGTACATGTATGTACGCATCATGTTGGATGCTGGATATGATCAGTAGGATCATTTGTATATGTTTTGTATATGCATCATGTTGGATGCTTGGACCATGTATTTGTATATGTATCAGGTGGATACTGTGTATGATCAGGTAGATCATGTATGTTGATATGTATCAGGTATGATCAGGTGGATCATGTTTTTGTATTTGTATAAGGTGGATACATTGTATGATCAGGTGGATCATGTATGATGATATGTATCAGGTAGATACTTGGTATGCATCAGGTAGATGCATTATATGATCAGGATGATCATGGATGACGAGCTTCAGGATGTTGCTCCAGATGACATGTAGCAGGATGTTGTAGTGATGATGATCAGGACGATCATGTGTACATCAGGATGATGTATGGTGAGTATCAGGTTGATACTTTGTGGCCGTGGAACAGGTTGTGCAGATAAGCATGTAATTTGTGCCCTGGGAGATTTGCAGATAGTCTTTCGAGGTTTTGCCTATGGCATGTAATTTTTACCCTGGGATATCTGGCAAATGCTTTTTCGAGGTTTTGCTTGGGAGGAGATATAATTTGTGCCCTGGGAGATCTGCAGATAGTCTTTCGAGGTTTTTCCTATGGCATGTAATTTGTGCCATGGGATATCTGGAACATGCTCTTTCGAGGTTTTGTCCTATGGCATGTAATTTGTGCCCTGGGAGATTCGATAGGTTGATCCGTGTGCTCGTAATCATTCCTGGGATGCTCTTTCGAGGTTTTTCCATGACCACATGTAATTTGTGCCCTGGGAGATCCGATAGGTTGAGCCTTGTGCTCGTAATCAGTCCTGGGATGCTCTTTCAAGGTTTTGTGGTGACCACATGTAATTTGTGCCCTGGGAGATCCGATAGGTTGAGCCTTGTTCTCGTAATCAGTCCTGGGATTCTCTTTCGAGGTTTTGTGGTGGGGTCACATGTAATAAGTCTTAGAGATATGGACAAGATGAAAAAGGCCTCAGATGCTCTTTAGGGTTCTTGCTAGTCAAGAGACTCTTTTAAGGTTTTGTGATGCACGTAATAAGTCCCGAGATTTCCACAGTATGGCTAGTGATGACGAAGACCTGCAGGTGGTGGGCCTACATCCAGTATAAAAAAGGACTGGCTCTTTAGAACTTCCTATGACGAGTAGATTTAGAGATTGATTGAGATAGCAGTAGCAATGACGATGATCCAGAGAAGATGACTTGTGCTAGAAGACCCGTGTCGAGAAATACCTTTCTAGTTAAGAGGGAGTGTTGATGTATATGTAACTTCAGAATGTATTTCACATATATGTATATTGTATTCCTATAGAGATCTTATTATTCCTCTATACGGAAGTGTCGTCATTTATATTGTAAGTGTCATAACTTATACTTGATGGGTTATTAGACCACCTTGTTGGGGTCGGCCTTGTATAAGTCATGTGGGTCAAAGGGTTATTAGACCACCCTAGTGGGGGTCCTCCCAGTCAGCATTATGTTAAGTGGTTAAGTTGAGGCCGACCTAGTTGAGTAAAGGTCAAGTCAAGTTAGTGTATAAATAGAGAATGTGTCTCTCTCATTTTACACATTCTATTCTCTCACTCACACTTGGGAGAGTGGACCACTTGTGGAGGAGGAGGATCTGCTGCTAGGAGAAGACTTTCTCTTGTATTCTGGTTGTATCATTGCTCTATCTATCTCTGAGGAAGTTATTGGGGTTTTTCACCTTTATGGTTTTCCCCAAGTAAACTCTGTGTCTCTTGTGTGCTTGCATTATTGTGTCCATGATTGATATGCTGTAGATTTGTTGTACACGTTGTTCTCTCAGTTAAGATCCTAGATCAGATTGAAGTAAATTCTAAAAATTTAACAAAATGGATTTTGGTTCTCAACAATGTGTGGACTTGCTTTTGAATGGATTGAAAGTTGCTGAAGGAATATCTTTTCTAGAAAGAAAAACATTGCATAATATCAACATTCATGATGGTTATATCATTGTAAATGTTACCAAGAATTTCAATGCAAGTCTTCCATTTCCCTATCCATCAAAAGGTGCAGATACATTGTCAGAGGATATTGGTGGTTATATTGAATGTCCTGTGTCTGAGATCATTAACCACATTGGGTCTGATCTTTGCGAGAATGAGGTGAATGATATACCAGCTTCTACTTCGCCAAATGTAGAACATATCATAACAACCAAGAATATATCTTCTCTTATTATGAGAAAACTTAAGTAATTACATTCGTGTTCAGAATGCAAGGATTTCATTTCCATAGGTTTTGTAACAAATGTGAGTGGGACTGATTTTGTTGGGGGAATATTTCTGGGTGACTTATCCTTTGGTATTTTGGTGGATGAAGTGGTGTTTTATTGTATGGCATGTTGTCTGGGGTTGAACAGTGGAGGTTTTGTTGTATGGCCGATTAAAAGAATCATAGATTTTAATATAGAAACATTGCTTTTTGTTGAAAACAATTTCAACAATAATCAATTTGAAACTACTTTGAAAGTATTAAGAGAAAATCACAATGTCAGGTTTGTGGGAGAGAAAGTTAATTTGATACATCAATGTTCTTTAAAGCCACAATATGTTGCTCGGGAAATAGTGTCAACTGTTTTTGAGGGAGACATTGTATAATTCAAAGCACTAGATGCTGGTGAGTTTGGTATTTTAATTCATAAAGTCTTTTGCAATTGCGAGGATTGTGGTGTTTTTGAAGGTTCTCTTCTAAGATGGCTTGCAAACAATTTGCTTGATATCGATGATTTTCCTTTGGATGTTATACTAAAAAAGAAAACAGACGAAGATATGGTCAACATTTGGAATATTTTTGAAAAATGTCCTTTACAGATGGTCCTTCCAGGTACTCCCCATTGTGAATATACAAATGTTAAAGGTAATGGAACAAGGCCATAAAATTCCGTAAAGAGGCAAGATGGAACTAAAATTTCCGAAAGAAATTCAAGATCGGTACCTTACAGGCTTGGAATTGATCAAGGTGCATTCCTTTAAAAACTTGTCACTGAACATTGTTTCTCAAATATTTGTATCTCAAAAATTTCACTTCAATCGATAGTTGAATGTGTGAATAAATTTCATAGGATGAATGGAAATTCAAGAAGAAAGTATGTTATAAATTCTATGGGATCAAATGCTCCTGTGGCCAAAGAAGGAAATGATAGAAAAATAAGCATGTTTACAATGAGATTAGACACAATAGCCGTCTGTCAAAATGCATGGTATAAATGCCATGGGATTGAGCACTTTCTACAATTATAAAGCATGTTCTTGAATGGTGATGTGATCATTGTACATGGTAACAGTGGCTTGGAAAAATCTAGGGAGAACACTGTTGCACTGGTAGCTACTATTAATAAAATTGTAGAAGATAATTCAGACAAATCTCCACATCTTACACGATTAATCAGTGAAGATGGCACAAGGAAAACATTGAAATTATTGCCATAAAATGTGTCCCATGGTTTGCTGTGAAAAAAGGCTAATGATGAAATCAAAAGTATTGGTTTGACTCCAGTATCACAATCCTCCTTTAGCAAGATGATGATAGAATATTTTCAAGATGTTAAAATTCTAAATCAAACTCCTTTGCAAGGTGTAATGAGTGCATTACAATATAGGATAGGCTTAAGGGGACCACTGATCCAGCTGAGGTGGAAAGGTTGCGAGGAAATCAAGCAGCTCATAATAAATATATCACAAGTTGTCGCCAAGTATATTATTCTCACGGGATTAGCTTCACAAAAAAATCCAAATACTTTTCTAAGTATTGTTCATGACAAAATGGATAAGTCAAAGACTTCCATTCCAAGGATGGGTAAGAAGGAAAAAGCATTTAGTAATGTCATGAATCTTCCCATATCATTGACTAGAATGTTGATTCATGGTCACAATACTGGGGGTTTTGGCCATTTCAGCCTCTCATTTTTAGAGATGGGATCGAATTTTACTGTGACATCCTTGGCTAAATGCTTGAAGTGTCTTGAAGAACTAGTGGTTGATAAATATGATGATTTTATCTACAAAGGCGAAACATCTAAGCACCAATTGCTTGATGCTCTATTGCAATCAGAGTCATATGAAAAGTGTTTGATTTATAGACAAGATGTAATGCAATATGATGTATTGTGTGTTGATGGTACTAATCAATGCATTCCAAATAGAAAGCTACCTCCCATATTGTTGTTGCAAATGGATAATTGTTCATGCGACAACAAAAACCACTTTGTATTTGAATTTTTATCTCTTTTAAAAGCAAGGAGAGTGTTCGAGATAGTTGAAGTTGGATTCCTCTCGGTCGGACACACCCATGAAGACATAGATGGAACTTATGGCAGGTTATCAGTAAAGCTAATGCGCAAGGATATATTTTCACTAACGGAAATTATGGATACATATAGGACATGTGAAGATCAAAATTTCTATGTCCCTTATATAATTGATGAACTTTATGATTTTAAGAGTTTTGTGAAACCCCACCTTTTGGATGGAAATTCCAAGATCATTGGTATCAAAAAATGCCAGTTTTTTAAATTTCAGCTCATAGATGACATTCCAGTCATGCAATGGAGGGCATCACTTCAGGATGAAGTTTGGTCGTCTCCTATTAATCTTTGGCAGTCATTGCTAGATGGTAGCGCAGACTTGTCGGTGGGACAACCTAGGTTATTAAATCTGCAGTAAAAAATACCTTCGAACATTGACGAAATAAAAAAGGGAATAAAAACATATATTTCATTATGGAATCGAGGGATTGAGAAGGGAGTTGAACAATTTTGGCTTCCCAAGTTAAATTATTGGGAGGCTATATATAAAGTTTTGGACAGTCCTTTTGAGAGTGTTGATCAGTCATCAACTAACTTTTTTCCATCGACAAGCCATGATATTCATAGTAGTGAACCTACAAGATATGAACATGAAATTATGGATGCCTATTTGAAGGAAAATGTTCCTTCTTTGCAGGATTGCTATGTTGGACCAGTATGCAACAAGCCTAGAGATGAATTCATTCCAAGAGTGGATGTTGTAAAGGGCCAAATGGTCATTGTATAATAACCAGAGCCTGATTATGCAATCTAGTTGGGTAGGGCGATTGGTAATATTTATCAGGATTCAGATGTTAGTACTGTTGGCTCTTACAAAGTAGAGGTGCAATGGTGGAAGCTATCAGAAGCATCAAAGGATCTGAAGGTATTGTACAAAAACTGCTTAGATAGAAAGAAACAATGGGTTGTTGGTGCAGAAGAAAATATTATATTCGATGTAAATAGCATCATATGGTCATGGTCACTAAGGAAAGGATGGACAGGAGAAAAAATTAGAATAAATGAGAAGGGCCTTGCAGCAGTTAAGGAACAACGAGAACATATGGAGCATAGTGTTTAGAGTGGGATGGATGTTGCTTCAGATATCATTTGATGTGATCTTATCCCAAACAATTTATATTTTGTTGCAATCCTTCTAGTCTGTCTATCAACTTAGCTGGGTCTTTTCTGTGCCGACTGTTTTGATTTCAAACAATAAGGCTTTATGTTCAGTCTCCAAGGTTGATAGTAGACATGGGAATTTCTCTATGCGGCAGTTTTTGTCTCAGAAGTACAATGTGAAAAGAAGACGAGTGTAATCTTTTTTACCAGTATATAATACAAAGTTTCTCTTTTTTTGCTTAAAAAAAATAAAAAATAAACAATCCTTTCAATAAACAAGAAAACTAGTGGCACTCAGGGATCAAATTTGAAGGGTTGAACTTAATTTCAAGTTGAATTTTATATATTCATACCACCCTTCTAGTATGAAGGGCTTTAATTAAAAAACGATAATAACTAAAAAAGCTTTTCATTCTTTTTATGAGATTTCATTCTATTTAAAAAAAAACAAAAAGAAAGAATGCTTCTATTTAAAAAAAAAACAAAAGGAAAGAATGTTTTTATTTAAAAAAACAAAAAAAAAGAATGTTTCTATTTAAAAAAATCAAAAAGAAAGAATGATTCTATTTTAAAAAAATAGAATAGTATTCGTATAATGCTACTATAATGATACTAATGTAAATGTGTAAAGTTACTTATTTACAATTACTTCGACAAGCAAACTTCAGTTCGACGAGCATTATGGACCACCATCATTAGGAGGAAGAGGAGAATATAACCTATGGTCGTCGCAGAGTCTCTCGTGCTCATAAGACAGTTTGGAGGCAATCTAGGGATCATACGATTGGTGGATTAAACAAATATTTCATTTACCTAAAGACTCTTCATAGATCGGAAGCTGCAATTGAAACTGTTGGCGGATTGAAGTTTTATTTCAAACTCTGAGTAGATCCAAGGTTTAATTGAAACCATGAGCAGATCTTTTTGATTTGGCCCCTTCTATGACCTCTTCTCTCAGTTCAATGGCGAGCCTTGCAGACGAAATGACTTTCCTAAGGTCCAATGTGGAAGACTTCAAACAACACCTGCGAAAGGTTTATGGGGAATTATGCTTGGGCATCAAAGTGCACAGAGAGTCATCCGACGACATGAGGTATATCTCTCAACAATTAACCTGTCAGGACTCGAGAATTGATGATTTGGAACGCAATTTGATTGAACTTATGGGGAAAATGGATATTATAAAACATGATTTTGAATATGGCCAAGATGTCATAGTGCAACCACTGCCAGGAATCTCCCTCCGTGGACATGAGAATTGTTGAGGAAACCTCTGTTCAACGAGATAATTTTTTGTAGAAGAGATCCCTACTTCGATGAGTTGTTACCTCCATTTTGGAAAATTTGAATGTTTTTTTTGCATTTTGTTAAATTTACAGAGCCATACTGGGAAATCTATTTATGCTCCCAGGCTCTCCTTTTTGTAATGAATGGATATGCAAATCCTTTTGAATAAATCCATCTATATGCTTCAATATAATTATAGAGAAGTATTTTAGAGAGAAATATGGTAAATGATGAATATATATTTATGAATATTACTCATTGTAGACAAAAATCTTGTCAATGGCAGAAGGCAACTTCCTTAACATAATTACAGAAAAGTAATCTAGATGGAAATATGGATAATGGAAGAAGATTGTTGAATATATACTTCTAAATATAACTCATTGTAGACATATTGTCAATGGAAGAAGACTAGTTCCTCAATATAACTACATAGAGTTAATCTAGATATAAAAATATGGTCAATGGAAGAAGGTTGCTTATATGACATGTGAGGTAAAGTGCGGACATCGTTTCCTAATAAAATCTGCTAGTTGAGGAATAGTGAAAGAGGAAACAAAGCAAATATTTCGGCCTCGTACATTTGGTTCCTCCATAAAAAATATATGATCTTCATATACATCATTTGCATGCACTAGTGGTATCGATCCCAAAAGCAATAGATTCAACCTTAGCTCTTGATAATCACCTACAAAATTTCAAACATCCATAGTAGCATTCACACCGTTGTTTTCCCTTTGTGAAAAGCAAAATTAAACCCTTTATCTCCTGGGATTCAACAAAAGAGAGTTGATTACCAAAAGGGTAACAAAAGAAATTCAAAATCAAACCCTAAGAGGTTAAAAATCAAGTATTGGATACCTGTAATTGGGCTTAATTAATTTATGTTCATAAGAAGGGAAATGTAGAAATAAATCCCAGTACAACCACGTAACCGGATCCAATTGTCACAACCTCCATTTGGTCATTTAACCCATACTCAATCACTTCTTGTTCGAATGCAGTATTGGCTATGTAATAAAACTTCACAGGTCTACATATTGGGTTGTGGAGGAAAAGGATTAGATAGGTCTACAAACTTAAAAAAAAAGTAGGTCGATTGGGGAGTTTTGGTAATTCTAAATAACGTATATGATTTATGTGAATATGTAAATTGTTTAAAGAGCATTAACTCCTGTGAGGAGCACAAGGGCGAGACGAAAAAACAACACTTGATCAAATTAAAATCATTTTTCTTAGGAAATCCCGTTTTGCTTGATGTTCTCACAATAAATAGTTTGCCACATCGTTATTTAATAATCCCACATGTTATGTGAATATGTCCTCATTCAATCCATTAACCAACAATGCATCAAGTGTCTGTGGGCATTCAATCCATGACTTGCAGGCATTTTAAGTGCATCTCAATTTATGGTGGCAGGCATTTTTCTTTCCCTAAAGGCCTGTGGAAATTTTCTATCATTGTTGGCGGGCATTTTCCTTGACCTTACATCAACTGTGGGCATTTCCTTCATAATTGCAAGCATTTTTCCAGGCCCTGCAAAAATTACCACTTTCCAGGAGGGCATTTTCATAAGCCTGCGGACATTTTGTCAAGCTCTGCGGGAATATTATTAAGGCCCGCGGGCATCTTTACTAAGTGCATTTGCTTCACAAAAAATGTGAACTTGCGGGCATATTTTACAGCCTTTGTGTGCATTCTCCTCACACAATTATTACCTATTCCAAAAATTCATATAAGTTAAATACATATGTTTATATTGAAATGGTACCATTAATATAATTAATATTCATTTATGCAATCTTTTATATGCCATGTGTCACAATATGAGCATTCCACGTGTCACCTTGGGATACTATATATCAACATTTTAACAACAAAATTTATAGAATTTTTGCTTCAAAGACTTTGCTGGCAAGTGGAAATATTCTCAGAGAAAGACCGGCCGCTCTTTCTCCAAGGTGTTCTATTTTTACAATTCCCTCGTAAATGAAGGATCGACCGACCCTTCTTATTCCCAATATTATTTTCATAATAGTTCGACAATGCAAGAAGGGTCGATCGATCCTTCTTGTGTTATCCATTATGGATATAGCTATGATTGCTGGATAAAGGTTTTCACAATTAACTACGAAAAGAAGGGGCAACCGATCCTTCTTGTCAAAAAATGGAAGTTAGGACAAACCATTTTTATATGTTATAACTTAGCCAATGTCCGGGTCCCTACTATTTACAGCGGAATTTAGAAGTCAAGAATTGTCAGCATAACCTTTGTAGATCAAATATTTTTACATTTCTCATGTAAATGAAGGATTGGCCACCCCTTCCCGTGCTCAGTATTCTTACATGGTCACCATTTTGGATATACATGAATTGACATCTTAGCCTTCGTAGGTTGAATATGTTTACAATTCCCTCATAAATGAAGGGGCGGCCGAACCTTCTTCTTCCCGGTATTCTATTCATTTGATGTGATCTTAGCCCAACAAATTTATATTTGTTGCAATCCTTCTATTTTGTCTATCAACCTGGTTGGGCGAGCAAACGTAGAGCATCTAGGCATTGAGGGAAAATTACTATTTTGGTGCTGAATACACCGTCTACTGGTTACTACTATGTAAGTAAGCTATGCCTATATAGATTACAGAGAGAAATCCTGCCTCATTTGGAAACTATTAAATTTATTTATGTAAAAAGATAGATATTCTAGATACTGTATAAAAAAAGAAACAAGAACTGATTGACTTGTTATTCAAACAATGACTGAATATTTTAGACATTGAACTTTTCACCTTAAAATGTTGAACATTTACAAATGAAAACTGCACTTTTCTATTGATGTATATGTAACTTCAGAATGTATTTCATCTATATATTTATTGTACCCCTATAGAGATGTATTATTCCTCTATACGGAAGTGTCGTCATTTGTATTGACAAGTGTCGCAAGTGTGTTAACTTTCCGATGGGTTATTAGACCACCTTGTAAGGGGTCGGCCTGATATAAAGTAATATGAAGTTATTGTACCTAGCCAGACAAGTCGGCCCCATAAGGTTATTGGGCAAACAGGACAAGTATAAATAGAGATGGAGAGATCTCTATTTAGATCACTCAGAACTCACACTTCCTTCACTCGGAAAGTGGCGCACATGTGAGGAGGAGGATCAGCTGCTAAGAGGAGTCTATCTCTTGTACTTTGGTTGTACTTTGGTTGAGCTATTGCTCTATCTATCTCTGAGGAAGTTGTGGGGTTTTTCACCTTAGGGTTTTCCCCACGGAAAATCTGTGTCTATTGTCTCTCATGCTTTTGCTTCTTGTGATGATTGACATGCTTGTTATGATTGATATGCATTGATATACTGTACATGTTATTCTCTCAGTAAAGATCCTAGAGTATTGTGAATTACTGCTCAAAATTTAACATGGTATTAGAGCTAACCTGAGAAGAAGACATTGTGCAGTAATAGAAACTAGGGTTTCTTGTTTATTTGGTTTCTCTCCACAGATTTTGGAAAAGTAGTATAGTAGATTGACTCTACTCATCAAGGAGAATCTATTTGTCCAATCAGAATTCAATTCTGAGCATTTTCAGTTTTGGCCCTAAACATTAGGGTTTCCACAAAAATAGGAATTTATGAAATCTGAAGACATAGCTGGAAGCTCCTTGGAAAACTCGAAGTTTAGAGCTTTGGATCGATATTTTTGGCTGAGTAAATCTCCGGGAAACTCAAACCCTAATTCAGGGTCCTCCCTAGTGAACTCGGGAAGACTAAAAGGCACTTCTGAAGGGTGAGGCCTTGCAAATCTCAAATTTTGAATACACCAGGCTGATCAGATCATCAAGGAGCATCTTTCTATCCTTTCAAAAAGTTGAAATTCACATTTTGAATTTTTAGGGTTTTTTCGACAAACCCTAATCCGGGACTAGATCCAGTTTTCAGCAAAGCAAGTGGTAAGACCTAAGTCTTTTCTATTTCCATTTGAAGTACTCTTTAAGATGTCTCACCACACCAAGCTTGAGGATAAGCTTGAAGGGGATGATAACTTCCGAGCCTGGAAGTATAGGATTGGGTTAATCCTGGAAGAAAATGAACTGGACTCCTACATCAGCTCTGAGGTCCCTATCCCAGATGATGAAGAGGCTAAAGTTTTGCATAAGAAGAACTTGGTCAAGGAAAAGAGAATCATTGCTGATTCTATCAAAGACCATCTCATACCACATGTGTCATCTCTAAAGACACCCAAGGATATGTTTGACTCCCTGACCAAGTTATTTGAAGGGAAGAACATAAATCGGAAGATGACTCTGCAGAATCAATTGAAAGGGGTCAAGATGTTGAATGGAGAGACCATTCAATCCTACTTCTCCAAGGTCTCTCAGATCAAGAAACAACTTGAAGCTGTGGATGAAGTAGTGGACAATGGTGAAGTTGTTATGACCACTCTGAATGGCCTTCCTAGGTCATGGGACTCCTTTATTCAAGGAATTTGTGCAAGAAAGAAATTGATCTCTTTCAGTAGGTTGTGGGAGGAATGCTCTCAAGAAGAAGCAAGGCTTGTAGCACGAGAAGAAAAGATGGGTAGTGAAGATCAAGCTCTTGCATCTCACACCAAAAGAAGCAAGCCTAAAAAGGAGCACTCTCAGCAGAAGAGATCCACTCACTATCACCAAAAGAATAAGAAGGATCTAAGGTGCTTCACATGCAGTGAGAAGGGTCACTTTGATTCAAAATGTCCCAAGAACAAAAAGGACAACAACAACTTCAACAAGAAGAAGAAGGGTAGCAAAAGAAGGTACCATGCTCATGCTGCTGAAGATGATGAACCTCCAAAGAAGAAGGCTAGAGCAGAAAGTGATGATGATTCATCAAGCGAAGAAGAGTATGTTCTAATCTCTGCTCTCACAGGTACTATTTCTCATGGTTGTAATGATTGGCTTATTGACAGTGGAGCTTCCAAACACATGACTGGGTTTAAAGAATCTTTTGTAAATCTATCTGAACATGAATCACCCCATAAAGTGAAACTTGGGGATGACTATCAATACCCCATCAAAGGAAGTGGTGAAGCCTCCTACAACTTAGATTCTGGAAAGTCTTTGAAGATGAAAGATGTGCTTTATGTGCCTGGGCTCAAGAAAAACCTTCTCTCCATATCTGCATTAGATGCAAAAGGTATGAGGGTTGCATTTGTGGATGGCCAAGTCTTAATGTGGCCAAAGGGAAAGACCATAGATGATGCAGTGGTAATTGGAGAGCAAGAGGGAGGTTTGTATAAATTGAAGGGACAACCTGAACATGCCATGGTGCATGATTCCATGGAGCCAAGTGAACTTTGGCATAGAAGACTTGCACATTTGCACTACAGAGCATTACCAATTGCAAGTAAAGCTGTAGAAGCTCTTCCTGAAATCAAGACCAAGCATGAAGGTGTTTGCAAAGGATGTGCAAAAGGAAAGAACATAAAGAAGACATTTCCAAGTAGTGAAAGCAAGGCTAAAATTATCTTGAAAATCATCCACTCTGATGTATGCGGTTCAATGTCATCAAGTTCTCTAAGTGGGTATGTTTCTGATGACTTCTCCAGGAAGACTTGGGTTTACTTCTTGAAGAACAAAGATGCAGTATTTTATAAGTTCAAGGAATTCAAAACCTTGATGGAGAACCAAACTGATAAGAGAATCAAGACTTTCAGATCCGACAATGGTGGAGAATTCAATTCAAGTGACTTCAAGAAGCTATGTAGTGATTCAGGGATTAAGAGGGATTTGACTGCTCCTTACAATCCACAACAGAATGGAGTTGCAGAAAGAAAGAATAGAACAATCATGGAAGCAGCACGGGCAATGCTGCATGACCAGGATCTACCTATGCATCTATGGGCAGAAGCAGCTAGGATAGCTGTATATGTGCAGAACATAGCACCCCACAAGATATTGGACAATAAGACACCAGAAGAGGTCTTCTCTGGTAAGAAACCTGAGGTCAGCCATCTTAGAATATTTGGTTGTCCAGTATATACACATGTCCTAGGAAAAGAGGACCAAGCTGGATCCTTCAGGAAAGAAGGGTATCTTTGTGGGTTATAGTGAAAGCTCGAAGGCTTACAGAATATACTTTCCAGGGTTCAAGAAGATTGATGTCAGTAGGGATGTAACATTTGATGAAAACTCAGCATTCATCAAATCAAGGAAGATACCTATTGAAGATTATGAAGAACCCAAGGAAACTAGATTTCAAGACACTACCATGACTGAAGCAATTCCAAATGTTGATCATGAAATTGAAGATCCACAAGAACCTATAGATCCACCTCGTGAGAAGGACTCTCACAAGAGGAAACCTGCATGGTCTAGAGAGCTCATTCAAGATGCAGAAATATATGGCATTCCAGAAGAAGAACACAGAGCAAAGAAGAGAACTAGATCACATACCACCTATGTTGCTTTACTCTGTGATATCATGAACAAAGAACCTTCTAGTTATGAAGAAGCAGTGAAAAAGAAAGAATGGAAGGATGCCATGATCGAGGAATACCAATCAATAATGAAGAATGATGTTTGGGATGTTGTCCCAAGACCTGAAGGGAATTCTGTTGTGACTTCCAAATGGATTTACAAGATTAAGCATGCTGCAGATGGCAGCATAGAGAAATACAAGGCAAGATTCGTAGCTCGTGGCTTCTCTCAGAAAGAGGGAATAGATTATGAAGAAACTTTTGCTCCTGTAGCTGGGTACACTTCCATCAAATCAGTACTTGCCCTAGCTGCAGCGATGAAATGGAAGATACACCAGATGGATGTCAAGATTGCTTTCTTGAATGGTGTAGTTGAAGAGGAAGTGTATGTGGAGCAGCCACTCGGTTTTGAAACACAGGACAGGGAGTCATATGTGTGCAAATTGAGGAAAGCCTTGTATGGCTTGAAGCAAGCTCCCAGAACTTGGTATGGTAGGATGGACAGTTTCCTATCTAGTTTGGGATTTACCAAGAGTAAAGCGGATTCCAACCTTTACTACAAGGTTGAGGAAGCAAATCCTGTGATACTACTCCTATATGTGGATGACCTATTTGTAACAAGAGATGATAGACTGATTGCCGATACAAAGAGGAAGCTTGCTGCCGAGTTCGATATGAAGGACTTGGGGATGATGCACTATTTTCTAGGTATGGAGGTGTGGTAGAGTGCAGATGGGATATTCTATGGACAAGGGAAGTATACAGTATATATCCTAAAGAGGTTCGGGATGATGGATTGCAAGGCCATGGCCACACCTATGGCATCGAACCTGAAGCTTCTATGTGATGCTTCATCTAAGCCAGTCGATGTCTCTATGTATCGTCAGATGATTGGGTCCTTGATGTACCTGACGAACACGAGACCAGATATTTGCTTTGTGGTGAACACATTGAGCCAGTTCCTGACGGATCCGAGAAGTGTTCAGCTGGTTGCTGTAAAGCATATTCTGAGGTACCTGAAGGGTACAGTTGATTATGGGCTCAAGTATGATGCGAATCAAAAGTTTAACCTGTAGGTTTATGTTGATTCAGACTGGGCAGGAAGTGTTGCAGATAGGAAGAGCACATTTGGGTGCTGCTTTAGTATGGGATCAGGTGTGATCTCTTGGTTTAGCAGGAAGTAGTCCTGCGTAGCACTGAGTACAGCCGAGGCAGAGTATGTTGCAGCCTGTTCGGCTAGTTGTGAGGCAGTATGGCTTCGGAAGCTACTGTCAGAGTTATTTGATCTCTCGCTGGAGACTACTGGTATCTTTTGTGACAACCAAAGTTGTGTGAAGCTGTTTGAGAACCCGGTGTTCCACGACAGGTCGAAACACATAGAGATCAAATACCACTATATCAGGGATATGGTGCAGAGAGGAGTAGTGAAGCTCCTGTATGTTGTGACGGACGAGCAGATTGCAGATGTGTTGACGAAGCCACTAGCCAGAGTGAAGTTCGAGTACTTCAGAGAGAGGCTTGTTGTTCTTTAGATCAACGACACTTCAAGGAAGAAGTGATGGAGACATTTACTGTAGCCATTCCTAGCATGGTGGAAGGGAGATCCTTCACATGGCTGTGGA
Organism: Larix kaempferi; assembly: GCA_027924585.1. NCBI lineage: Eukaryota > Viridiplantae > Streptophyta > Pinopsida > Pinales > Pinaceae > Larix > Larix kaempferi. Next base: position 2,512,604 of record BSBM01000191.1, read on the forward strand.
TGTAAGCGCTAGATGATGACCATCAGGATGATGTTCTAGTTTCTGCTCTGTATGATCAGTTGGATCATTTACATTTGTATGTATGTGTATGCATCATGTTGGATGGTGGATATGATCAGTTGGACCATTTATGTATGCATGCATCATGTTGGATGCTGGATATGATCAGTTGGATGATTTATGTATGTACGCATCATATTGGATGCTGGATATGATCAGTTGGATCATTTATGTATGTATGCATCATGTTGGATGCTGGATATGATTAGTTGGATCATTTATGTATGTACGCATCATGTTGGATGCTTGGACCATGTATCTGTATTTGTATCAGGTGGATACATTGTATGATTAGGTAGATCATGTATATTGATATGTATCATGTAGATACATTGTGTGGATCATGTATCTATGTATGTATCAGGTGGATACACTGTGTATGGTGATATGTATTAGGTAGATACTTGGTATGCATCAGGTAGATTCATTGTATGATTATGATGATCATGGTTGACGAGCTTTAGGATGTTGCTCCAGATGACATGCATCAGGATGATGCAGTGATGATGATCAGGATGGTCATGTGTACATCAAGATGATGTATGGTGAGTATCAGTATGATACTCTGTGCTGTGGAACAGGTTGTGCAGATGAGCATGTCTAGGAGATCCTATAGGTCGGAGTTGTGTACCCGTAACAGCTTGGGATGCTCTTTCGAGACATTGCTTTGTGAGGACATATAATATCACCCTAGGAGATCCTTCAGGTCGGAGTTGTGTACCCGTAACATCCTGGGATGCTCTTTCAAGGTTTTTTGATGCACGTAATAAGTCCTGAGGATTCCACAGTATGGCCAGTGATGATGAAGACCTGTAGGTGGTGGGCCTAGATCCAGTATGAAAAAGGACTGGCTCTATAGAACTTCCTATGATGAGTAGATCCAGAGATTGATTGAGATAGCAGCAGCAGTGACGATGACAATGATTCGAGGATGATGCATCGATGACGATGATCCAGAGAAGAAGACTTGTGCTAGATGATCTGTGTCGAGAAATACCTTCCTAGTTAAGAGGGAGTGTTGATGTATATGTAACTTCAGAATGTATTTCATCTATATATTTATTGTACCCCTATAGAGATGTATTATTCCTCTATACGGAAGTGTCGTCATTTGTATTGACAAGTGTTGCAAGTGTGTTAACTAGCCGATGGGTTATTAGACCACCTTGTAAGGGGTCGGCCCGATATAATGTAATATGAAGTTATTGTAAGTAGCTAGACAAGTCGGCCCCATAAGGTTATTGGGCAAACAGGACAAGTATAAATAGAGATCGGGAGATCTCTATTTGGATCACTCAGAACTCACACTTCCTTCACTCGGAAAGTGGCGCACATGTGAGGAGGAGGATAAGCTGCTAAGAGGAGTCTATCTCTTGTACTTTGGTTGAGCTATTGCTCTATCTATCTCTGAGGAAGTTGTGGGGTTTTTCACCTTAGGGTTTTCCCCACGGAAAATCTGTGTCTATTGTCTCTCATGTTTTTGCTTCTTGTGATGATTGACATGCTTGTTATGATTGATATGCATTGATATACTGTACATGTTATTCTCTCAGTAAAGATCCTAGAGTATTGTGAATTAATGCTCAAAATTTAACATTTTCAAATAAAAAATTGCATTTTTTTATTTGAAATTCACACTTTTCAAATAAAAAATTGCATTTTTTGATTTGAAATTCACACTTTTCAAATCAAAATTTGCATTTTTTGATTTGAAATTCACACTTTCAAATCAAAATTTGCATTTTTTGATTTGAAATTCACACTTTTTGAATTGAAATTCATAGTTTTATAACATAAAATTGCAATTTTAAGGTTCATAAGTAGTCAAAAAACACACTTTTCAAAGCCAATATTGCCACTTTCAGAACCTATTTTTGCACTTTAGAAAGTTTGATATTGACACTTTCAAAGTCTAAATTCACACTTTCTTAGTCCAAAATTTGCCTAATATGTCCAAATTTAATGAAATTGGCGTTTAGTACAAATAAGGAGCCAAGTCAGCTTAAAGGACCATTAATAAAAAACATTCAGGTTGGACCCATCGTAATGTTGTCCAACACCTGTATAAATAAGTGAAGCACCCTTCTCATTTGGGTATGAGAGGGAAGGTGAAAAAAATGATTTGAAAATGAATACAATCGTAAGGAGTAATGAAGATTTGGAATATGTAATAATGAAAATTGGGGATTTTGAGGAGATCAACAACCAGTTGATTTGAAGTAGATATTTTCACATGTCGCAGTTGAAATAAGTCACAGTTCTGAAAATAAAGGAGTGCATGCTCGTTGTATTGTGAATGAAGGAAGTGCAAAGTCACAGTTGCTATTATGAAGATAAAGGGGTGCATGTTCGTTGTACCATGAACAAAGAAATTGTGAATCTGCAGTTGCTATTTTAAAGATAAAGGGGTGCATGGTCACAATACTGTGAGATATAAATGAAGGGGGTGTAGAGTTACAATGCTTGATCAAACATATTGACTAAAACAAATCTAAAATTAGTGTGACAAAACCAATAGGATTCAACCTACTGTGTTTTCTAGCACCAACTAGATGGAGGCACCAACCTACAGTGAGCCCCGAATCACATATTTTTCAGACACCAATACGAAGAAATCACTGAATTCCCGTGTTTTCCAAAAAGGAGGTTAAAAGTGTATTGTGTAAATATTGATTCAACCCCCCCCTTAATATTTCAACACACATTTCCTACTTAATCACAATGATGGTATTGACACCTGTGGGCTTTGTCATATCTATCAATTTCCCACACATTGCAATGAAGATTTGAAAAGACCTGAATTTAAGCTGATGAGGTACAAGAGATAACTAAATGTACAAGCCACCTCAATCTATAATGAATCCTCCTCGCCACCTTGTGTCATGATATTTCTTTTTTCTCACACTTTTCATCCCACTTTAATGAGGAAGGGTCCCAGAGAAGCTTAGGGGATATGGGTCAGATGGGTGGCCCTCCCAATTTTATTTATCCATGGACTTAGTGAACCGGCTAAGTTAGCTTATCTATCCACTTCCTTATTCTAACTTATTTTTACATGATAGGATTTGAAAGATACAAATTCTCCATTCTTCAATAAATTCTTTCCATTAGCAATGTTTAGATACAGTTCATTAGGGGTGCTTTTTCGGAAAAGAAAACGGTGAAATTTTTTTGAGTCCCCTATTACAATACGTTTCTTATATCCTTTTTCGACTATTGACTCAACTCCCTTCCAAAGGGCCAAAATTTATGCCTAATTATTTCTAGCTATGCCAATCCCCCACACATACTTTATTTTATGTGATTCCTCGGGGTCATATAGCACCCCCCCGACCTTCCACCCCTGGGTTACCTTTTGAGACCCCATTTAAGAATAAAATACTATGATGCTTGTTTTGAATCCATTGTTGGAAATTGATGTCTGCCATTCTTAGAGCCGATTCATTGGATGAAGGCCAACTTCGAGATCTTGCCCCTTGAGTAGGTTTGGGGTTTAAAATTGTACCCATCCAATTCCTCTCCTATATCTCCATAGTTTTTTTTACCTACTTATACTTTCCTTTTTTCCTTATAGCTTCAGTCATCGAACTCCAAGCTTGCATTGCTACCTATCTTGAGCTAATTTCTTCTCCCATGAAGACCAACAAGTTTCTAACCAACTAAATATTCCAAATTATAAAAAAAGGAAGGGCCTCCATACTATTTAAGAAGAGGTTCATTGTCAAAACTTCAAGGATATTTTTTATGCCATAGAAGGAACATTTCTCTACAGCTAGAGGGCGTAATAGGATTATCCAACATACCTGTCTGTGTATACCTCCAAACTTCCATGGAAAAGGGGCATTCAATAAAAAGGTCATGACTATTTTCCTCATTTGTTTTACACAAATGACATCTTAAAGGACCATGGAATACTCATCTCTTTAAATTGTCTTAGGTTAGAATTCTACCATGTGCGTAAATCCAAGCAAAGGTATTTACTTTCGATATTTCCTCACCGTTCCATATTACCTTCCATATGGCTGATATGGGAAGGGTTATTCTTTCTTGGAGTTGTATTTTGTAACCTTCCTTGACTGAGTACTCACCACCTTTCAGTTTTCATCCTCTTACCTCTTTGGATGGTTTTTTTGTAGGATCTTTCCCTCTGAGATTTTCTATTAGCTTGATCCAGTGATCGTTTAGGTCTCAAGGAAGTTGCTCCAGTCTCCATTATTTCCATGTGTCTTTGTCATCCTAGAATGAAATTCCATATAGTGTAGATATCTCATTTTCATTCATCCATTTCTTTAATGAACCTAATTCCACTTCAAATTTGATTACTGGTTGTCCTGCTATTCAATCTTTCCAAATTTTAATTTTTTCCCATTCCATGGGACCCATGATAGGCATTATTGGATTAGAGATAAAGCATATTTACATAGCATCCAAATCAGGATCAGGGCACCATTCTCGGTCCCTGATCAAGACTCCTTAATCGGTTTCTGAAAAGACATTTCTTTAAAATGACTGCTTTCCACCAAGCTTGTTTCCCAAAAATTAGCCTATAAATATTTTTGGATCCCAGGGCTCTATTCATTAGGCCTGGCTCTCTAGTTGATGTTCCTCCTTGATCCATTGGCATTGTTTCCATTCACCATTTAATAAGATGATTTTTTTTCAAATTAGATTTACCTTCTTTCCAAAGAAAATTGAGCAAAAGGGTACTCATTTGTTGCAATATTCTTGAAGGTTCCATTAAATCCGAGCTTTGAAAGTTAGGGACCAGTGAACGAACATATTTTAAGATAACAATCCTTCATATTGGGTTTAACTAGTGAGTTCCCCATTGCTCCATTTTGTTCTTAATGTTTTCTAAAATGGGAGACCAATCTTCACTTTTTGGCTTTCCTTGGAAAATTGGGATCCCTAAGTACTTGAAGGAGTTCCAATTTGATGGGATTTTGAACTAAAGGGAGCTCACAATTGTCCTTATCCTTCTAAGAGGCATATTCCAAATTTAAATACTGCATTGGTGTTTGTTTACCAATCCTCTTGAGGCGTCCAAGTAAGTGTTTACAATTTTACTAAATCGTTTGACTGTAAATGAAGAAGCCTCTCCCAAAAGAAGGGTGTAATCTGCAAATTGAGATTGGTTCAATTCCTTAACTCCTTTAAGCATAGTTATCCTGGGAAGAATCCCAGAGACTCTTTCTTCTTCTAGTTTTCTTCTCATGGAGTCATCCATAATGGTATACAAAAGGGGAGAGAGAGGGATTCCTTGACGCAGACTTCTTGATCTCTTAAAGAAGGTTGTAGGACAAACATTAACTAGAGGAGCAATCCAAGGTCCCCCTACGTAAGCTTTAATCCATGAAATAAAACACTAAGAATCCAATTTTTTTGAGAATGGATAATAAAAAAGAATGGTGTACCCAATCAAAAGCATTTTATATATCCCATTTGATTACCATTCCACTCTCCTAATTCCTTTGCTTGCTCAAATGTATTTCTTCTTGAAATAGAAGAATGTTATCGATGATTTGTCATTTCGGTATGAAGCCTCGTTGGTTTTATGAGGTTATAGATGGGATAAGGGTTTTTAATCTATTATCAATTAATTTGGATAGAATTTTGTAAGTGGAGTTACAAAGGGAGATAGGTCGAAATATAACAAATGAAGACTTGTTGTTATCATTGGGTATCAAGGAAATACATGAGGAGTTTGTGCCCCCCCCCCCCCAACTTTACATATCTCTTGGGTCCACTGATCCATTCTACATATGTATGTTTTCACTGTTTCCCAACAGTGTCTAAAAAAATCAATTGAGAAAACATCGGGCCTAAGAGCTTTGTCAGATTCTAAACCCATACTGCCTCTTGTACCTTGGATTATTTGATTCTTTCTGTACCATGGATTATTTGATTCTTTCTATTGGCCTCTTATTGTCTTCATCCTTTATTAGAGAATGAATATTTTGAAGCATCTTATGGATGCTTGATGAATATTCCTCATATTCCTCCATGAGAAGAGATTAAAAGTGAGAGAAGGACTCTTTTTTAATATCATCGTATCTTGTTATCATATCCCCATTAGCATTCTTTATTTATTTTACATTATTTGGTTTCCTTCTAGCTTTATCTGGCATATGAAATACGGTCATGTTTTTATCCCCTACCTTCAGCCACAAGATCCTCGATTTTAATCTCCAATTTAATTCCTCATTTCTGTATGCTTTGTATATTTTCTAATTGATTTCTTTTTTCTGAGTTAAATGCAGTTTACTTAACTCTTCCTATTCCATTTTTTGTTGAAGAGTTTCTAGTTCAGATTGCATAAATTTTCTTTCCTCTGTTGGTTCTTTGTATTTATTATTCGCCCATTGTTTTAACTTAGATTTGACCACTTCTAGATTGATTTCCAAAAAAAAACTTGGAGATCCTTATTTGTGTTGAGACCAAACCTTTTTAACTAGATCTAATGCTTCTAGAACCTACACCCACAATGGGTTAAATATGAAGGGAAGTGAACCATAATTAGCTAACTCCTCCAGGACTAGAATTATGGATTTGTGGTCCAATGAGGATGAGGAAATGATGCTTGATATAATATCAATTTCTTCTTTAAAAAAGTCATTGTTAACTAGAAATATTTCCAAGCGAGCTGCTATGTAGCCTTTTCCCAATATTTTGTTGGAGTAGGTGTATTTCCATTTTTTTGGTAAGATCTCTAACAAGTCCATTCTAAGATAAAATCTTCCACTTTTTCTCTAATTGGGTCTCTTATTACACTACCCCCTCTTTTCTCTGACTAAGAGAGAGTAACATTAACTCCCCAACTATTATGCATCTACTTGTTTATATTTCTCTCTTCATTTCTCCTAAAGTGTTCCAACAAACTTGTTTTTCCACATGATGCAGTGGAACATATACATTAAAAAAATTGAAAGTCTTTCTTGTGGTTTTGTTTACTAATTATGTGTATATCCAATTTTTTGTTGTTTTGGTCCTCCTTTATTCAAGATCCTAATCATACCAAATAGTAGAAATAGCCCTTAGAGGCTCCTCTGGAGCTTACTAGTAGTAGTTTGCATCTATTCCAGATTTGATTTCTTATTTTTACCATATCTAGTTCCAAGAGTTTTGTCTCCTAAATGAGAATAAAATGAGTTTTTTTAGATGTAATGATATCCTTGAATTCTTTCATTTTAAACTTGTTTCCCAGGACTCTACAATTCCAAGAGACCACTTTCATTATTTACCTGTGCTGGATTTTGAGCCTCCTCCGCACTGGCTTCCTCCAATGATTTTTGAAGGATTTTTCCTAGAGGAAGACAGAGATTGTTCTATAGTTGACTGTTTGCCCATCATTTTTTTTTGATCCACTTGTTCTCTTATTGCCCTTATTGATCTTCTTCTTAATTTTCTTGTTTGGATTATTCTTCGCCATCTTCTTCTTGATCACTTGAAAGCTGTTGATACTGCTTTCTTATTAGGACCCCTGTTACCATAGCTTGAGAAACTAACACATCCTCTAGGGAACCAACAGGTTCATGATTTGAGTGGACTGGAGTTGCTTGGGTTCTAGAAGGGGATATAAATTAAGGGACTCATGGAGGGAAGGTCAACCTCGGGGGGTGATGGAGGGGGATACGAATTCTACAAATTTTAGTTGGACTTGATTCACTTGGGGGAAAGAGAGGTCTGGAAGGTTTTTTAGAAGTTCAAGTCCCTTAGAGGGGGTTTTATACTAGGAAATATTTTGTAATCTGTTAGCGGGTAGGTCCTTTGGGATAAGAATTGGGATTGGTGTAGGAGCTTTTAGGTGAGTATCAAGGGCCACCGAAGAGACTAAAGGAGGGTTTGAAGGGCCTACTATTGATGATCCCTCTACTGCCGATGATCCTGCTACTGCTGAAGATGTTCCATCTTTCTTGGTTTGTGGCATTTTTTTGTTCACCATTTTTATTTTGAATTCCTACCAAGTTGCATCATTGGTTTGTGTTACTGCTAGTTGTCGTGGGTTTCTCTTGCAGTATTTGATGAAGTGTCCATATTCATGACAAGAATTTAATTTAAACAAGAGTTGCTCATAATCCAATTTATGAATATGATTCCAGTTATCTAATTTTATAACAATGGATTCAAGGAGTCCCTTTTCCATATCCACCTCTACACAAATTTTAGCACAAGAAAACATGTTTGATTTTGGATCCACTATATCTAGGTGTTTCCCTAGCTTGCTTCAAATTTTTGTAAGAGCATCTAGACCGCAGAAATGAAGTGACAGATGGGGGAGGTGAAACCAAACAAGAATGAAAGAGGGCACATAAAGTTCTTGGTTAAATTCCAGATTCCATCGATTCAAATACATTCCATGGATGCTAAAAAAACATGGGGCTCGACTAAAGAGAAGCTCTATGTCGTCTTTGGATTGAAAGAGGAAAGTGTAATATCCTCTTCCATAGAAGTAATGTATCATTCTATCCTTGATGAAAACATGCCAGTTATTTTGTAGAAATATTTCCATTGAACAGGGGGAAGGCCACATACTTGAAAATGTTCCGATAAGGTCGCGATCACTAAGAGATAAATCCATTTGACGAGAAGGAGCAACCGGGATATCCACCCCATGGATGTCATCAAGATTTTTCAAAATTTTTGGGGGAGGGGGATTATAGGACAAGGAGGTGATGGAGGCGATTAGAGAGCAATATACCAACTCATCCAGAATAGGTTGGGTACGTTGGTGAGAGGAGGGGGCCGCCATGATGACTAGGAAAACAAGCTAGGGTTTACCAATAGAGATAACCAGTGCGATCCTTTTATGACTTGAGTGTATGTTTAAATTCTAGACATCTTCTCAAAATAGGATAATGTTGAGAAGCCTACACAACATGATTTTTAGTGAAAGTCTCCTTCACTACCAAGTAATCTCACAACTTTATGAACTTCCGAGTCTATGAAGGAATTGATAAAGATGTCTAATTTTTTATGTGGATAGACAGTATTGTAGATCAATGATCTAATCATCAATCATCCCCTAATTAAATTTATGTGAATCCTGATGTGTTTAGTCCTTTGTCGTTGAACTGGTTCTTTGGTAAGATGGATAGTACTTTGATTGTCACAAAATAATATGTTCAGATGGTGATATTGAATACCAAACTCTATGAGTATATGATGCAACTAATTGGTTTGTGTTGTTGCATTCACTACACCTATGTAATTTACCTCTACTATCAATAAAGTAATGTATGATTGCTTCTTACTTGACCAAAAAATAGGCCTTCACCCAAAATTGAAAACATAACCAAAAGTGGACTTGTGATCAATTCCATCACCAACCCAATCAAAATATATGTATCCAACTATATCAAGAGACTACTTCATAATGCATCCCAAAACTATGAGTCCCCTGAAAATACCAAATAATTCCCTTTGGATATTTCCATTGCAACTCATGAAGCTCCTACATGTATCTAGAAGCTACTCCAATAGCATAAGATAAAGTACACTCCCTACCAATTGTGAATTGTCTATATTGGGTATTTTCCACCAAAGGTGTAGTACTGTCATCCACAAGATTTACCCCATAAATGATAGGTGGTGCAGCTGATTTGCAATTAATTATCTGAAATCTAATGAGAATATACTATGAATACTTGGATTATACCATCTTGAATCCTAAATAAGATCAAGTGATTTGAATACCAAGAAAGTAATGTAATAGTCTCAAATCACTCATGGAAAATCTTTCATGTAAGGAATATTTCACCACAACAACAGATGATGGTGAAATTCTTGTGATAGTAAGTCAACTTATCAAGGTATATACACATTAGGATCTTAATTACAATGACAAAAACCTTGGAATAGTTGGCATAAGGAGTCCACCTTTGCATACCAATCTTGTGGTGCCTGCTTGATGTCTTACAAATATTTTTTCAATTTGTAGACTAGAGATGATCCCTAGACATATCGATGCGGTTGTTCCATGTAGATATCTTCCACAAGATCCCCATGAAGAAATGCACTCTTCACATCCATATGATGAATCTCTCAATGTTGATTTTATACAATGGTGATCAAGTCAGATGGAATCCATATTGGAAACTAGTGAAAAGGTCTCATTGTAATGTATGCCCTATACTTATGAGAAGCATTTTGATACAAGTCAAGATTTGTACTTACTGATAAGTCCATATTCTCCCATATTTTTTTGATAAATCCATTTTCACCAAACAAGTTTCCTCGCGGAAGGAAGTGGAACGAACTCTTAATTTTGGTTCTTGGTAAGAGACAAATACTCCTCGTCCATGGAAACATCTAAATATGGATTATTGGTATCCTTTGCATAATATTGTGGATCTATAGCAATAACCATATAACAATGTATGTGCATCAAAGGTTCTATTGCATTGAGTGCTTCTAGAGAACCATTAAAATGTGATAAAGTCATTTGTGGATCTAATGGATCTTCAACTAGATCACCTATAGCTTGGAGAGTTTGGTGTGAACAAAGTGGTATGGGTTCCATATTTTCACCAGTATGTTCATCACTATTAGAAACTTATTCTTCTTCATCTAGATCTAAAATTTTATTTGAATGTGAAATTTCATATTAGACATATAAAGAAGTATCAATGAGTTCTACATCAACTAGAATTGGTGGATCAATAGTAGGAGATTCTGTATGAAAGGGGGATTCTTCAAATTCGACGCTCCTTTCAATGAAAATATTTCCAGTGAAAGGATTTAGTTGTTTTTACCCCTTAACACAATCAATATATAGTACAAATATGCACTCCTAACTTTGTGGATGCAAAGGCATCCTTTTTTTTGAAGGAATATGCATGCATGCACAAGATCTAAACACCCTAAAGTGTTTGACCTCTAGTTTTTGACCACTCCAATATTTGAATGGAGTGACCTACTTTAATGATTTATGATGAAGTAAGTTCTAAATGTAGGATGTACATGTGATTGCTTCAACACAAAGCTTTGGAGCTAGGGATTCAATTTGGAAACATTTACAAAACCTATGTGCAAAATGAAATCTTAGTTCAGAAATATGACATGGCACTTCTAGCTTTGTTCTAGGAAGGTGCCTAAGAATTTTTTTACTTGGCTAGTGTTATTAGTAATTATGGTTATTCCCTTATGACAAATGACATATTTTTGGTTGAGTTTGTATTTATTTGGAGACACACATTGTGTGACTAGTAGTTTCTCAAAAGAAATGATTTGCTCACCATTCTAGATAAGTATTGTGTGTTCTGTGTTGGTTCCTCTTGTCACATCATTCTTGGTAGTTGATTTTTGTGGGAAACAAATTGCCATTTGATAGTGTTTCCCACCTTTGTTTGGAGGAATATATTTTTATTCTTGAAATTTTTTAGATTAGTTGGAGTGTGGACTTCTATAATGTGAAATTATTAGAATAACATATTAGAGTTTTCCATGTTTAGTAGTTAAAAGTGATTGTGAACATTGTTCAAATTTCAAACTTGTACCATAAGAAACAATTTATTTGGCATAAAACCAAAGAAAGAAATAAATTGAGGTCCATAAGAGGAACATAGATGGATAGGTGTAACAATATACACATTGAAAATTTGACAGTTAGGTTGCATCCAAAGAAACTTATTTGACTCTATAATAGGTCATTCTCATGTATGTATTCGTAAGTGTTTTGGACTTCTGACAAAAAATGAGGTTGTCTAAGGAAATAATACTTTCATATATTATACCAATGTTAGTTTGAGCTTCAGGTTTTTATCTCTTTTTCCATTAGCACTTGTTAATATTTCCATTTTTTTATGTCATCATTGTCTTTTTCTTATTTAATTGTTTTACAAGTATATGTTTTCTTGAAAAACAAGCATACTATCTTATTGTAGTTTGAAATTTTTTCTATTTCATTATAATTAATGGCATTTAATTTTGTAATGATAGATTTGTCTTATTTGTTGGCAACTTGGAAGACAAGACATCCGGAAACCCTAGGTTATTTTGGTCCTATTATCTGACATGAAAATAAAGAGGACCCCACAGTGCACAAACAAAATTCATGGACATGGTAACACTATAGAACCTACTAAATTTTCCAAACCCCCTATGGTGGTTTCTAGCAAAGTGAGGTATGGTGAATTTCTATGTATTGTGATAGTTAGAGTGAGGTACCAAACTACCACCAAAAGAGGGCTTGTTATGTGATGCTTTATTAAGATTTATCTCTTATTTAGTATTTTTTGTAAATGTTTTCCTATTACTATATTGTTTTATACTTTATCAAAAAAATCGCCAATACTTCACAATATTTATAATTTAGTACAAGATTCACTAAGACTTTACAAGATTTTATAATTTAGTGAAAGATTCATCGAGATTTTACATGATTATATAATTCAATGATAGATTCACCAAAAAATTATATATAGATAATATAACATTGATAAAATAGTCTTCAAATTTTCCTATATATCATGGGGTTTCACCCATTTATTATACATAGAAATTTAGGAGGGGTTCTTAAAATTTTCCCAGCTAGGAACTTGGATTTTAGCATGCATGTGTCCATATCCTTCAAGAATCTATTCTTTCATTCTGTAACTCCATTTTGTTGTGGAGTATATGGAAGAATGTACTATTGTAAGTAATCACATAGATGTTGAATATATTTTTTCACATACTCCCACGCATTCTCTATACGTGGAATCTTGATCCCCTAACCTGACTTGTTCTCTACAAGAGCTTTGAAATATTTGAAACACTCAAATACATATGATTTATTCATGATGAAGTATACCCAGGTGTCCATGCTCATGTATGGATGGGGGAATGGACCCATACTGTCAGTATGAACAAGTTCAAGAATGGATAAGGCTCTCCATTCCTTTCTCTTCTTCTTCAGGATGTTTTCCAATAATGCAGCCCTGATATACACCATCATAGTACATAATCTCTAGAAAACCTATCACCATACCTTTCTTGCTTAGATACTGTAAGTAGTGATAGTTTAGGTGACCAAATCTCTTATGCCATAACATGCTTACTTCATCACAATGTGTTATAAGTACAATAGAAGGATATTTGGTAATAAAGTTAGAAAAGGCATATAACCTAGATTGGTGATCTACATTTCCAACCGCAACCATTGATTCATCATTCATCTTTGTAATGACTATTGAATTGGGTGTGAACTCCACTCTTTTTATTTAGCCCGAGTGGGTGATCTAGTAGATGGAAAGGAGGTTTATGGACAATAAAGGTACACAAAGTACATTTTGAAATTGTACATGATTGAAATCAATAATTCATTTTCCACATACCTAAATTGTTGTGTCATCCCCCATTAAGATGGGAGGACTGGTGCATGGATCCAAGGAAGAGAATACGTCCTTTGATGAGGCCATATGATTCAAAGCTCCTAAATCAAGAATTCATTAATATAGAGACAAGGAAACAATGATGAGTAAATGGGTTGATTCATTTCCTTCTCTTTTGTCTTCTTGTTGTCTTCAACATATTTGTTTTTCTTGAAGTTGTTAGGAATCTTGATATTTCCTTGTGTAGGAAGTTGTTTCAGTTGATCATTCTCCTTCCTCATGCAATGTTGTTTTGTATGATTGGGTCTCTTACAATAAGAACATATTATCTTGTCCTTCTTGATATTTCAAGATCTAAAGGAGGAGGTCCCCTGAGTAGATCTTACAATTTTCTCCTTCTTGCCTTTGTTTTGTTGATTTTGCTTGTTATTGTTCTTTCTACCCTAATTTGCAGTAAGGGCATGTGCCTTTGATGACTTCAAGGAAACATTTTGAACAATATTATTTTTCTCATGGGTAAGAGAAGCATCAAAGTCATTCAAATTGGGCATCTTCCAAGCAATTCCAAGTGATAATGTTGTAGCATAGTAGGCCCAAAACAAACACTAAGTATTCAAAACACAAATTGGATAGGATTGAGATAACTATATTCTCATCCTTTTTGTCTACTCCACATAACTTGAGCTATAAAATAATGATTTAATTTTTGTGAAGAAGTATTGGATAGTAACAAAGATGCTCAAACTCAAATTCATGAGTTGATTCTATAGTTGATGTACTCTCATCTCATCCTACTTACCAAAGAGTCCTTCTAGTATGGTCCAAACTTCATTAGAATATTTTTCATCTTTGATGTGATATCGGAGGTCAAGGGAAATAGAGAGACATCTAAATCCAAGAACTCCGTCCATTTGGTTAACCCATATTTCCTTTTCCATAGTGGAATTTGGATCAATATTTGTTCCCATTGTGGTCTTGTAGAGGCATTTATTGTGCGATAGAATCACAACTTAGACTTCCAATCATGGTAGTTAAATGGCGTAAGAATTGTCTAGGGAGATTGAGCCATCCTAGCTGATGCACTCTAATATTTGTTTTCCACCTGCAAACGTGTAAAAAATATTCTTTAGAATCACAAAGGCTCTAATACCATGTGATATTTTGAACTAATGAATCTAGAATCTAAATGGAAAAGTAATACAATTAGGAATCCATAGGAGAGAACATAATTCAAGTAAAGATACAAACAATGTAATCTTTATTAACCAGTTAACTGCTCAAATATAGTATATGAATGAATACTTTGTTAATGAGATACAAGCCCTCATATTTGGGTAACTAGGCTATGCTTAATTACATGCACAAGCATAATAGCTAGTTAAAATCAAGAGAAAAATACCCTAAATGATCAAGTGCACCCTCTTAAGGAAGCAACCTTGTTCATGCAATAGTTGTTAAAGTTCATAGTAGAATTAGAACAACATTGAGCTGGTTTTATGCCTAAGTTTAGATAAGTGTGCCACCATAGAGGGTAAACTTGGACATGCATTAGTGGATAGAGTTAAATAGCCCTAGAAATTCCTCATAAGGTATTTAACTCAGTTATGCATGTGAAGATAAAGTATAAATAGACCAAATTATTCCACTAGGGTGCTTTAGGTAGTTAAATGTGATAAAATAGCCAACTAGGGTTCATTAATTAGTTAACTAATCTGTAACTGCTAACTTCAATGCAAAAAACTTTAGAAAATGTGGGACATTGATGCAAGAGTGTTATAATCCATAAAAAAAGGGTTTAACTAGCTATGAGGGTTCCTTTGACCCTATAAAATGGGGTTTGACCATGCAAGTGTGCAATTCACCCTAAAAATAGGGGGATAACTCTAGTAGGATCACTATTGTTCCCTAGAAATGCAATTATATGTGTATGTACACCAATGTTAGAAGGAGATCACTAAAATCCTGCATATCAAGATCTAGGTCAATAAGGCAAAGGTAGATGCTCTATTTGATTTTGGTTTGTAGGCCAAACTCATAGAAAAGGATTTGGGAAGTAAGCTTGAATTGGAAGTTCATGGCCATCCTTTTCCATGCCCATTGGGATGGGTAAATAAGGGTGAAAAAATCAAGGTCAATAAACATTGGAAGATTAAATTTGTTATAATTACAAACTATATTGATGAAGTGGAGGTAGATGTAGTACTACTTAATGTGTGTGGCATAGTGTTTGGAAGACCGCACAAGTACATGAGGGATGTTATCTTCATGAGGAGAGAAAATCAACACCTCATGATAAAGGATGGGGAATCCTTCATCATTAATGCACACAAAGGTAAATCCATGATCTTTCTAGTAAGTGCTAACCAAGCCAAATCTCAGATATATAGTTTACATTGCTCTTCTTAAGACAAAATCAATAAATGGACGAATTGACAAAGGTAAAGGGATCTATGGAGGGATATACTAAAGAGACAAAAAAAATAGTTGGAGGAGATTTTGTAAGAATACAAAGAAGTATTCTAGGAGCCTAAAGGGTTACCACTTAAGAGGGAAGTGGATCATGAAATACAATTGTTTCCTAACTCTCCAATGCCAAACTATGTACTGTATAGACGATCTAGCCTATAAGTGGATGAAACAATTGTATCAACTATTTGGAGCAGGGATCAATTCAACCAAGAATTTCACCATGTAGTTCACCTATCATCATAATATCCAATGAAAATGGACTTGGAGAATTTGTATTGACTATAAATCTCTAAATAAGATCACTCTCAATAATTGTTTCCATCTTCCCAAGATTGATGTCTTGTTATATTAGTTGTAGCATGCCAAGTACTTCACCAAGTTGGATATCATATTGAGATACCACTAGGTAAAAGGAAAAGAAGAACACAAGTGGAAGGTGTTAGAGTCCCACCCTAACCCCATTAGTTTAGGAGTTAGTCAAGTAATGTATACAACCATCTCTTTTGAATATAGCCCAGTAGTTAGTAGTGAACAATTAAGATGCATTAATATTCATTAGTGTTACTTGTGTTGTATTGAATGAATTGAATTCAACAAATGAGTGAGATATATTATATGATTAAGATCGACTTGGAGGACCCCTTTAAGGAACAAGGATGTTTATATGAACTTAGATCAAAACAGGCCTGAATAGATACTTGGTCTATCAACCTTGTGTTCCCTTAAATTTTGTATTCGATAATTTTGGAAATGCCTTTGTGTAATTGATCCCTTGAGTATTTAGGGAGCAAGTTGTTTTATGTTAAAATGTCCTTGAAAAACAATTTTGAATAATGATCTGAGCTTGAACTCTAGACTTTGTTGTCTTGAAAGCAATAAATTACACTATGGATTAATGGGAAAGGAATGCGCTTAAATATTATATTTAGATAGGACCCAATTTAATAGTTTATAAATCTATTCCTTGGAAAAATAATATATCTTCTCAGGAAAGAGACTAGATAGTGCCTAGTAGGATAAGTTGTCAAGGAAATTATTTGATGTGAGGTTGGACTTTAACTTAGGAAGAAATGACACTATCAATAAGATATGTATATGGAAAATGAATAAATAACTTTGATAATGGTTACCTACTTATAATTCATTTTGTTTTATGGAAATTAAAATGGGGAATACATAATATTGGTTCTATATCAAAACTTAAAATGAAATTATTGACTTAGAATTTATGCCTAGTTGGACAACGAGGGAGTTAATCAAGGTTAGCACTACTCCAAATTTTAGTCACTACCTTCGAGATAAATAAAATAATTTCCCATTAAACTAGTGAGTATACCTTATATAAAGTAAGGCATGAAGTGAAGGGCATAATAGAGTGAGAAATAATACCTAAAGAATGCAGTGCATAAAATTGAAATATGAATGCTTATCAAAATCTACATGAACATTGTCGATGAAAACCCTTGGAAGGAATTCATAAGTAAAATATGATAATAATTAACCTAGTCCAATGGTAGTTTCAAGTGAATAAGGGGATTTATTTTTCAAGAATTAGTTTATGAATATGTCTTTATCTACAATCTACAATTCCCATTATGCATAATTTGCTTAATAACAAATTCTATATAAAGATTTATTACCTTCTTTACTGAAAGTCTACAATTCCTGTTATGGATAATTTTCCTAGTGAAAATTTTTAGATAAAGATTTATTACCTTCTTATGGTGATGAATTTTGGCCTTGCAAGACAAGAAAGATTGCCTAGTATGAAGCTTATAGGATTTATAAGCATATTATGTCATTGATATTTCACTAATTACTTCATTGAATAAGTTGTGTGATTTATGAGAGCTTGTGTGATGGCGTTTCAAATAATTTGTAAGATATGCTCTCTAGGAGAGATGAACATATGAATGCATTTGTAGTTGTGTATGTTTCAATGGTTATCATATAACTGATATTTTATTCTTGAGATTATAGGTCAATGCAGTTTAAGGAAGTGGGTAGCCCATATAACTGAGGATATATTATTATGAATACTTTGGAGAATCTGTTGTTCACTTGTATATAGATATTCATTATCTTTCAACCTATACAAGCGGTTCAATGCCAATGAGTGGAAATAAATTCATTGATCTAATGAATTGGATGTTGAGATGGTGACCCTCTTAGCATTTTGGTTGCACATAATAAAGGTTGAATAATTGAACTCCTCGAAATAGTGCGACATCATTTTATGCATGAGTAAGGTGTTACTATATGCTTGAAAAACGCAATGATAGATGCCTGAAAAAAGTACCAAGATACGATTATTGGCATGCGCCAATTATTGGTGTGCTCATGATGTGGCCCTAGAATGGTCATACTAGACTTATCTCAAATCCAATACTGTAGTCTATTTCCAATTAGTTGTAGCCACTAGCTTGTATCTAGAATAAGAGAGGTTGAACGTAGTTGCAAAATTAACATCAATATGGTATAATTGATATTTTTTTCCACAAAAATTGCAAAGTAAAAGATCACTATATGTAGAAATTCTAAATGTGATTTCTTAATAAAAGAAAAAATAATTTTTAAAATGGACCAAATTTTCTTTTTTCTAAAATTCCATAAATTTAATCACATTTTAAGTTATAAAATCCCATACTTATTCTAAAATATCATTATTTCAAAAATATAAAAACTTAGTTTAGTTAAATAAAAACCATAAAATTTAAAAGTAATAAATCATCGCTTTTATTTTTATAATAAAGTTTTAATATTTATGAATTTGTTCTTAAAATAACTTTTACTAGTTGAAAATATCATTAAATTTATAGTTTTTACTAGTTATTGTGATAAAAATAAAAATAAATCTTTAATTTAGAAAAAAAAAAAATTGATTATATTATTAATTCTTTTATGATTGTGAAAATGATAACATTATATTATTAATTCTTTAATTTTGATTGTAATAATGATAACATTTACAAAGTAAAATTATATGGAAAAAATCATCATTTTGAAAATAAATTAATTTAAAAAAAAAACATATCTATTTAATAATTTAAAATATGTATTTATACTAATAAAAGAATATACACCTCATAGCATTGTATTGTATCAATCTCGACGCAATTACTCGATGCATATATGAGGGTATGACTAGAAACTTATTAATTAGATAGTATAAGGCCACATTTAATTAATATATCATTTTTTCCTTGTTAGAGGTCCAAGTGGGCCTTTCCTAAGGGGTCATGCACCTATCGACTCCATGCAAGAGCCTAACCCCGATAGACCTAGAGGATTGAACCCACGACATCGTGACAGAGAGACAACAACTTGGCAACAGAGGATCCAGTTGACTGAGCTACCCATCAGAACTTTAATTAATATATCATATTTAATAAAACTTGAATATCGTTATTTAAATCATCCCACTTTCTCTTAAATGATTAAGATGAGAAACCTATAATCAACTACCATTCCTATATATCCCATGTTTAACTAAGGCTTTGATTCCATGGTGTTGAAGGAGTTTGCTTTTGTCTCTATTAACGCCTAAATATCACACATATGTGACATTTTGGCGATTCTTGCAGTAAGGCGTCATCAACATATAGAATGCAGCTCACCAAAGGCATCCTCAACAAATCCAAAAGGAACCATGAGTCCAAAAGTGCATAAAAAGAGTCAAAAGAAGAGGTCGCGCGGCTGAACTATTTTTAAGTTGTGCTATAGCGCATGTTATTAGTTTATTCCCCATGTGATACTCGCATGGATTTTCCTATGATAGTCATGCGACTGTCGAAAAATTGGGACCACCTAATTCCCATGGCGCAATGAAGGCTCTTCAAAGCCCCATCATCTCCAACAATCTGAATTTGTCTCCTTTGGTGGCATTAAATAGCCCCCTTGGTGTACCTTGGAACTAGTTCATGGAGTGCATGTGTTCACATTTGGATCTAGTTCTTTCTTGGACACGTCTTGGCCTATAAAAGGAGGCCATTGACATGCATCTTATAGAGAGAAAAAAGATAAAATTTATGCTACTGGATTTTTGTTAGAGATCCCTCATAGCTCACCTATTCCTACCTTTGTAAGCATTCCAAAGCTCCCTTGCCACCTTCCTCTAAGGGGCAAGAGTTTATCTCCATTGTTCTCTCACCCACTTAGCATTTAGTTTGGAAAAGAAAGAACTCACTAAGGGAGATTGTCGGCTTCCCTTGAATCCCACACCTCCTAGGTGTTGTACATGCTTGACCATTGGGAAATACAAAGTGGTTTTGCATAAATTTGGTTGTTTGAGTTTGCATTCTTCTCCCATTTCCTTTGTTATATTTTGTTTAATTTTCTTTCTTTTATTTAGATTTCACTAAAACCCACTTGCAAGATCATTTTGAGGACACAAACCCCCAAGGGGCTCCAAGGACTGAGGCCTCTCTACAACCTACAAGGCTTATCCCCTTACCAAGTGGAGGGATGCACCCTTCTGAAATTTCTTCCACAACAGTTCTAATGGCGACTCCACTTATTTTTGTTTATTTCTTTTAAACTAGGTTGTTTTATCCTAAGTGATTAATTCTAGATGCTTTTCATTTGCAGGAGATAAGGTTTACTGCCTCCTATTCCGGAATTTGTCCCTTGTTGGCCACACCTAATTTTTACACAGTAGTACGGATCTCAACCTCTCTACCATGCTACTTACACATAAATTCCTTTGATAGTTTCACTACTCGTAGAGATAAGCAATTCACTACTCACGCAGTAATCCTCTATTTTGAACCACACACCTTTTTGTGTTCTTCCCACACTACCACGTGTCTGTTTTTAATTCTTCTGCACTATCGCGTGGCAGAGTGTGGTTTTCTTGTGCTACAATCATTTAATTTTCTTTTCATCTACATGAAACAATATTGCAACCCCATTGCTGCTCACTAATGAACTAGAACTAAGTTAATTTGCAATAATTACTTGTTTCTTTAGTAATTAGCTCATATAGACTAAGATTGGGGAGTAAATAGTTCACATGTCTCGAAACTTACTTAGTTAACCAACCTTGAGGCTTTCAACAGGCCTCATTGTTGTCACTAGTATTCAAGACCTCTCTTGTTTATGTTTACTTGACATGGTTTTAGGATCAAAGCTAGAGTAGAATCCACTTTTTGCACACAATAAAGGACCTAAAGACTCCTGTCTCCCTAAGAATGCTCTTCACCTCGCACTTCTTGTGAGATTGGTGAATCAGAAAGGGGTGAGAAGTGTAAAATAACTCCATTGCACACTTTTATTTTCATTAGCACTTTGATTTGCAAGGAACCCTTAGCATATTTTAGAGTTAAACATTCATCTACATCTACATTTACTTTATACTCTTCTAGTTAGTTTACAACAATCAATTTTCTTACCTCACATGTGTTTGCATCACTAGCACATATCACTCACTTATTGCACCATATTGCATCTATTGTGGTTGGCATATTTTTGCATTTGTTCAATTGTGTTTAATTCCACCATCACTGTCACTTGGCACAAAATACTTCACCACAGAGGAACAAAACAACCCCCTAAGGAATTCATGAAGACTGCAAGGCCTATCCCCTCTCTCGAGAGGTTTTTTGACACCACATCCCCATAGTTCACATGGAAGACACTCTATCCTGGGTTGCTCCCAGGCCACATTGATAGGAACATCTAGACAAGGCCACTCCTTGTTTGGCTGATTTCCTCCCATTGGATAAAGTGTTAATCCTTATACCTCTTCCATTTCCGGAAGATGATCATCTTCATTTTCTCCCCTTGGAGAGAATATAGACACATTTACCCCTCCTCCTCTTGGAAGGTTCCCCTCTAGCTTCTCCTCTTGGAGACCCCTTATACCATTTTAACCCATCCTCTCTCGTAGGAGGTCATTCGTTATTTTCACAACCACCCTAGTTTCCCCCTCGTATAAAACTCACATAGTATACAATGGTAGGAAAAAATCCACCTAACCTACATTTTATGGCTAGTCTAAATCTCCTTGATTTGGCCAAACTGATAAATGACCCTATTTCACATGATCTAACATGGCCAACTGTGCCAGATAAAATTCCCTTCGACATTCGTAAATTCGAAGGGAATTAAGGGAATGATCCCTCCAACCATGTCATGTCCTTCCATCTAGGGTGTTCTTCCAATAGCATAATGGAATATTCTATGAGGCTTCGCCTCTTTCAATGTACCCTTATCGGAACGACAACCAAATGGTACATGAATTTACTAAGATTGGCCCATGCCACCTTTGTGAAATTGGCCATTGCATTCCTCACATACTTCTAGCTTCTGATTCGCCATGACCTTGGTCTAGAAATTCTCACAGAGTTTTGAAAAAATGCATCCACACACATCATGGACCATATCCATGAGTGACGTAGACGTCGGACATTGTGTAAAATCGAAATAAAACCACCACTCTTGTTGGATTAGTTCATTAAATCACTCCAACTAGAAATCGCTAAATATGTCGCCACCTCCATGCCACAAAGTGAGGAAGAGGATATTCTAAAGGCCTAACATTTCAATCTCATATATGCACAATTTGACTACCTTTACAATATCCTCCCTGATGCCCCTCGACACCGATCGTTAGATCCTAGACCTGCAGACTCGTCACACTCGGTGGATGGGGTTATTGGGTCCATTTCCCACTAAGGAAAGGTTCCTCCTACTATTTCGGTTCCATTTAATATGGATCCTCAATACCCAACCATGCCACCTATGTTGGTACCCCCCTCCCCCGTTACTAACCCCACTAGTTGGTTAGTTACAATATGGACCCTATACTCCTACTTATCTGAACATTATCCCGACAGCAACAGTTCCTACACCACAAATGGTACAAGTTGTTCCTTCATCCACCTCTTATGGAGCGCAAACCAAATTTATCCCACCCCTAAGATATAACCCATACTATCCATTCCCATGCTCAAATGGTCAGCATCCCAAACCTCATATGGGGATCAACCTTCTTTCGCACAACAAGCTCAATAGTTTAAGCAGTTGAATACCACAAATCCCCAAAATCCCCAGATTCGGGGGAGGAAGAAATGGAAGAAAAAGAAAAACAAACAATAGGGGCAAGGGGGAAACCCTCCTCCCTAGCACAACTAGAATTGGGGTAATCAAAACATGGGGACTAATAACCCCCCAAATCAAGGGAAGAATTCCAACCTAAGGACCAATTACCGCTGCTCCATTTACAACGAATATGGTCATTACACACATCACTACCCTCTTATCCCCGACTGCCAACAATTAGTGGAATGAAATAAGAAGACCGTGACAAATTCCCCTCAGGTCCCGAATCCTCCCCAACTCCAAACCACTGTCTTACGACAACCCTTCACCAATCAATGGGTCATTACGCAACAACAAGATCCTTTCCCCTCTGGTGATGGCTCTTTCCAAAATATCTACACACTAGATGTTAATATTCAAACTTGAGCCAAAGGTTATGATAGTCTTGAAGCTCCCCAAGTGGAATACATCCATATCCCCTTGGGGGGCCTTTTGAAAACACCATGTACAAATGTCAAACAAAACCCTAGGATTCCCAAGGCTCCACTTCAGTGTACCCCTAATAACCCCCACATGAAATCCACCCACAATTATAGTATTGTGGATGACTTGGTTCAGTCCCCTGTAGCCATGTCCACATTAGAGGTACTTTAGTAATTCCCAACCTAGTTCAAGGAATTACTCAATTCCCTCGGCGCCATCGATCCTTCCGACTTTCATCTCATTACCTTTGGTCTTGACAAAGGTGAACCACAACCACCCTCTTCGGTTTCATTTCAAGTCCCTGTCATCATAAAGAATATTATGATTCATTAGTGTATCATTAATGAAGGCACATACACTTGCATCATATCCTCTAATGTTTGGAAATGATTAGGGTCACCTGAGTTGGTCCCCTCATCTATCTCCCTTCGCGCATATGATGAGATACCATCCCATCCTAGAGGACTGTACCAAAATGTCCCCATAGATATGGGAGACAAGATGGTCATGATCGATATTGAGGTAGTCGATTATCAACTCAACTACAACATCCTCTTGGGGTGTAGCTATATGTTTTCCATGAAGGCGATCCCCTGCCCGGTATTTCGTATCATGATGTTTCCCTATAATGGGAAGGTTGTCACCCTCGACCAGGTTAACTACTATGAACCCAACGCCACTAGCAACCCTGACAATATCCTCTATATTATGAATAGAACAAATCAACCCCTTTATGTTGATATTTCCCCTTACATGTACAAGGAATCCAATTTGCTAGGAGTGTACTCTGGACCACCACCTGAGATCCCCACATCCACTGATGGCCTAATGTGTACAATTTTCACCGTTGAAAATGAGCTCACCTCCTCCTCGACACCATCACTAGCACTACTGCTTATCCATGGAATTGAACAAATGTTAAGTCCATCAATACCTCCAATATTTCAAATCCCTTTCTTGTATCCCCCCATAGGTGTGCAAGTGACACTAGTTATGGTTCATTTGACTCTACCTAGACTAACTTTGGGAATTTCGGTGTGGTACCTTACACCACCCTACCCATAAATGGCATCTAAACCAGTAGCCCACTATGAGTGTTTCCCTGTTTCGGTTGTTACGCCTTCCATTCCGCTAGTCAAACCTATGACATCCACAACTAAACCACATCCACTCATCACTATGAGCACCAATGGGGGCATGAAACAACTAAAGTTGAAATCCCCCTCCTACCAAACCCTACACCTGACTCGTCATAGTTTGCTCAGCCTAAAGCAGGGAGCATCAACCATCAATGGTCAAAATCCCCAGTATAGGACAATAATCTAGCCCAGAGAGTCACTCCACCATGTGCTCTTTGCGGGCAACAAGGCCATGCGACCAACCTATGCCCCACCTTGCTAGAACTTCATAACTTTCTCGACACCCCATTCAATGTAACCCATGCTCGACCGATAGTAGAAGGGGGCACATCATCATTTCCCACCCCTAATTCCAAATCATTTTGTATGAATCACGCATGTTCAATTTGTTCCCAGTTTGGGAATTACACACACCATTTCCATGATCTCCCTCGATTTCAGGATGCATTGGAAACCATTCTCCTTACTCATTCGTTGGACGACACCTTTACCCCTTCATCACCTGAAGCAGTTTCTATTAATACTGTTACAACCATGGTCCCTAATGAAAATCCCCTCGATGGGAAGACTCCATACTCAACCAACAATTACCCCTTTGGCACCCACAAATTCATACCATCGTTATTAATCACACCTACGCCACTCACCCATTTCGATCATGCAATTTGATGTCACATCATTCATTCCAATGTCCTATAGTATCCACGTTTTGCACCCTACGCAACCTAGAAGCGATTATTGGATAACCTTACCCCTTGTGGAACCACCCTCTCAGCGGTAATCGATGAAGACAATGATATTACAGACACCAAAAACCATCACGGTATACCTAGAATTTCTAATCACCTTAGTGATATTGATCTCCCATCACCAGTCTCTCGGGAAACCTTGGATCCCATAATATTTCCCCAAGAGCACATCCTACCCCTTGCCCCAAGCACCTCCAGTTATATGGATATCCTTCTTCTCGATTATATCCCCCTTCATCCCAATTCTGAAGATCCCTTTTCCTCTGATGAATTCACATGCTAGAGGAATATGTCTTCTCCACAAATGAAGAGATAATTGAAGCCATGAAATAAGATTAACCCCCATGGGACTCCCTCCATTATAGGTCATTGGTTTTCCATACACAGTATCCTAAAATCTTGTTAATAGTCAAGGAATATAGTATTGAATCAAAGGATTTTCTGCCTCTCGATCATATCAATTGGTTCAAAAATACTATTCGTTCCCCTGATGCTTTTGAAGATGGAAATTCAGCCAATATATCCCCCACAATCTAGGTCAATATTTTCATTACCCATGGATTCCTTGAAAACATCTCCATTGGGGCCTCCTGTTCCCCACAAAAAATCCTTGACTTAACGACCCTCTTAAAAGAATTTCATGACGTTTTCACATGGTCCTATGAATAAATTCCAGGCCTCGAACCTAAAATTATCAAGCATCATATTGGCACTTGTACCAATGCCATCCTCATTAGGAATAAGCAACGCCCAATCCACCCCTCTAAGGCCTCGACTATAAAAGCAAATATCGAAAAACTATTACAGGCAAGATTCTCTTCCCTATTGCTTACACATCCTGGGTCTCTAACCTTGTATCGGTTAACAAAAATCAAGGTATCATTTGTGTCTGTACAAATTTCCATGACCTCAGTTTAGCATTCCCCAAGGACAATTTCCCAAATCCATTCATCGACCAGATCGTTGATTCATGTGATGGTAGTGAAATTTTGTCCTTTATGGATGGATTCTCTGGTTATAACCAAATATGGAACTACCCCCAAGATTAGTACAATTTTTTTTTACAACACCATGGGTTACATTTGCATATAAAGTTATGCCTTTTGGTCTGAAGAACATCAGTGCCACTTTCCAGCACGCTATGGAGTGCATTTTTAATGACTTGGCTCACATCATCCTCGTCTTTTTAGATGACCTTACCTCCAAATCCAAGCAACGGTGAGACCACCTTCAAGATCTTTGCACCATCTTCACACGATGTTGCAAATACAACATATGCCTGAATCCCTTGAAATTCGTGTTCTATGTCACTGCTGGTCGATTATTAGGATTCATTGTCTCCAAGGGAGACATCATTGTCGACCCTTTTAAAGTCCAATCAATTCTCGAGCTACCACCCCCACGAACATGGAACCAGTTGCAGAGTGTCCAAGGCAAGGCTAACTTCCTTCGATGTTTCGTACTTGATTACACCACTCAAGCACATGGTTGTTTACACCTCCTTAGGAAATACATCCCCTTTAAGTGGGACAATTTTTCCCAAAAATCCTTCGACATTCTGAAGCAAGCCTTGTATTCAGCTCCCCTCATCTCACCTTTGGACTTTCACAAATATTTTACCCTTTATAAATCAGCGTTAGCTTCCACTATAGCCAGTGTATTGGTCCAACCAACTAAGGATCATCATGAACACATCATTGACTATGTCAAAAAAAACTTAGTCGAACCAACACTCAACTACACTCATGATGAGAAGCTCGTGTTAGCAGTCATTCTTTCTGTACAAAAGCTACGCCATTATATTTTGCTCCGCAAAACCACCGTCGTCGCTGAATCCAACCCAATGCAATACATTTAATTAGACACAATATTAACAATAGTAAATTTGAACGTTGTATTTTTATCTTACAACAGTTTGACCTCGAGTTTGTAATCCCTAAATTCAAGAAAGCATTGGCCCTAGCTGAGCTCATTATTGACCTCCCTTCCACAACCTCCGGCGAACCTGTTCATGATCACTTACTTGACGAATACCTCTTCCTCATTGATAGTGATGACCCATGGTACGACTATATCCTAACTTATCTATGTACTCAGATATTCACCCCCCACCTATCCCACGATGACCATCGATGGATCCATCATCAGACACCATGATACCTTCTCATAGGATATGTCTTACACCATTGGGGCGTAGAAACCATCCTACAATGTTGTTTAACACATGAGGAAGTTGAACACGTTATCAACAACTTCATAGTGCCTCATATGGTAGCCACTTCTCATGCATGGCCACCACCCAAAAAATATTACATGAAGGTTATTTTTAACCCTCTATATTCAAGGACTGTGTCTACGCAGTCAAAAGATGTGCAAATTGTCAGGTATTTTCCTGCAAAACATGGTCACTACATTCCCCTCTCCGTCTAGCCATGGCAGTTGGATCCTTTTGAAAATTGGAAATCAATTTTATGGAGTGTCACCCTAATTCAACACAAGGCCACCAATACATTATTGTCGTCGTTGACTACTTCACCAAGTGGGCCGAAGCCATGCCCACATTCGATTGCAAAGGCATCCGTACTACACGCTTCTTCTTTAACCATGTCATCTCCTGTTTTGGTGTACCCAAACAATTGGTCTCTGATAATGGCACCCATTTCCATAATGAGACGTTTAAAGAACTATCGCAGTTATTAGGCTTTAAACATGAATTTTTGACAACTTACTACCCCCAAGAAAACGACCAAGTTGGAGCTGACAACAAGGTTTTCAAAACTATGCTCCAACGCATAATAAACAAGAACAAATATATTTGGCATCACATGTTATTCCCATCTCTTTGGTATTACCATACCTCAGTCAAGACCACTACAGGCTTCATCCCATTCCACCTTGTCCATGGAGTATAAGTTGTACTTCCCATAGAATTCCAAATCCCTACCCTCCAATTTGATGTAGAATTGTTACCCAATACTACCGCCCTTGAGCAAATGTTTTTATTTTATTTTGGAACACGTCGACGAAGAACATAGTGACTCCCTTAAAAAAAATGATGCCATGAAGGTTCTCTCCAAACCACACTATGACATACATGTTCGATCTCACACCTTCAGTGAGGGTGAGTTTGTCCTTGTCTTCAATGCCAAAAAATAATGCAAACTAGGACTCGGTAAATTTGTATCTAAATGGAAATGTCCTTACATCATTAAACAATGTCTTCCCAAAGGGGCATATGTCTTAACCAACCAAAAGGGTATTACCCTTAACAACCCCGTTAACACCTTACATGATTCTACCCTTTGTTACACAAAAATTTTGTACTCACCATGATTGCGAACCATGTATTCTTTCTCCTTGCCTAAATCCCTGAAGTACTTGACGAAAATCCTTGGAAGATGAGTTATGAGGTTTTTCCCCTTGTAAAAACCCTGTTTAGAGAGGCCGAAACACCTTTCCTTACAGCAAAGCATGTCTTTCCTTATCGATGCACATTAAGCACGTCGTTGGCACACATTGATAGTGTCTAGGGTGCGTTGATGCCTGTATGGAGGGAAAAAGGAGAATTTTCGAGAATTTGCTCGAAGGAGACCCTCATGGAGGCTTACCCCTTCCATTTAGGGTGGATCTTACTCTCCTCCCATATTATTAGGATCTCACCTCCTCCTTCTCCCTAATCCTCTCCTCTCCTCCTCATCTCTTTTGTCCTATAAATGAAGCTCCTCTTCATGGGATAGGGGGGTTGAAATGAGGCCAGCAAAATGCTAGAGAAATTGAACCAGGAATCCATTCTCCCATGATTGGTAAATTGAGGCAAGGTTCCATTGGAAAGGATCTTCAACACCAAGGATTCATTGGTTGTAATTATTTCCTCTATTTTGATTAATACATCAATGTCTTCCTTTCCCATAAATGATGTGTAATTTCATTTATAGTAGTTGTCCTTGGTCAATTGCTTAGATGTACTATGTTATCTTGTAGTCTCTTATCTTTTTCCTTTTGAAACTTTTGCAGGTAATCTCTTCATCAACAAGCAGGATTACGAAAGCTTCAAGTTGCGAGGACAACCTTCATAAATAAGGTATGGACTGGACTCTTTGTATTCAAGTAATTTAATAGATCTAGGGAAAGGTTTTCATTCTTATTTTGCTTTGTTCTAGATCTGAACCATTTGGACTAGGGAGATCGGTTCTTGTCCGCACCGATGGATTTATCTGTTGACAAAATTGGCGACCATACTGGGGAACGAGTTATTTAAGTTGTAGATCTCCTTACTTTCCTTATTTATGATTAGATATGGCTTAGTTTTCAATTGGTAGATCAAATCCAATTTGTATATCTGACTGTTTATATGTCACTGGATAATCCCCTTTAGGTCTCAAACCCTGAAGTCTGTTTATTGGCTTGAAAAAATTTCTTTTTTCAATTTTTTGGTCGCCAGATGCGCTTTACCTTCATGTACAATGCATTGTTTCCAGCCTGACACGCTTTGCCTTCGGACATAGTGCATTAATGCCGCGCTATGCTCTTTAGAAGACCATGTATTTTCCTACTGACGCTCTAGTGTATACCTGCATCCCGCATCGACCTGTTGAATTTAATTTTGATTTTCTACCCAGACCTCTTAGTGCCCTATTGCTTGGTTTGTGACTGGGTTGGTACAGTGTTTTCTTCTTTCTACATTTTAAAAAAAGAATTTTTTTTGTTTCCATATTAGTTTAAAGAAAGATATTTATTTTCATTTTCTTTCTTAGATTTGAAATATTTATGAAAATTCCAAAAAGAGTCATGCTTTTAGCTAGTCTTGTTTTGGTTCAGATCTAAGTTTTATAAAAGAAAACAAAATTACTTTTATCTTTTGCATAGTTAGGTGTTAGGAATGTTCTTTCTGGTTTGGAAACAATGATTAGATCCCTTCTTCCTTTCATTAAAGATATACTCTCTCATTATTTGCTAAATCAAAAGTATTTGTCTCTTTTCTTGGGTCTCTTGAGATTTGGAGCCATGTTTGGCCCCTTGAGTCGAAACTAGTATTTTGCTTGCATTTTTAAACGAAATAAGTTTCATTTTTGAAAAACAAATCCGGCCATGAATCGTGTATCCTACAGTCTCTTTGACCCATATTAAAGTTTCAAAATAATTCTTGTTTGGTGTGGATTGGCTTGTTTCTACCATTTTTGAAAAAGTTAAAATGACATTTGCATAGGGTTGTTCATTTGGGAAGAAAAACTATCTCTCTTTCCTTCTTAAGTAGGACTTCATCGAAAAGAATATTTGCATCTCATACTTGCATGGTTTTGAGTCGGGTCTAAATTTCCATTTTTCCACTTAACCACATAAGACAAAATCAAGCGCTAGTTAGGTTAAAATCCTTAGCAACTTGAATGATAGGTTAGAGACGTGTTCCTGAGTCTTGAAGCGTAGGAGATGTTGTTATTTTCCTACACTACATTCCGATTTTGTGTGTTTCTTCCACGTACTCGTTGGTATATCAAACTAACTTTCACGTACTTTTATGGTATATCGAAAGGTTATTTCATGTACTCGACGGTATATAGGAAGGCCCCTTTTGTATGATTGTGCATTAGACAACACTACTACAAATTTGAGCTCCCATATACCTTGCGTATATTGGGAGACCCCTTTAGCATCCTGGAACTATCTGAGTAAACCTATTGGAAATCTTATTGTTGCAATACACCGAGAAAAACACTTGGGGATATTACTACGCACGTACTACTAGATAGTCGGGTTAAACAGTTAGGGGTACGGTCCAAATCCTCCCTAGTTAGTGCTATGAAATATTGGGCCGAGTATAACTATTGGACCCTACAGTATATCGTGAGTTGCGACAATTTGAAAATCCTGTGAGAATCCAACTTATTTATCCATCCCTTTCACAGACTACTTGTTTCGTTTAGATTTGAGTAGTGTTTGATTTGTGTGGTAATTTAGAGGTTCTTAGAGAGTTTAGATATGGAAAACTCTTCCAGGACTACCAACCAAGAGACCCCTTTTCAGGGTATGTCTTCTGTTTCTCCTCCATATGGAAGTGTTGGTCCTCCCTTCATGGCCACATTGAGCCTTCCCAGATTGACTATAGGATTACCAGTATGGTTATTCTCCAATCCGGTTATCCCAAGTGCATCGATTTTTTTGGATCATAGTCATCCCCCATAAGAGCGTCAAACTCATGTTGATCCATGGCCTTCTTCGTCAAATGTTAAGTTTGTTTCCCTTTCTTCCTCTTCTCCTGTTGAAATATATAATGTTAGTAAACATGTGGATAAGAAGAAGAATAAAATGAAGGCTAAGAATAAGAACACTAAGCTAAAGGTCAAAGCTCCAACCTCTGACCATCATGTTGGAAACACACAAGCCACTGATCATCATGCTGGAAGTATTTATGTACCGGTTTTGAATCTGCGTAAACCTAAGTTCCATTGCAGGCATTGCAAGGGGTCCCACTTCTTAAGGATTTCCCTGGTATTCCCAAGGTCTTAGAATTATGGTCGCGATATTCTGAACAGCCCGTGTCGTCAGCCTCTGGA
This sequence comes from Larix kaempferi, assembly GCA_027924585.1. NCBI lineage: Eukaryota > Viridiplantae > Streptophyta > Pinopsida > Pinales > Pinaceae > Larix > Larix kaempferi. The sequence continues at coordinate 2,544,406 of BSBM01000191.1, forward strand.
CATCATACTACTGATACCTTGTAAACCAATGACTCTTTGGATAAGAGTTAGAGAAGAAAAGTCAAGAATCCTTGCCTATTATATAAGTACATGCACCGTACTTACCTTTTTCCTCGCATGGACAAAGCTTCGTGATTATTGGAGGGTATTTCTATGTCTCAATCACAGCCTCCAACGAGTTGTAGCAAATTGACTCTTGAATTGTCATCGGTTGATCAAGTGGTCGATCTAGTTTCATCCTTGATCGATCCCACTCTTCCCTAAAAGAGTGAAACCTAAGCGGTCGATCTAGTTTCATCCTCGATCGATCCAACTCTTCCCTTGAAGAGTGAAACCCAAGTAGTCAATCTAGTTTCATCCTTGGTCGATCCCACTCTTCCCTCAAAGAGTGAAACCCAAGCGATCGATCTAGTTTCATCCTCGGTCGATCCCACTCTTCCATTGAAGAGTGAAACCCAAATGGTCAATCTAGTTTCATCCTTGGTCGATCCCACTCTTCCCTCGAAGAGTGAAACCCAAGTGTTCGATCTAGTTTTATCCTTAGTCGATCCCACTCTCCCGTTAGAGAGTGAATCTAATACCGCTTAGGTTCTTCTTGTTAATACAAATTCTACCATGCAGGGGGGAATTACTCCTTCTATTATAGGAACCCTCAGGTAATGAGGCTTGCATTATTCTACCTTTGGTTCCGAATCAGTCTATTTTTATCAATTGGAACGAACTCTCTGCACCTCGCCTTCCTTCCTATCTACCTTTTGAAATCATTATGCAGGTTGGTATTATAGATGTACCTCATACTATAGTTTATGAAGGTCCCGCATATAGCATTTTGTCCTCAAATGCTTGGCAGGCTATGGGTTCCCCGTAGATTGTGCCCATTAGTCAGAATCTATTAGATTTTAAGAGGGGAATCAATCAACCTTTGGGGGTTGTTCCTCAGTTTCCTATTTCATTAGGTAGAAAAACAGTCTTTATTTATGTTTTGATAGTTCTAACCCTTTGGATTTTAATCTACTCCTCGGATGAGATTATGTTTATGCGATGAAATCTCTCGTGTCTACACTCTTCCGAGTGTTGTCTTTCCATCATGACGGGCGCATTGTGACTATCGACCAAATGTCGTTCGTTGAATCTCGTTTGACTACCGATCATCTGACTTATGTCCACACGGTATCGTACTCTCCACATGTCAATTATGTGGTGTTATATTCCATGCTTTCAACTTTCGTTGAACACATGCCTCTCTCCGATTGCTCTTCTTCTTTAACTTTAGATTCAGGAGTTGGCATGTTTTATATTCCTTTCAATGAGTACCTATTAGAAGCCATGAATGATGTTTGTCCTTTGATATGTATTCCTTCCAGAGTGTCGTCCTCTTTGGATCCATGAGGTGTGCATGAGCATAGTTCCCATTCTATGTCAAGCTCGTTAAAAAATGAAACAAACTTCAAGCATAATTTATTTCATGTTTCAAGCTTGAGTAAAATTAAACAAGTCTCCTCAAGCACAGTTATTTTTTGTTTCAAGCTTGTGTAAAAATGAAACAGTACCCCATCAGCAGAGTTCTATTCATGTGTCAAGCTCATTAAAAAATGAAACAGGTCATTATGAGCATAGTTTCTTTTCTATTTCAAGCTCGTTTGAAAAAATGAAATGGGCCACCATGAGCACAGATTAGTCTCTGTCTCCAAGCTCGTTAAAAAATGGAATAGAACTGTACAAACATAGTTTACCTTTGGTTTCGTGATTGTGTAAAAATGAAACCATTCCCAAGCATAGTTTACCTTTGGTTTCAATCTTGCGTAAAAATGAAACCAGTTTCACGAGCATGGTTCTTTTCATGTGTCAACCTCGTTAAAAAATGAAACAGAAGAAAGTGATCATAGTTCTATTCTTGTGTCAAGCTCATTAAAAAATTAAATAATACCCTACGAGCAGAGTTCTATTCCCGTGTCAAGATTGTTAAAAAATGAAACAGATCCCCTCTCTTTGAGTCGATTCTTTCACCAGATTTGATATCTGAACCTTCATTTCATTCTCCTATACTATTTAATCCTCTTTTTTCTTCCTCCCCTGGTGGATATATTCCTATTAGTGACCAATATTTTGATTGGATGACGAAAAGAGTAGGTGAACAAAACGAATATTGGGGATCATGTCTCTAGCCTCTGGACATTATACTAGAAGTAAGCCATCAACTTCTTATGCCAGGGGGAAACTCCCAACCTCTGGACATCATGTTGGGAAGAAAATTTCCAATGGGCATTATATTGAGCATAGTTTTGTTTATGTTACAAGCTCGTTAAAAAATGAAGCATACATCATGAGCATTATTTTCACCTATCTTTGAGAACGTTAAAAAAAGTAAGATGGTATTGAGCTTACTTTTCACTTTTTTCGTGCTCTAGTTGAAACATGAAAAGTGGTTTGAGATTACTTTTTAATTTTTTCGTGCTCCGGTTGAAACATGAAAAGTGGCATTGAGCTTACTTTTTACTTTTTCGTGCTTTGGTTCAAACATGAAAAATATTTCGAGTGATTTTGATAGCATTGTCGTGCTCATTAAAAATTGAGTAAAAAGGTGTGTTTAATGAGTATAGGTTTTTCACTTTATACGACCTCGCTATACTACTTACGAAAAAGGAACTGTGTCGAGTTTACCTTTTTTCTTTGTCGTACTCGGTCACCAACCATGAAAAAATTGTACATTGCCGAGCGAACTTGTTTCTCTTACACTCGTAAAAGGATTTGAAAGGATGTCTATCCGGTGATATTTTATCCATTTTTCAGACCATTTAGACTATTTACGAAAAAGGAATACTCTAGTCAATCATGATTATAAGAGTTCTCTATCACGTTGTTTTATCCTTTTTCGGGTGAGGAGACTAAATTTTACGAAAAAGAACCATTAGGAGTCTTCTTTTGACCGTTTTAGACTCTCCAAATGTTAAACATCACCGAGTTTACCTTCTTTGAACTCGTAAAATTATACATGGAAGAACCATTTTTTGGACCGAACCCCTCCTTTCTCAGGTTCGCAAAACATGTGAGATAGGACTCATCATATGATGAGCTACATCGAGCGTTTGTTACCCTCTTCCAAATCATTAAAAATAAAATAGGCACTCATCCATCATGATGGGGAAATTAAGGGAATGGGAAGATGTATTTGAGTCTGTATTAATGGCATCTTAAAGTCACCTTTGAAGATGGCACCTGTTCGCGTCTCGTCATACAGTTGGGTAATATTCTTGCCTCTGAGTCATACCAATTTCATGAGTCGTCCCACTCCTTCAAAGTCATATGAAGAATGCCTCAGTCATTGTTGTGTTATATTTTGGTCTCTGGCTCGCTAATTCAATGCTTCCAAGTCACTATTTGTGCCATTAAATGTTCAAAGGAATTCTTTCACTGGAATCAACCTTCGTAGTAATTAATCCTTCCATTGTGTCGGTTGTCCCCGCTTACCATTACACCTTTGGTGTCAGTTCACACTCATTTGATCTACCATATTATATCACTTCATGTGTTAGTTTGTATTGATGATGTGGGATACATCATGTCCCTCCTTCGACGAGTCTATTTCTGTCGACATTAGCTCATCATCTAGGAATTAGAATTAGAAACTAGTCGGTGCCTTGGAGCCTACATGCCTCAATGGAAGGTTTCCTCTCTTTTGACAATAGGTTTGTATCATTGACCTCTGATTGAATGATTCCACGGATGTTTGACTCCAACTCATTCAATCGCATTCATCGGGATGTACTAAGATACCTTAGGGATCATTATCATCATTGATGATTCCCCTCGCACTTGTTTACGGTTCACATCATTGACTGGTAATCAAGTGGTTTCCACCATGTTCGAATTCAATGCATTGTAATCACATGGTTAGATTTGTATCATTTTGGGAATGGGTAGAAGAACCTAGGTTGTTATGATGTCTTATTATTACACCCAGGTTGTGACAGAGATGTTATGGTGGAGACCTCATTGATGTACTGTCACATAGATCCACTCTTGTATTGGTTGTGGCTTTGTTATTCTCTCGCCATGGATATACGCTTGTATTTTAGTAACCATGATTGTGTTCACTCATTCAAATATGGATCCACGTCGTATTTTGGTGTCCATATCATCGGTCAGTATCAACATGGATCTGCAATCGATTAGTCGGAAGCCATCTTTTGAGTCGTTGGGATGATAAAACTATTGTACTTCAAAAAGATCCTTGGTTATTGTTGACATATTTCCAACCTACGGTCCCCTGCCTCAATCCTTTATACTTTATCCATCAAAGCATTTCACCTATCCTATTACTCTAGCTTCATACTTTGGGGAGCATTCCGTTACACATAATTTTTGTACTCATCATGATTACGAACCATGTATACTTTCTCCTTGCCTAAATCCATGAATTACTTGACCAAAATCCTTGGAAGATGAGATATGAGATTTTTCCACTTGTAAAAACCCTGTTTAGAGAGGAAGACGCACCTTTCCTTATAACAAAGCACGTCTTTCCTTATCGATGCACCTTCCTCCACTACAGAGTGCGTCGCTGGTGCATGTTGCTAGTGTCTAGGGCGCGTAGATACCTGTACAGAGGGAAAAAATAGAAGTTTCGAGAAGTCTCTCAAAGGAGACCCTCATGGAGGCTTGCCCCTTCCATTTAGGGTGGATATTACTCGCCTCCCAACTTAGTAGGATCCGACCTCCTCCTTCTCACTAATCCTCTCCTCTCCTCCTAATCTCTTTTGGCCTATAAATGAAGCTCCTCTTCATGAGATAGGGGGGTTAAAATGAGGGCAGCCAAATGTTGGATAAATTGAGCCAGGAATCTATTCTCCCATGATTGGTAAATTGCGGAAAGGTTTCATTGGAAAGGATCTTGAACACCAAGGCTTCATTGGGTTTAATTCTTTCATCTATTTTAATTAATACTACAATGTCTTCCTTTCCCATAAATGATGTGTAATTTAATTTATTGTAGTTCTCCTTGGCCAATTGCTTAGATGTATCATGTTATCTTTTAGTCTCTTGTCTTTGTCCTTTTGAAACTTTTGCAGGTAATCTCTTCATCAACAAGCAGGATTACAAAAGCCTCAAGCTATGAGGATGACCTTCGTAAATAAGATATGCACTGGACTCTTTATATTCAAGTAATTTAATAGATATAGGGAAATATTTTAATTCTTGTTTTTCTTTGTTCTAGATCCGAACCATTCAGATTAGGGATATCGATTGGTGTCCACACTGTTGGATTTATCAGTTAACACCCTTTATTTACAGGCACCCCACATGTGCAACTTGTTTTGGTTTTATATTTTTGCATTGTCAATACCTTGGTCACGTTCTTTACTAAACATGGGTATGTGCACCATATTTTCAGGATCATGACCAGGACATATATGGTAACCCTTTTTTTTCCATTATAAGAACAAGAATCCATCCCTCAAAAACAGTGCCGAGATTCTATAGAGATATCATTACAAAACTAGAATATAGGCAATGTTTTTCTTGCTCAAATTGCATTTACCAATATTCCCGATGATAACCATAGGGAAATAATTTCCCATCATGATATTCCATAAACGCCATCGCTATGGATAGCATGTCCCCCCATGGGTGTGCACACCATTTATGTCCTTGATTTCAAATCCCCACCGGTCCTAGGAATCTGATAGAGCTTTGAAAGATCACCCTGGTTCATCATTTTATAGTTGCACATTTGCTCCCCCACCTTCAATAGTTGATGCCATCTGATTCTTCGGAATATATTACGATCAAGATTCACCACTTCCCACTCATACCTCCATGAGAATACCACCATCAAAAATCTTACTCGCATCAAGACCCCTGCAAAGACACTAATGGCCCCCCCACCCTCGGAAGTAACCAATTATATTGAGTTATTCCCACAAGAATAATCTGCATGGAATTTATTCATGGGACACCCGTCTTCGCATTTGCAAAAAAAAACCCCACATCATCTCATAAAGCATCCCCCAACCCACTCAAAACCGTGGGGACTCCGCCCATCATCAAATTGGTCCCCCAACACACACAAAACTATGGGGACCCCACCCATTATTCTTTATGTACAAACAAGTTCCCTAATCCACATAAAACCATGATAGCTCTTGATTCTTTTTGGAAACAAACCATGGTCGCCTTTGATGGATGTATTTGAGTCTTAAAAATCCCCAACATTATAAGGTTTTTTGGTCACCATTACTCCCATTATTGTTTTTCCATCAAAGCCCCTTCACTTACATTTTGTCTCCCTTTGTTTCATTCTATTCCTTTCCTAACATGAATACTTCCATCAACACTCCCCATGTTTACATCGATCAAAGGAAGTTAAGAGCCCCAAGCATATCAGTCAGTCTTGTGTAAGGTCTATTAGTCTGACAGTTGATTACAATATCATCTTGGTTCTTATGATGAGACACTTGTATTCTCATATACTTCGACTCTCATCAGCATCATCTCACCATATTCTAAGAGTTCTAGTAGATGCAGTTGTACCTTGGGGTCCCTTTCTTTCATGATAAGGGATCACCTCGAACTAAGTAGGGAGAGTCCTTAGTGTTCCCTAACTTAGTGGTTTCCCCTATGCTCGACATCAAAACATCTATCACATAAGGGGGAAATGTACTTTTGAAGGTAGCGGTGTTCACATTTGAAAACCCGTGTTCACATTTGAAAACCCGTGTTCACATTTGAAAACCATGGTAGCAATCCATCTGGAACAGTGAAGTTTCCCCTCAAGCAACTTCACCACCCCTCTAGTCCCCCACCACCGTGAACTTATCATGATCATTAGAATTTCCACTTCTTCAAAACTTAGCAGTAGTTCCCATTTAATTTACTCTCACATGGATCAAAGGAACCTTCATACATGTCCCAAATGTATCTTTGAGTTGACCCCTTGGTCTTCTCTTATTGTAGTCATATTGACAACTTTTCATGAGCATGGGTATACCTGTCTCATTTGTATAAAGTATCATTCTTTATTACAGCTTCACTGGTCATCACCAACAATATTCCCCCATGGGAGGACTCTCTCTTCCACATATGATTTATCTACTATAGAATAGGAGAGAAACACAAGAAACGATAATGCATTATCGGCTCTACAATACCTTCTGAAACTCATACATAAGGGAGCATCTGTTAACGCCTAAATCTTGCACATATACGACATTTTGATGATTCTTGCAGTAATGCATCATCAACATATAAGATGTAGCTCACCAAAAAAATCCTTAACAAATCCAAAAGGAAAAATGAATCCAAAAGTGCCCAAAAACAGTCAAAAGAAGAGGTTGCACGGCTCAATCATTATTAGCATGCGCTATAGTGCATGTTATCAATCCAGTTCCCTCATGATACTCGACCAAATTTTCCTTCAATATCCACGTGACTGTAAAAACAATGGGACCACCTACTTCTTGTGGTGCAATGAAGGAGCTTCAAAGACCCATCACCTCCAACAATCCAAATTTTCCTCCTCCCACACTTGGTGGCATTAAATATCCCTCTTGGTGTACCTTGGAACAAGTTCATGGAGTGCATGGGTTCACATTTGGATCTAGTTGTTTCTTGGACACCGTTTGGCCTATAAAAGTAGGCCATTGACATGCATCTTGCATAGAGAAAAAAGATCAAATTTATGTTGTTGGATTTGTGTTAGAAATCCCTCATAGCTCACCTCTTCCTACCTTTGTGGCATTCCAAAGCTCCCTTGCCACCTTCCTCCAAGGAGCAAGGGTTTCTATCCATTTTTCTATCACCCACTTAGCATTTAGTTTGGACAATAAGGACCTCCCTAAGAGATATTGTTGGATTCCCTTAAATCCCACACCTCGTAGGGGTTGTACATGCTTGGCCATTGGGAAATACAAAGTGGTTTTGCATACATTTGGTTGTTTGAGTTTGCATTCTTCCCCCATTTCCTTTGTAATATTTTGTTTAATTTTCTTTCTTTTATTTAGATTTGACTAACAACCACTTGCAAGATCATTTGGAGGACACATCCCCCAAGGGGCTGTAACACCCCAAATTTGATCTCGTTGCATTAAAATTGTAAATGATGTAATATCATTATAAAAATCGTGGTGAAGAGCTTTAGGCCAAGGCCCTGCCATCGAATTAGTGTTTTATGTATCGAAATTTAAAAATTGATGCATGTGGTTTGCGTGTTATCCAAGCACGATATAAATTATAAATATGATGTAAATATGTATTTCAATAAAAATACCCACAACTACATATGCAATGCAACAAGAGTATGTGGGCATTAGTTTTACAAGGAATAGGGAGGGAAAATATTCAAACCCTTGAATCAATAGTGCAAAGCCAGGTGTCAATGAGAGAACCCATAAACCATTAACTACCCATTTTGACTTATAAACCCAATCATTTAATTCTTCCAAGAGGTGGTTGAGCCAGGTGCTGTCCAAATTTATTGTTTGGCAAAGCCACCATTTTGGAAAATCGTGTTTGGATTACTTAGCAAGAAAACACCCATGAATTTACTTCCCAAGCCATTATTCATGCATGGTGTTTTTCTATCTCGTGTCCATTTTGCATGCTGGGCATTTTTCTCCACGTTTTTGCCGAGTATTCCTTCATTTTGTAGCTAGGAAACATTTTCTGGTGTTGTAGAATGACTGGGAGGAAGGGAATTCGATTTGGGGATCCATAGAGGTCGTTTTTGGCCATTTGAATGCTCATCTATCTGTGGGAGAAGTCGTTTTCTTCCCTGTGGTCTATTTTCCCCTCTCACAACTCGTCTTTGGGTGCCACATTTCGGGAAATCCATGGAAATCTTGTTTTGGGCCTCCCATAGTTAAAAAGTTTTTCCATGCCCAACACGGGGATAATTTTAAGGACCCATACTTATTTAAAAGTGTATAAACCTTGGCGAATCTTACCAATTCTTAAAATGTCAACTATAAAATATTTGGCGATATTTTTCTAAAATTATTTCAATTTCTAAGGATTTGTATAGTTTATATAATAATTTGGAGATTTTTAGAGTGAAAAAATTTTACCCCATCAAAATTGGGCGAAATGGGTCTTCAAAAAATGCAAATTGGCGAATATATTTTTGGAAAAAAAACATGCAAAAATAGCCCATGGGCTAAATTTCGCCCCTAAAATTATCCTTGGCCGGTCCCTGTTAAATTTTCAGTATTAAATCACAATACTATAGGATCTTTGCTGAGAGAATAACATCTACAGTATATCAATGCATGACAATCATAATATGACAAGCATCACAAGCATCACAAGAATCAAAAGCATAGAGACAAGAGACACAGAGTTTCCGTGGGGAAAACCCTAAGGTGAAAAACCCCACAACTTCCTCAGAGATAGAGAGAGCAATGGCTCAACCAAAATACAACCAAATAATACAGAGATAGTCTCCTAGCAGATGATCCTCCTCCTCCTCACTAGTGCGCCACTTTTCAGAGAGAGAGATAGATACTTTTCCGAGTGAGTAAAATAGAGATCTCCTATCTCTATTTATACTCACCTTTTTTCCCAGTGACCTACTGGGGCCGACTTGTCTACTTGAGTACATCCACATTATATTATATATTAATTAGGGCCGACCCCATAAGGTGGTCTAATAACCCATCGGCAAGTACACACACTTGCGACACTTGTCAATCCACATGACGACACTTCCTTATAGAGGAATAACACATCTCTTATAAGGGTACAATGAATATATATATAATATACTGATGAAATACATTCCGAAGTTACATATACATCAACACTCCCTCTTAACAAGGAAGGTATTTCTCGACACGGATTTGCTAGACAAGTCTTCTTCTCTGGATCATCGTCATTGATGCATCGTCATCGTCATCGTCACTGCTGCTGCTATCTCGTCCAATCTCTGTCTCTACTCGTCATAGGAAGTTCTACAGAGCCAGTCCTTTTTCATACTGGATGTAGGCCCACCACCTGCAGGTCTTCATCATCACTGGCCATACTGTGGAATCCTCAGGACTTTTACGTGCGTCACAAAACCTCGAAAGAGCATCCCAGGCTGTTACGAGCACACAGCTCTACCTATAGGATCTCCCAGGGCACCGAATTACATGTGACCTCACCACAAAACCTCGCAAGAGCATCTGCCAGATATCCCAGGGAACCGAATTACATGCCATAGGAAAAACCTCGAAAGACTATCTGCAGATCTCCCAGGGAAACGAATTACATGTGGTCATGGCAAAACCTCGAAAGAGAATTTGCCAGATGTCCCAGGGAACCGAATTACATGCCATAGGCAAAACCTCGAAAGACCATCTGCAAATCTCCCAGGGCACCGAATTACATGCCATAGGACAAAACCTCGAAAGAGCATCTGCCAGATATCCCAGGGAACCGAATTACATGCCATAGGCAAAACCTCGAAAGACTATCTGCAGATCTCCCAGGGCACCGAATTACATGTCCTCCCAGAGCAAAACCTCGAAAGAGCATTTGCTAGATGTCCCAGGGAACCGAATTACATGCCATAGGAAAAACCTCGAAAGACCATCTGCAAATCTCCCAGGGCACCGAATTACATGCTCATCTGCACAACCTGATCCACGGCCACAGAGTATCAACCTGATACTCACCATACATCATCCTGATGTATCCATGATCATCCTGATCATCATCACTGCAACGTCCTGCTGCATGTCATCTGGAGCAACATCCTGAAGCTCGTCATCTATGATCATCCTGATCATCACTGCAACATCCTGCTGCATGTCATCTGGAGCAACATCCTGAAGCTCGTCATCTATGATCATCCTGATCATCACTGCAACATCCTGCTGCATGTCATCTGGAGCAACATCCTGAAGCTCGTCATCTATGATCATCCTGATCATCTCTGCAACATCCTGCTGCATGATCTACCTGATCATCAATGCATCTTCCTGATGCATACCAAGTATCATACATGATCCTCCTGATCATCAATGTATCCACCTGATACAAATATATGATACATATCATCATACATGATCCTCCTGATCATCAATGCATCTACCTGATGCATACCAAGTATCTACCTGATACATATCATCATACATGATCCTCCTGATCATCAATGTATCCACCTGATACAAATACAAATACATGATACATATCATCATACATGATCCACCTGATCATACAATGTATCCACCTGATACATATACAGATACATGGTCCAAGCATCCAACATGATGCATAAACAATACATACACATGATCCAACTGATCATATCCAGCATCCAACATGATGCATACATACATACATAAAATGATCCAACTGATCATATCCTGCATCCAACATGATGCGTACATACATACATAAAAATGATCCAACTGATCATATCCAGCATCCAACATGATGCGTACATACATACATAAAATGATCCAACTGATCATATCCAGCAGAAACCAGAACATCATTCTGATGCTCATCATCCAGCGCTTACATCCACAGCCATGTGAAGGATCCTCCTTCCAACATGCTTGGAATGGATTCAGCAAATGTGTCCGTCACTTCTTCCTCGAAGTGTCCTCGATCTGAATAACGCCAAGCCTCTCTCTGAAGTACTCGAACTTCACCCTGGCTAGTGGCTTCGTCAGCACATCTGCAATCTGCTCGTCCGTCGCAACATATAGGAGCTTCACAGCTCCTCTCTGCACCATATCCCTGATATAGTGATATTTGATCTCTATGTGTTTCGACCTGTCATGAAACACTGGGTTCTCGGACAGCTTCACACAACTCTGGTTATCACAGAAGATACCAGTAGCCTCCAACGGGAGATCAAATAACTCAGACAGTAGCTTTCGTAGCCATACTGCCTCACAACTAGCTGAACAGGCTGCAACATACTCTGCCTCAGCTGTACTCAGTGCTACGCAGGACTGCTTCCTGCTAAACCAAGAGATCACACCTGATCCCATACTGAAGCAACACCCAGATGTGCTCTTCCTATCTGCAGCACTTCCAGCCCAATCTGAATCAACATAACCATGCAGGTTAAACTTTTGATTCGCCTCATATCTGAGCCCATAATCCACTGTACCCTTCAGGTACCTCAGAACATGCTTTACAGCAACTAGGTGAACACTCCTCGGATCCGTCAGGAACTGGCTCAATGTGTTCACAGCAAAGCAAATGTCTGGTCTCGTGTTCGTCAGGTACATCAAGGACCCAATCATCTGACGATACATAGAAGCATCAACTGGCTCAGATGAAGCATCACAAAGAAGCTTCAGATTCGATGCCATAGGTGTGGCCATGGCCTTGCAATCCATCATCCCATATCTCTTCAGGATATCTACTGTGTACTTCCCTTGACCAAGGAAGATCCCACCTGCATTCTGCCACACCTCCATACCTAGGAAATAGTGCATCATTCCCAAGTCTTTCATATCGAATTCAGCTGCAAGCTTCCTTTTGGTATCTGCAATCAGTCTGTCATCTCCTGTTACAAACAGGTCATCCACATATAGTAGTAGAATCACGGGATTCCCTTCCTCAACTTTGTAGTAAAGGTTGGAATCCGCTTTACTCTTGGTAAAGCCCAAACTAGATAGGAAACTATCCATCCTACCATACCAGGTTCTGGGAGCTTGCTTCAAGCCATACAAGGCTTTCTTTAGTCTGCATACATAAGATTCCCTGTCATGTATTTCAAAGCCGAGTGGCTGTTCCACATATACTTCCTCTTCTACTACACCATTCAGGAAAGCAGTCTTGACATCCATCTGGTGTATCTTCCATTTCATTGTTGCGGCCAAGGCAAGTACTGTTCTGATGGAAGTATATCTGGCTACAGGTGCAAAGGTTTCTTCATAGTCTATTCCTTCCTTCTGAGAGAAACCACGAGCTACGAATCTTGCTTTATATTTTTCCACACTGCCATCTGCAGCATGCTTGATTTTGTAGATCCACTTGGAAGTCACAACAGACTTCCCTTTAGGTCTTGGGACAACATCCCAAACATCATTCTTCATAATTGATTGATATTCCTCAACCATAGCATCCTTCCATTCTTTCTTTTCTGCTGCCTCTTCATAACTGGAAGGCTCTTTGTTCATGATGTCACAGAGTAAAGCAACATAACTGGTGTGTGATCTGGTTCTCTTCTTTGCTCTGTGTTCTTCTTCTGGAATGCCAAATCTTTCTGCATCATGAATGAGCTCTCTAGCCCATACAGGTTTCCTCTTGTGAGAGTTATCCTCACGAGGTGGATCTACAGGTTCTTATGGATCTTCAAACTCACGAGCAGTTTCTGAAACTGCATCAGTCATGGTAGTGTCTTGAAATCTTGTTTCCTTAGGTTCTTCATAAACTTCAATAGGTGCCTTTCTTGATTTGATGAATGCTGAATTTTCATCAAACGTTACATCCCTGCTGACATCAATCTTCTTGAACCCTGGAAAATATATTCTGTAAGCCTTCGAGCTTTCACTATAACCCACAAAGATGCCCTTCTTTCCTGAAGGATCTAGTTTAGTCCTCTTCTCCTTTGGGACATGAGTGTATACTGGACAACCAAATATTCTGAGATGGCTGACTTCAGGTTTCTTACCAGAAAAGACTTCTTCTGGTGTCTTGTTGTCCAATATCTTGTGGGGTGTTCTATTCTGCACATATACAGCTGTTCTAGCTGCTTCTGCCCAAAGATGCATAGGAAGATCCTGGTCATGCAACATTGCCCTTGCTGCTTCCATGATAGTTCTGTTCTTCCTTTCTGCAACTCCATTCTGTTGAGGATTATATGGAGCAGTCAACTCCCTCTTAATCCCTGAATCACTGCAAAGCTTCTTGAAGTCATTTGAGGTGAATTCTCCACCATTGTCAGATCTGAATGTTTTGATTTTCTTGTCAGTTTGATTTTCCATCAAGGTTTTGAATTCCTTGAATTTATCAAACACCTCATCTTTGCCCTTCAAGAAGTATACCCAAGTCTTCCTGGAGAAGTCATCAATAAATGATACATAGTAAACATACCCACTCAGAGAGCTGGATGACATAGGGCCACATACATCTGAGTGGATGATTTCTAGAATATCTTTTGCCTTGCTTTCACTGCTTGGGAAAGCCTTCTTAATGTTCTTACCTTTTGCACATCCTTTGCAAACACCTTCATGTTTGGTCTTGATTTCAGGAAGACCCTCTACAGCCTTGCTTGCAATTGGAAGTGCTCTATAGTGCATGTGAGCAAGTCTTCTATGCCAAAGTTCACTTGGCTCCATGGATTCATGTACCATGGCATGTTCAGGTTGACCCTTTAATTTGTACAAGCCTCCCTCTTGCTCTCCAATCACTACTGCATCATCTATGGTCTTTCCCTTTGGCCACATTAGTACTTGGCCATCAACAAATGCAACCCTCATACCTTTTGCATCTAAAGCAGAGATGGAGAGTAAGTTCTTCTTGAGTCCAGGTACATAGAGGACTTCCTTCATCTTCAGAGATTTTCCAGAATCTAGGTTGTAAGAAGCTTCACCACTTCCTTTGATTGGGTATTTGATAATCATCCCCAAGTTTCACTTTATGGGGTGATTCATGTTCAGAAAGGTTCACAAAAGATTCCTTGAACCCAGTCATGTGTTTGGAAGCCCCACTATCAATCAACCAATCATTACAACCATGGGAGATGGTACCAGTGAGTGCAGAGATCAGAACATACTCTTCTTCACTTGATGAATCATCATCACTACTACTTTCTGCCTTAGCCTTCTTCTTTGGGGGTTCATCATCTTCAGCAGCATGAGCATGAAACCTTCTTTTGCTGCCCTTCTTCTTCTTACTAGGATTTTTGTTATTATCCCTTTTGTTCTTAGGACAATCTGAAGCAAAGTGACCCTTCTCATTGCATGTGAAGCATCTTAGGTCTTTCTTATTCTTTTGATAGGATCTATTGTGGCGAGGGTGATCCTTCTTGATTTTGCTTCTTTTGGTGTGAGCTGCAAGAGCTTGATCTTCTCCTCCCATCTTTTCCTCACGAGCTATAAGCCTAGCTTCTTCTTGAGAACATTCTTCCCGAAGTCTACTGAAGGAGATCAACTTCTTCCTTGCACAAATTCCTTGAATAAAGGAATCCCATGACCTGGGTAGGCCATTTAGAGTGGTCATCACCACTTCACCATTCTCCACCATTTCATCTACTGCTTCTAATTGTTCCTTGATCTGAGAGACCCTTGAAAAGTAGGATTGAATGGTTTCTCCATTCTGAAACTTCACTGCTTTCAATTGGTTCCGCAGGGTCATCTTCCGATTTATATTCTTTCCTTCAAATAGCTTGGTCAAAGATTCAAACATCTCTTTGGGTGTCTTGAGAGAAGACACATGGGGTATGAGATGGTCTTTGATAGAATCAGCAATGATTCTCTTTGCCTTGACCAAGTTCTTCTTGTGCAATACCTTGGCCTCTTCATCCTCTGGGATAGGGATGTCCTCTTTCACATATGAGTCCAACTCATTCTCTTCCAGGATTAGCCCAATCCTATACTTCCAGGATCGGAAGTTATCAGCCCCTTCAAGCTTATCCTCAAGCTTGGTGTGTAGAGACATCTTTAAGAGTACTTCAAATGGAAATAGAAGAGAGTTAGGACTTACCACTTGAAGTGCTGAAAACTGGATCTGGTCCCGGATTAGGGTTTGTCAGAGAAACCCTAAAAATTCAAAATGTGAATTTCAAAATTCTGAAAGGATAGAAAGATGCGCCTTGGAGAGCTGATCAGCCTAGTACATTCAGAATTTGAGATCAGCAAAGTCTTGCCCTTCAAAATTGCCTTTTTGTCCTCCCGGGTTCACTGGGGAGAGCCCTGAATTAGGGTTTGAGTTTCCCGGAGATCTACCCAGCCAAAAATCTCGATCCAAAGCTCAAACCTTCGATTTTTGCAAGGAGCTTCCAGCTGTACCTTCAGTTTCCAGAAATTCCTATTTTTGTGGAAACCCTAATTTTTAGGGCCAAAACTGAAAATGCTCGGAACTGAAATCTGATTGGACAGAAAGATGCGCCTTGATGAGTAGATCCAATCTACTATACTGAATTTCAAAAATCTGTGGAGAGAAACCCAATAAACAAGCAATACAAGCTTCCGTCACTGCAAAATGTCTTCTTCTCAGTTAAGCTCTGATACCATGTTAAATTTTCAGTATTAAATCACAATACTATAGGATCTTTGCTGAGAGAATAACATCTACAGTATATCAATGCATGACAATCATAATATGACAAGCATCACAAGCATCACAAGAATCAAAAGCATAGAGACAAGAGACACAGAGTTTCCGTGGGGAAAACCCTAAGGTGAAAAACCCCACAACTTCCTCAGAGATAGAGAGAGCAATGGCTCAACCAAAATACAACCAAATAATACAGAGATAGTCTCCTAGCAGATGATCCTCCTCCTCCTCACTAGTGCGCCACTTTTCAGAGAGAGAGATAGATACTTTTCCGAGTGAGTAAAATAGAGATCTCCTATCTCTATTTATACTCACCTTTTTGCCCAGTGACCTACTGGGGCCGACTTGTCTACTTGAGTACATCCACATTATATTATATATTAATTAGGGCCGACCCCATAAGGTGGTCTAATAACCCATCGGCAAGTACACACACTTGCGACACTTGTCAATCCACATGTCGACACTTCCTTATAGAGGAATAACACATCTCTTATAAGGGTACAATGAATATATATATAATATACTGATGAAATACATTCCGAAGTTACATATACATCAACAGTCCCAACATTTGTTCTTGATGCGTGTGTGTGGGGAGATATTTCTATGGTTTGGGTTATGTACATCCCTTATTTTGGCTTGAACTTGTATGAAAGTAACTAGGAGTAGACAAGGAGTGGGAATTGGCTTGATACACCTAGTGAAGGGTGTAACCTCACCAAAGATCAAAGGGGTTTGGATACTTTTATATGCACACCCGAAAGAGCACTAGAAGGGAAGGTATGGAATGAGGTATTGTGGAGCAGTGAAGGTGATACTTCCTTGTGTTGGGTGTGTAGGTATTGTGGGTGCCAAGCTAGATGAGTCTTGTAGAGGTGCCAATAGCTCTGTGGATGAGCTCACTAGATTGTCAATTCTTCATTTATACTGCCTTAACATCATGATAAACCCAACCATGAAATGGCTTGACTAATTTGTGGTATATGTTTGTCTATGCATGATTTGGTAGGTTCCCTTTCCTTGTGGAAATCATGCCCATCTCGGGGGTGGCAGCTGTGTTGAGAGATTGATGAGCACAATTGGCCTATGGTTGGGTGGAACGTTGCAGTTGCATAGCCAGTTGCTAAGGACAACTTCACATCAAGATAAGTACTCTCTTATGTTAATTTTGCAATGTATTTAATTATTGGTTGTTATGATTATGTTGATAAATTCATGTTAGATGTGGATAGCATATTTGATTTCCACTGTATTATTTGTAGGATGCATCTGCACACATGTAAATTTGGTTGTATTTTACTTATTTATGAATTTGTTGATGATGGGGATTCAAAAGTAAAAATGGACTAGATTTTTAGTCATGCTCTCTTCCTTGAGCCGGATTGATGGAAGGGGATGTGACAGGAGCTCCAAGGACCGAGGCCTTGCTGCAAGCTACAAGTCTTATCCCCTTACCAAGTGGAGGGATGCAACCTTGTGCAATTTCTTCCACAATAGTTTCATTATGTAACAATAAGCATTGAATAAGAGCACATATTCGTCTATCTTAAGATTAATATTGTTAAATGATGAGATTAAAGGTATTGGTGAAATCTCATTGTGTATTAATGAGAGCTTATCATACTTAACCAATATGTGTGAAGTTTGATAATCCTTACCACAATCATTTAAATCATTGAGATTGTAAGTAAATGGTTAAGAGATTAAAGTTATTCATAAGTATTGAATATTCATTTATGATTTAATTCTTTGTTATATTCATTCAAGGATTAAATCCCTTCTCATATAATATAATTATTTTCAATATTAAATATGTGTATTTAATATAATTCTTTTCAAAATTAAATATGTGTATTTAATGGTTAATACTTGCTACTAAATTTGAACCATCTTCATTAAATAAGTGATGGAAGGTTAAGCCCTAAATGAGGGCACATTCCCCCCTATATTGTGGTGCATTACATTAGTTTTGATGTCATCTTTGGTCCATTAGTGGTAATTGTCATTATTATGGTTACATCAGTTATGTCAGCTTGGGTCAGTGAGTTGTAATTGTACCTCTTAATATCCTATATATAGGAAGGAGATCTTTTCATTTGAGTATCTTATCTTGTCTTGTCTTGTGTACTTAGTACATTGTACAAGGAGGTTTCCTCCTCGAAGAGGCTTTCTATTCATATATTTTCTTCATTCAAGTTGTGGAGTACACTTTTTGTTCTATTTATACTATTTTCATGCTCTTTTTGGAAATTTGTTACATAACATTTGATATTAGATCTCTTTCCTCGAGACTGGTTTCTTCAAAAGGAGCCATCTTGGAATTTTCTCTATAAGGTTTTTTCTAGAATGCTTCAGACAATGATACTTAAAACCAATCTATAAAAAAGTCCTAAATAAATTTGGTCCAAGTTTCAGATCCTGATACATTACAAGTTCATAGATATTTTCTATAGAAGTTAGGGTTTCTAACTAGTCCAAAAACTAGTCTAAAACAGGTGTTCTGGAAAAAAAAATCATATATGGGTAATGCAAGATCCAAATTGAGTGATACCTATTGCATCAGAAAGAATACATACCATAGTATCTGTGGTATTATTTTCAACCTCATACAGGAAATATTGGACACGTGGAAGACCGTACAAGTTTTTTCTTCTGGAAAGACCAAAAACAAGAAGTGTTGGAAGATTCGCAATAAATTCTTATTGGTGCATCAGAATTAGGTCAAACCTGCAAAATTTGAAAAAGGACATATCAGGATACAATAGGCCGAATTTTCATATCTAGACGAGCATAAATTTCAAATTTAACTCAGTTTCAAATTGGACATAAAATAGTGTTCCAATCAAGGTTTGAAAAAGGTACTCCATTTTAAATTTGAATAACTTTGAGTAGAAGGATATAATTGTGGTGAAACCTAGGGTGTGATATCTATTTATATTGTTAAAAAATACACCAAAAGGAAGTGTAAAAAATCACACTCCACTCAAACCACCATAGGATCCATCCCTGACGTATGATGAAAGGGAAGACCTATATTTTCGAGTGTCCCAATTGGAAGATATGATTAAAGGGTCCGTGAAAAATTTTGATTTAGTTAATTTATAGGATAAATTGAATAAAATGGAGGAAAATATGAAAGGTTTGGTGAGAACAACTAATTTACTCAATTTAGAGGAGAAATTGACGGGAAATATGAAAAATATTTGTAATATCATACGAAATTCAAGGGATACTCTCCCTATAGGCGATGATGTGTTCCAAGATACTCAAGAGGATAAAGATAATTTTCATGTTGAGAAAAATTCCATGAATACGAATATTCCAAGAGGAAATGGTTCTAGTAATGGAAGTCATCAGGGATGGTTACCAAGGGGTACCCAACTTCCCAATATTGACATGAGAAAGTTTGATGGAAATGATCCAATAACATGGATAGTCCAGATGGAGCAATTCTTTGATCTACACTAGGTTCTAACTTTGAAAAATGTAACTATTGCATCATTATATTTAGAGCCTTATCAATTTGTATGGTACCATGGATTTGTGATCGTAAAAATGACTCTATTATATCTTTTCCTATATTCACCAAAGAATTGATTGCACATTATGGGGATATTTATAGCAACACCTTCTTTAGCCAGTTAATAAATCTCAAGAAAAAAGGTCTATTTACAAAGCACATCAAACCATTTTAAAAGCTAAGTCTTAGACTGATGAACATTTTAGAAGATACTCTGTTGGATCTCTTTATTGTAACCTTGAAGGATAAAATTCAACATGAGGTGTGTCTCTTTGAACCACCATCCCTGGAGAAGGATTTCAAGATGGAAATGAAGGTTGAAAGTAAAAATATGACGATGGATACTAGAAAGACCACCCCCAACACATACCGAGAGAATAATGTTTCTTCTTCTAACCTATGTCAAAGCTTGACACCTTAACAACTAGAGGAAAGAAGAGAAAAATTCATATGCTTTAATTGTGACAACAAGTATAGTAAGGGACATAAGTGCAGTGAGAAGAAATTATTCTACATAGATTGTGAAGAGGAAGAATCAAAAGAACATGAACCGTATCGAGATGCAGAAATAGAAGATACTAGTTCCGAAGAGATTACTCCCACCATATGCTGCCATGCATTGGCTGGTATTAGAACTCCTCAAACTCCCAAGATCAAAGGATATATCAAAAATAAAAAGGTAACAATGTTTATTGATTCTGGTAGTACTCATAATTTCATTCACCGTAAATTAGCCAAAGCTCTCAATTGCTTTGTATATCCAACACCATAGTTTCAAGTAATGATTGCAGATGGAGGAACTATCAATTTCTTTAGGGAAATGCCATAATATCAATATGACTATGGGGGAATATATATTGAATAGTCCAATGATTTTTATTCTGATGGGGGGTGTTGATGTTGTCCTAGGAGTTCAATTGTTACAATCATTGGGAACAATGGATTTTAATTTTCAGAATCTTTTTATGAAATTTTTATGGGAAGGAAAATAATATGAGTTAAATGGTATCATAGGGAGACCAATTAAGGTGATAATATCTAATGGTATGAAAAAACTAATGAAAAAGGGACATCAAGGAGTAATTGCACAATTGTGCTCATTAGATGTTCAAACATCTAAGTCTCTTATTTCCCCAGATCTCCAGAGGGTCATTAATAAGCACTACAAGGTATTTGAAGGTATTCCAAAAGGTATTCCACCTGTTCGAGATTCTAATCATGTTATTCACTTAATTCTAGGAAGTGTTCCTCCTAACATCAGGCCTTACAGATAGCTCTATGGATAGAAGAGAGAAATTGAGCATATGATTGAAGAAATGTTAGAGGCCAACATAATTAGGCCTAGCGAAAGTTCTTACTCTGCATTAGTGGTAATGGTACACAAGCCAGATGGATCATGGTGTATGTGTCCAAATTATAAAGAGCTCAACAAGATTACCATTAAAGATAAGTTTCCCATTCCTATCATAGATGAATTGTTAGAAGAATTACATGGAGTCGTTTTCTTCAAAAAATTGGATCTCCATTCCGAGTATCATCAAATTAGAATGAAGGATGAATAAATCCCAAAAACAACATTCTGAACTCGTGAAGTTCATTATGAATTTTTGGTGATGCCATTTGGTCTCATGAATGCGCCTTCCACATTTCAAGGTTTGATGAATTTCATTTTCAATCCTTTCCTTAGAAAATTTGTGCTAGTGTTCTTTGATGATATACTAATCTATAGCAAGTCTTGGGAATAACATATTCAACATGTTGATAGGGTACTAAAACTACTAAAGGAGCAAAAAATATATGCAAAAAATTCCAAATGATTCTTTGGGGTAAAGGAGGTAGAGTATTTGGGTCATATTGTATCTCATGAAGGTGTCAAGGTAGGCACCAACAAAATTAAAGCCATGATGGACTGTCTGATTCCCAAAACTCTGAAGAATACTCAAGGATGCCTAGGTCTGACAGGGTACTACCGCAAGTTTTTTCAGAGCTATAGAAGCATAAAAGCACCTCTAACAACATTATTGAAGAAATATGCATTTTATTGGACTCCAGAGGCAACTCAAGATTTTGAACAACTTAAAGAGACAATGTGCAAAGCTCTTGTTTTGGTCACACCAAAATTCACAAAAACCTTTATTGTGGAATGTGTTGCTTTAGGAAATGGCACTGGTGTTGTTCTAATGCAAGAAGGACACCCACTTTCTTTCACAAGTCATCCAATCAAGGGAAAGCACTTATAGAATCCCATTTATGAGAAGGAAATATTGGAAATACTACATGCACTTAAGAAATGGCATTCTTACCTAATAGGTAGGAACTTCAAGGTCAAAACATATCATCATAGTCTTAAATACTTATTGGAACATAGACTATCTTCAGAAGAGCAACAAAAATGGGTAACCAATATTTTGGGATATGACTTTGAAATCATCTATTGAAAAGGGAAACAAAATGTGGTGGCAGATGTGCTTTCCAAAAAAGATGAAGATGTTGGGGAATTACTTGGTGCAATTTCCATTCTCCAACCCAATTGGGTAGTAGTAGTTAGGAAAGAATGGAAAAATGACCTATCTGTGTGGACGCTCATTCAAAAGCTACATAATGATCCCAGTGTATCAGATACTTTTGTGTGGAAAAATGATTAACAATGGTATGAGGATTGCTTATATTTATGCAAAACTCCCAACTCGAACAAAAGGTCCTCTCAAAATCACACACCTCTCCTATAGGTGGGCACTCTGGATTCCTGAAAACATACCACATCGTCAAGAAGGAATTTTTTTAGAAAATTCTTAAATCTGGTGTTCAAAGGTTCGTGGGTGAATGTTCGGTTTTCCAACATAATAAGGTTGAAATAGTTAAGACCCCAGGACTTCTACAACCATTAGACATACCTTTACAGTGTTGGGAGGAAGTCTCAATGGATTTTATCACATGTTTACCCAAGTCAGAAGGAAAAAATGTTATTATAGTGGTTGTTGATAGAGTCACGAAGGATGCACATTTTTGTGTACTCTCTCACCCTTTTAATGCAAGTACAGTAGCTGCAACCTTTATGGAAACAATTCAGAAGTTACATGGAAATCCGAAGATTATTGTAAGTGATAGAGATCCAATTTTCACTATAAAATTTTGGATTTAATTGTTTTCTTGTTTGGGTACCCAATTGGATCACAATTCATCTTATCATGCTCAATCTGATGGGAAAAATGAGCTAGTGAACAAACGTTTGGAATTATATATTTGTTGCTTTTCATATGATAAACAAACACAGTGGGTGAAATGGTTATCTTTGGCAGAATGGTGGTACAATACTTCCTTCCATACATCATAAGAAATGTCTCCATTTATGGCACTTTATGGGTATCAGCCTCCCTCTATCACATATCCCTTAAAAGGAAAATCTAAATTTCAAGTTGTGGAAGATCATATAGAGTACCAGTAAGAAGTTCTCTAGATACTTAAGGACAACCTAGCTATACCACAAAACAAGATGAAACAACAAGTTGATCAACATTGTAGTGAAAGGAGTTTCGAAGAAGGGGATTGGGTATTTTTGAGGCTACAAACTTACAAGAAAATTTCCCTCAAGCAATTAAATAAGAACAATAAATTATCACCCAAGTATTATGTTCCTTATACTAAGTGTTGCAGAAGACTGGTAGCATGGATTACAAATTGGAGCTCCCTCTTCAAGAGTGCATCCAGTTATCCATGTTTCTTGCTTAAACAAGGTAATAAGAGACAAAATCTCATTTCAAACAATCTTTCTCGAGCTTGATGAAGAAGGAAAAGTCATATTGGAACCTGAACAAATCACTGAAACAAGGACCAAACAACTACAAAATCGAGCTATTATTGAGCACCTCATCAAGTGGAAGAACATGGCAGTGGAAGATTCAACATGGGAAGATGAGTCCTTCATACATAATCATCCACAACTAATCAAGTGTTGAGGAAAACACTTGTATGAAGGGGAGGGGCATGTTAATCCCTAAATGGTGGCACATTTCCCCCCATATTGTGGTGCATTACATTATTTTTGATGTCGTATTTGGTCCATTAGTGGTAATTTTCATTAGTATGGTTATATTAGTTATGTCGGCTTGGGTCAATGAGTTGTAATTGTAATTGTACCTGCTTTATATTCTATATAAAGTAAGGATATATTTTCATTTGAGTATCTTGTCTTGTCTTTCCTTGTGTACTTAGTACCTTGTATAAGGAGGTTTCCCCATCGAAAAAGTATTGTTATTCATCTATTTTCTTAATTCAAATCATGGAGTACTCTTTCTGTTCTATTTCTTCTATTTTCTAGCTGTTTTTATAAATTTGTTGCATAACATGGAAATGAAAGGGACTAACTGGAAATGAAAACAAATATAAAAGAATAGAGGAGTAAAATCTATGTTTGATAATAACAAAGTTCATGCATGTTTTTCTTATGAGATGATTTAAACATGCTTAAAATAGTAAAATTTGAATGAGGGAAGAGTACATTATACTTGATGGATCCTAGGCTATTGAGGATCACTCAAGTCATTCACCAACTCACCTAGTAAATCAAGCATGCTAGTGGAACAATATATCTACCTTATCTAAATTTCTCAACTACTCCAACTCCACCTTGGCTCTTCAAATAAGCCACTTTAGTAATTTGGTATATGGATTGATTTTATCCTTAAGCAAGCATTCTTTTTCCCCAAAAATTCACTTGAACGACTCTCATGCATGTTCTAGATATCCGCCCTTAGTCATACAATTTTTTTCCACTTCCCTTGGATTTAAATTTGTTCCCAAAATCACTCAAGTAGCTTTGTTGCATCATCAAGCAACATTCAAGAGCCACCCAATGATTTTGTCTTTCCACCATCTCCCCCTTTCCCTAAATTGCCTCAAGTGGATCTCTTTTTCATTCCAACAAATCTATTAAGACAAATCAATAAATTTATACATGATTCGACATCTATTCTTCCCATAAATCATTTAATAAGCTCTTCCCCTCTTCATAGCACCTGAAAAAAGAATGTTGAGTACTTTTACTTGTAGAACAATTTCTACTTTGCTTGGGTGACACATGACCTCCTCAAATCACTCACAAGGTTTTGTTGCACCATCTAATCAATTTATAAAGAAATTATAATGATTCACTACTTTGTTTAGCATCTATTTTCTATCATAAAGAATTAATTAATCTATTTACCTCCATCGAACACCTCAATGAAACAAAAGTTATGATTTTTATTGTGGAGCAATTTCTTCTTGACTTAGGAAAAACATACTTCCCTAAATATATTAATGAGCCCTCTAACAAGTCACCCAAGCTTGGGAACGTTATCATTAACTCTCTATTTCCCTTATTAGATCATTGATCTAGCCTTTCTTTCCCTTTAGCATCTTCACAAAGGGCATGCAATGATTTGGTTAGTGATTTCTTTCTCCTTCAACGACTCTTGGTAAATGAAAAGTTGCTTGGTCAACAAATACTTCAAACTAGAGCAATATCATAGAGGAATGATTTTCATCTTCCATTGATAATTGAGTGAGTGATCCCATGACACCTTATGCTCGACGACTGAGATCACATTGAATTCATTTCAATGAAAAAATGATTAATGGTCTTAAAAGATCAAAGTTTGCATTGATAAATTTATCTAGGAGAAGTTTCAATCATCTAAGCAACTCACCTCGGTGAAGGCGTGTTTTTATCTCAACTCATTTTATTGGCCCTCTTTCTCTTTATTTACTTTGCATTTTCAATAAAAGCAAGAAAGTCTCTATGCATAGAAAAGCCATTATTAGCTTTTTCTAAAATTAAAATTGGGTAATTGATCTATTTATGGAGGTCACCTCCTTTATTTTATTTCCCTAATGTTATCTCTTTGACTTCCAAGCATTAATAGAATGGAGAAGAACTCAAACAAGCTCTCTTGGCCTCAAAGTTCTTCATTAAAAATCTACTCAAGGTTGATCAAGGTGAGCATTGTATTATTGTTAATTCATCGGTCCCACTCTCTTTTACATATTGTTGTATTTGTTTAAGGGTTTTTGCAAGTGTAATGATTTTCTTTCGTGTTTTCATGTGT
Organism: Larix kaempferi; assembly: GCA_027924585.1. Classification (NCBI taxonomy): domain Eukaryota; kingdom Viridiplantae; phylum Streptophyta; class Pinopsida; order Pinales; family Pinaceae; genus Larix; species Larix kaempferi. The sequence goes on from BSBM01000191.1 coordinate 2,570,233, forward strand.
AAAAAAGAGAACGAAAAAGAGAGAGTTCATATCAAACCCCAATAATTGATACACCAATATCATATTCTTAATAGATATATCATCCCAATATTCATACTCTTCTCTCTATTGACATTATAAATATGCTTCACCACCTATATAAAACAAAAAAACCAAGAAAAAACCAAACCACTACTCCCAATGATAGCTACCACCAAATATTACTTGGTAGAGTATGCCCATTTGCACAAGGAAAAAAGTATGGAAAAACATTTTCCATGTTAAAAAATTATACATTGTATTTACAGAAAATCTACATGAGTGGACTCAAAGAAATCTCCCTAGTCCAGGTGGATCTAGAACAAATAGATACACAAACCAGTTACTTTCCTAGATCAATAGAAATACTAGACATGTCAAGATGTGGCTTACCTCAAGTCTGTAGTTCCTTTCTCCTTGTTGCTCCAAACTCCAAATTATTCAGATCTTCAGTTGCAAAACCATGTTAAGCAAGTGGAAACATACAAGCAGTAAAAGCATATGAACATGAATTGATCTAGATTAACAGTTAAGGAGGAAAATACTAAGTATTATCTATTATCTCCTCAATTTTTTTTTAAAGTTTTATTATGTGAGGTGATAGGAGGTCATTTGAAAATGAAAACACATTATTAAAGTTTGTGTTTATGCTCATTTTATTGAGTTATAACTCATAATACGTCAAGAAACTTTCGAGACAAGTTTTTATTTCAAAAAACTTAAAAGACAGGTTTTGGTAGCTAAGCGCTTAGTTAAAACGGTCCCTAAGCTACCGAAAACCCTGCTTTTGGCAGCTTAAGCGAAATTTTCAAGGCTCTCCTAGCTACCGAAAGTGAAAGGACATATAGTGTGAGTCAGGGGCAGTTTTCAGTGGCTTGGGCGAATACGATGGTGTTCACTAGCCACCGAAAGGTAAGTTTTGGTAGCTTACAAGTCAAAAGAAAAATTGTTCGAAGCTACTGAAAGAGGAGGCTTTCTCAACATTGTTTTGATAGCGTAAAGGAAAATTGCACAAAGCTACCAAAAGGAGAGGCATTTTCACCACTTTTTCGGCAGCGCTCGTGTTCAAATACAAATTCATTCTAGCTACCGAAAGAGCAAAAGAACTTCACTTGTCATCAAGAAGCTGAGACAAAATACATTTTTGCCATTTTGGAAGATTAGTTTCAAAACAAAACTTTTGGTGGTTTAGGCAGGCTTTCACAGCTGTTCTTAGCCATCGAAAGCAGAGCTTTCGGTGGTTTACAGGTTCGAATTTTGGCTCTTTAGCCACTGAAAGTGCAAAACAGGGCAGAGAGGCATTATTTTTTTCCCATATCACGGTTTTTGCTTCCAAATGGAAAGAGGATGGATTTTAAGTGAATATTTTAATTAATAGGATCTGTTTCAAGGTGTTGTTCCAGTTTTGAAGGTGCCAGCAAGATGAAAATAATGAAGAAATGTGGCATTTTTTACTGTCCCGAGTCATCATTTTCAAATGACGATTCTGAGCGTTTGGAGGATCTTTTTGCAAAACGATCAGAGGTTTTTGTTACTAACATGTCATAGAACAATAACCTATTCCATTTTTCCTACAGGTGTTGCAAATTGAGAGAATTGAATCCGTCATTGAGCCCCAATTTTCGGATCCCAGAACCTGCCTGTTTGACACTTGTTTTTGAAATGCATATCTCAGGCAAACCAAAACGATTTTCAAAGATCTGAGAGAGGGGTTTTCTCACAACATATAAATTCACAATAACCTCTTCCATTTTATACACAAGTGTCACATAGCTGGAGAACTGAACCCATCTCTGAGCCTCTTTTTCAGTAGTTTCAGCAAAAGTGGCGTTTTTACTGTGCAGAGTCATAATTTTCAAATGATGATTCTAGGCGACTGGAGAATCATTATGAAAAACGCTCGAAGGTATTTCTTCCTGACATGTCAGAGAACAATAACCTCTCTCATTTTTCCTACAGTTTCCACATATTGGGAGAATCGAAGGCATCTATGAGCCCCATTTTTCAGCAGTTTGGCCAATTAAAAACGATTTTCCTGGTTTGTTGAAAAACGGTTTTGGATTTTCCATCTGGAGTAAATTTGACCCAGCTTCTTAGGATCTGGGGAGAGGTTGTAAAGGATATAAATCCCTGAACTCATGTAGAACAATGGTTCGACTTTGGAGACTTTATGCAATATAGCTCTCAGACTTCTCATTTTCATCTCGTTTGTACAAGCTTCTTTTGCCATATGTGTGTTCAGTTTTTCCTCTTTATTCTTTCTAGTACTTGCAGTGAAATGTCTATTTCATGATTTTTCCATTTGTCTACGCCAGATAGCTGTCATCCTATCTGTGTTGGTGAATTGAATACCAAGTACCATTCTCATATTGTGATCAGCCATTCATGTATGTTCTTTATATGAGTTTGCTAGCATAATATTTTCTGCACACATCTACTTTTATTAAACCTTCTGAGCAGTAGTGGTTAAAAGCCTTGACTATCTGAATATGTTTATGCATGTTTGAGCGAGTGAGTTTCGTATGAGTCGTCCAAGATCCACCTTTTTATATTATTGAGATATTGATTAACTTACCAAGCTTCTTCGAGTTACAGCCTAGAAGGACTCTTGGAGTGATAACAGATTGGCGTCATTGTCGGGGAGAGGAGATTGAAGCTCAGCTTCCCTGGGAGACGACAAAGACCCAACTTTGATGATAGACAAAGTCTAGATACTATTTCGGTTGTAATCATCTATCTGGAGACTCCATGAAGGACAGATCTATTGGTGACTCCATTGGTATGAAGTGAATCAGATCTTAGCAAAGAGGTATGCATTTTGCAATTTCTCAAGTATTTATGGTTTCCCTAATCCAGTGCCTAGTAGAGATGAATGGGAAAATAGACTTCCCAGATTTCGAGGTGAAGAGTGGGAAGTGCCAGCTGAACATTTTTTGGACTTTCATGATTGCATGCATCGACTGCAAGTTGTGCATGAGGATGTTCATATTCGGCTCTTTTGTTTTTCATTAGAGGGAATTGCTAGTGACTGGTATCGGTCTCTTCCAAACGCCAGTGTTAGTTCTTTGACAGGTTTCCATACAGCTTTCAATTCCTTTTCTAAAGAATATTTTCCAGCTGAATATCTTTTTGAAGGATGTTGTGAAGAGTTTTCTTCGTATCATGAAGATCTTGCTTGTCGCGAAAATCAAATTAGTGATAAAACTTTTATTATAGAAAAAGACATTCACCTTGAAGATCAAGAGATATTGAATGATTGAAATGACATATAAACAACTGACATCATATCACATGTATCTATGGCTTTAGATATTTATGAAGATCAACATGTTTCTTTTAAAAGTTTTGAGGTCAAAGAGCGAATGTATATATCAGCAAGAGGAATTGACAGATCAGTAAGTGACAGTTTCAAATCTACAGTAGATGATGAGGGCAGCCTATAGTTTCAAGATTTGCAGAGACTGGAAGTTTGCAGCAGATACAAAGAGGGAGATGGTGCGCTGAAAAGTTCAGATCAGCATTCCATCTTATATGACCCTCTGATAGAGGATGAGTAGTCCATATTTGGCATTAAAGGCATTCAACATCATTTCAATTTTCAGTTGGATCTGTAGTCCAAAGAGGTATTTCTTTGTGAATTTGATGACCCTTTTGCAAACTATTTGGAGTCTATGAACAGCATAATTCCAAAAATATTTCTGTCAGATGAAGGTTGGTCTTGTCATCTTGTCAAATTGCATTTTCACATGCTATGGTTTCCTATATTGTTCGGGTCAAGATCAAGGATGTTAGCAATAAATCAGTTTTTGATATGGCTTCATTGGAAGCATGAGTTTACTTGATCAAGCAGTAGTACAAATGGGTTAGGAGTAGGTAGAGAAAATAAGCTCGTCCTATGAGCAAGTAGATTCTTTCAGTTATTTTCAGTTTTCTTCAATAAACAGGCAGGCTACAGTCAGGCTACATGCAGGTTACAAGTTTGCAGGGGATCGGTCTAAAGACCAAATGACTCCATAGCCCAATGGATGCAAGGCGTTGCTAACAGGTTTACAGTTTAACATTTGTGGACAGATTGCAGAAATTTGGTGGCAGTTTAAATGACTCCATATCCCAATGGTAAAGGCGACTGGAACTACTAGGTTCTTGAAACCTCACAGGGAGGCTTTCATTCCCGAGTAGGAGCCAGATGTTATCTCCTCAAACATTTTTTTTTAAGTTTTATTATGTGAGGTGATAGGAGGTCATTTGAAAATGAAAACACATTATTAAAGTTTGTGTTTAGGCTCATTTTAATGAGTTCTAACTCATAATACGTCAAGAAACTTTCGAGACAAGTTTTTATTTCAAAAAACTTAAAAGACAGGTTTCGGTAGCTAAGCGCTTAGTTAAAACGGTCCCTAAGCTACCGAAAACCCTGCTTTCGATAGCTTAAGCGAAATTTTCAAGTCTCTCCTAGCTACCGAAAGTGAAAGGACATACAGCGTGAGTCAGGGGCAGTTTTCTGTGGCTTGGGCGAATATGATGGTGTTCATTAGCCACCGAAAGATAAGTTTTGGCAGCTTACAAGTCAAAAGCAAAATTGTTTGAAGCTACTGAAAGCGGAGGCTTTCTCAACACTTTTTTGACAGCGTAAAGGCAAAATTGCCCAAAGCTACCAAAAGGAGACGCATTTTCACCACTTTTTCGGCAGCGCTCGTGTTCAAATGCAAATTCATTCCAGCTACCGAAAGAGCAAAAGAACTTCACTTGTCTACACATGTTTTTGTCCTGATGATGAATCTAGCTTGGGATTCGAAACGTCGACGACTAAGAAAATGTTGACCATGGATTATTCGAGAACCCTTATTAACAATGCAAACCACGGAAACCTAAAATCTTTGTCATCAAGAAGCTGAGACAAAATACATTTTTTCCATTTTGGAAGATTAGTTTCAAAACAGAGATTTCGGTGGTTTAGGCAGGCTTTCACAGATGTTCTTAGCCACTGAAAGCAAAGCTTTCACTGGTTTACAAGTTCGAATTTTGGCTCTTTAGCCACCGAAAGTGCAAAACAGGGTAGAGAGGCATTATTTTTTGCCCAGATCACGGTTTTTGCTTCAAAATGGAAAGAGGATGGTTTTTAAGTGAATATTTTAATTAATAGGATCTGTTTCAAGGTGCTGTTCCAGTTTTGAAGGTGCCAGCAAGATGAAAATAATGAAGAAATGTGGCGTTTTTTACTGTCCCGAGTCATCATTTTCAAATGACGATTCTGAGCGTCTGGAGGATCCTTTTGCAAAACGATCAGAGGTATGTGTTCCTAACATGTCATAGAACAATAACCTCTCCCATTTTTCCTACAAGTGTTTCATATTGAGAGAATCAAATCCATCACTGAGCCCCAATTTTCGGATCCCAGAACCTGCCTGTTTGACACCTGTTTTGGAAATGCATATCTCGGGCAAACCAAAACGATTTTCAAATATCTGAGAGAGTGTTTTTCTCACAACAGATCAACGCACAATAACCTCTTTCAGTTTATACACAGGTGTCACATATCTGGAGAACTGAACCCATCTCTAAGCCTCTTTTTCAGCAGTTTCAGCAAAAGTGGCGTTTTTACTATACAGAGTCATCATTTTCAAATGATGATTTTGGGAGACTGGAGAATCATTCTGCAAAACGCCCAAATTTTTTGCTTCCTGACACGTCATAGAAGAATAACCTCTCTCAGTTTTCCTACAGGTATCACATATTGGGAGAATCGAAGGCATCTCTGAGCCCCATTTTTCAGAAGTCTGGCCAATTAAAAATGATTTTCTTGGTTTGTTGAAAAACGGTTTTGGATTTTCCATCTGGAGTAAATTCGACCCAACTTCTTAGGATCTGGGCAGAGGTTGTAAAGGCTATAAATCCATGAACTCATGTAGAACAATGGTTTGACTTTGGAGACTTTATGCAATATAGCTCTCAGACTTCTCATTTTCATCTCGTTTGTACAAGCTTCTTTTGCCATATGTGTGTTCAGTTTTTCCTCTTTATTCTTTCTAGTACTTGCAGTGAAATGTCTATTTCATTATTTTTCCATTTGTCTACACCAGATAGCTGTCATCCTATCTGTGTTGGTGAATCGAATACCAAGTACCATTCTCATATTGTGATCAGCCATTCATGTATGTTCTTTATATGAGTTTGCTAGCATAATATTTTCTGCACACATCTACTTTTATTAAACCTTCTGAGCAACAGTGGTTAAAAGCCTTGACTATCTGAGTATGTTTATGCATGTTTGAGCGAGTGAGTTTTGTATGAGTTGTCCAACTTGATCCACCTTTTTATATTATTGAGATATTGATTAAGTTACCAAGCTTCTTCGAGTTATAGCCTAGAAGGACTCCTGGAGTGATAACATTATCAATACAACAAAATTTATGGAAAGAACTTGTATTAATGTAATAAACAAAAGTACATAGGGAAGAAATGTCACAACCCAAGCCTTAACGTTTCAACTTCCATCCAACAATCCTAGCCTCCAAGATAGAATGCTTGCCTCCCAAAGGATGAATGAGGATCACCTAGAATAATTTCACCAGCATAAGAGTACTATGGTCCTTCCTCCCTTTACAATGGAGAGGGGGGTTTGTATATATAGGTCTAAAGGGATAGAATAGGTTGAATATTTAGGGGAGAGTTCTAAGGGATCACCCCATTAGGTTAGGGGATCAAGATCCATATTTCCTAGCATCTAGGGATAGACCTCCATGTCACCAAGCTTCGAGAAATCGCTCGAAGCTTCCTTTTATCCAATTTAACCAACTCCAATGCACCTTGTAGGAAAGAAACCTGCATCAGAAGTGGATTGTCGCAATGTGTACAAAGGAATCATGTGTCACCGACGCGCTCTGCTAAGGTGCATAGTGTGTCACTAAGGGGTCGACGCTTCTTTCTCAAAGGAAGGGTGTGTCAGGGTGACAACAAAAAATGGAAAGGGAAGGACAACCACCTTTCTGCCAGTGTTTTAGCCAAGGAAATTTAGGGATTAAGGCATGGAGCTAATACATGACTCATGATGACAGTATTTTGGTGTAACAGAATTCTCCCCAAAGCATGAAGTTGGTAAAGTAAAACATGTGAAGTGATTTGGAACAAATGAAAGGGATGGAGGCATGAATCATCGACTAGGATATACTACTGCAGAACAACTGAATCCGAGATATGCATCTCACATGATTGATAACATGGCTGCCAACCAATACACTGCAGATCCATGACAATAGAGACCGACTCAACACAATCATGGCTACTAGACACAAGCGTAGATCCATGATGAGATGATAACACAACCACGACCAATACAAAGTGGATCCGTGTGATATGACTCAAAACAATCTCCGCCGCAGCTTCGGTGAGATTTATGACTTAACCCAGGGTCTTCAAGCCGAACCCGCAATAATACGAATCTAACCATGTGATTACAATGTCCTAAAGTCGAACATGGTAGAAGCCACTTGATTACCAGTCATTGATGTATATCGTTAACAAGAGCAAGGGAAATCACCATTGATGTCAATGATTCCCAAGGTATCATAGTACATACCATCGAATGTGAATCAATGAGCTGAGTTCGAACAACCTGATGGAATCTTTCAATCAAGAGCCAATTATGTGAACTCATGTTCAAAGTGAGGTAACCTGCCATTAAGGCATGCAGGCCCAAGATACTTGATTGGTTTATAGATTCAATCCTCGGATGATGTGATAAATTCGACGAGGATGAATCCATCGAAGGATGGCCATGATGTATTCCCCATCATCAGCGCGAAACACGATCAAATATGTTTTGGAGTAAATCGGACTGCTTAGCATGTGATATTGACTCAGGGAATACTGACATGATAGAAGGTAGAATGACTGCAGATAGTGAATCGATGAAGAGACCTCTCTAACAAGGGCATGGCATGACTTGGTAGTATTGACATGACGAGAATGATATCAACCCCTAATGCAATTGATGGTGGAAGCATTCTTTGGATGACTCAAAGGAGTAAAAGGACTCATGTAATTGATGTGACTCGAGGACAAACAAATTACCCAAGTACTGAAAGCGTATGCAGATGAGTGCCATGTTCAAGAGTGATTAAGTACTATCGTAACTACAATAAAACACAAATTCTTTCCATATCCCCATCATGATTGACGAGTACCTCTTTTGTTTTTTAACGAGATTGAGGAGGGTAACATACGCTCGGTATAGCTCATCCTTCGGACGAGTCCAATACAAAATGTTTTACGAACCTGATATAGGATGGGTTCATCCCAAAACGGTCCCTTCGATGTCAGATTTTAACGAGTCCAAAGATGGTAAACTTAGTGTCATTTCATGTTTAGAGAGTATGAAAAGAACTAAAGAAAACTCCAAAGGTTCTTTTTCGTAAAGGTTGGTCTCTTCACCCGAAAAAGGATAACACAATGTGAAAGAGAAATCTTCTAGTCATGGTTAATCGGAGTGCTCCTTTTTCGTAAATAGCACCTCCTGGTCCGAAAAAGGGGTAAACTATCACCAGGAAGAAGATCATTCAAATACTTTTACAAGCGTGAAAGTATCAAGTTATCTTGGCGATCTTTTCATATTTAGGGAGTCTAAAAAGAGATTAAAGAGGAACTCTAAGGGGTTCCTTTTTCGTGGGAGTTTTACGAGCTCGAAAAAGTGATAAAAGATAACTCGATGACTTATTCTCATCATTTTACGAGCACAAGAAAGAACCAAGAGTAGATCGGTGCCATTAATGTTTAATTTTAATGAGCGGCATAATAGCACAAAAATGCTAAAGAGATGTTCACACTTGACGACAAGCATGAAATGACCACAATAGTTGTCGAAAAGTCATAATGTTGCTTTACTTTACATGTAGACTCCAAAAAATAGGTCAAAATGACAAATTAGGTGTTTAGACACAAAAATATTACCAACTATAGTAAAAATTGACCCATAAAAGAATAAATCAAAGTAAGAATATTCCACTTTTGATATAAAAAGGGCCAAATAGTAAAAAAATAGTTACCATTGTTTTTTACCAAATTGGGAGGAGTGAAAACACCATTTGGAGTCAATTTTCAAGCGCCAATTGCGGGAGATTCAACCAACCATTTTCAACACCGTCAGCGTCAGGTAAGACTAAACCTTAACCTCTTCACTTGTAGTTGATTAGATTTGCATTTAATTTCCATTTTTTGGGGTTTTGAGCTTGTAGAATGGGGGAATTGCACACCCTGTGGGAAATGCACTTTCCCCTTACAGGAAGTGCGTCGAGAACTCTCTGACGCACTTCACGTATGGTTAGGATGTGTTTCTAGTGCACTGTGTGAACTGACAGGGTGTGTCAACGCAATTTGGCCCATTAAACTAGGAAATGTGCTCAAAAAATCCAAGCCCAAAGGCATAGCAAGGTTCTAATACTTTTTAAAATGTTGTTTGGACGGGTTTGGGTCACTAAAATGGTTCAGTGGAAAGAAAGAGAACATGAAATGGAGGATTACCAAGCGTCTAATGATCCTCAGTCCATGAACGCACTCCAATAACGTGGTTTTCTCAGATTCTTTCACATATAGGGCATGAGAGCCCAAGTGCCATTGCTGGAGTATTTGATCAGATTGTGTGATCCTGACCAACAGTACTTCTGAGTTGGTGTTCATACGCTAACCATAGATGTAGAGGACATCTATTTCCTGACAAGGCTTTCCAGGAGGGGTATCCCAATTTCGTTATCAGGGCCACGCGATAGTGACCAATCCACGGAGAGCCTAGTGGCTCAGTTTTATACACCTAGTACTCAAATGCTTGCTGGGAATATTCCCATCAAGAGTGTGAGGGATTGACCACTGCGCACGGTTCTCTTCACGATAGAGAGAGTGGTGAGGAGAAGATCTCCTCATTAGGCCACGAGGGCACATATGTTGTATGTTGTAGAGTGCATGGCCCCAACCATGTTCAACTAGTGGGAGTGAATCCTTGAAAATATTAGAGATCAGCTCACCAAGTGTCGCTAAGGTGAGCTGAAACAGTTTGAATATGGTTCTGTTGTACTCTGGTTCTTCTTGGAATGAGTCCCGCTGCTACGTCCTCAGGTGGAGATAGAGGAACTAGATCCAAGGGATCCTCATATGGTTCGTTGGTCTGAGGTTATGGACCGCCACATAGGTGGGGGCCCCATCATTAGTTATGGTCCTAGATTCTTTAGGTGGTTGTGGGGACAACTCCTCATGGTTGAGGCTTACCCATATGCGGGAACAAAATTCATAGGTGACCCAGACTTATCTCTGCCCGAGGGGGAGCAGTGGGGGAACCTAGGTAAGAATGAGAACTCTACTCAGTTTTTCATTTTGTGATTTTTGATGTTTTTGGAGTAGTACTGATAGTTTACATATGTTTTGTGCAGATGTTGGTCGAACTTGACCATTGGGTGCTTCTCAGATTGAGCGGAGAGGGGTGGTACGTGATATAGATGTTGCGCACCAATATGTGGCCGAGGAGTTGACTAAACTGGAGGAGAACCTCCAAAGATTGACTCTGGACATACTAGACGCCTCTATAGATGAGCTACCTCATCGTTACCGGCGCCGGATTGCAGGAGTTTTGACACGTTTTGGTCCACTGCTCCATAGATTATTCAGGGCCATTATTTGTTATCATGAGCCTCCTGGGGAGTATCTCATGTGTAATATGTATGTACTAAAAGCTACAAGCTTTATAACTTTTGTATCTATGACCTACTGAAAGCTCATATGCTTCATATTTTGTACTAGTACTACATTTTTTGTATTATACCGACATGATGATATATTTATATATATACAAAACACTATTCACGGCTTTATATACTGTGTTTCATTGATGATTATGGGATCTTGTGCATGTTTAACTTATACTATAGATAATTTACATGTTATGTCATTTTCACATCTTTTCAATAAAATGTTTTATGAATGTGCAATGTACGAATCCAATTTGAAATTGGACAAGGAGTCAGCGACAGTGTTCATGTCTCTAGAGATATGGAGGTAATGAATGGTCTCAAAATACCTCTCTAAGAGACGTACTCGTCGGAATAGATGGAGAAGCATATGATCAAGGATAGCGTAGACAAGGTTAAGATGGGAGACCACTAATTGTGAGTCAAGGTGGATGATAATGTGTTCCATACCCAGGGAAAGAGAATCGGTCAACAATCCAATCACCGCATGATAATCAGTGGCATTGTTAGTTGTGTATCCTAGACAACTTCCCCCTGAACTAATGAGCTCATTGGTAGGGGAATAGATTATCCATGCTGCCGAAGTGAGACTACGGGTATGCCGGCTAGCACCATCCGTAAATCCAAAAAACGTTGCCATCTGCACATCCGGGAAGAACATGGTATAAGCGTACATACAAGATCCTAACGCCCTCAAAGTAAAGCGTCACACCACACAAAACACACATCATGTACAATATATACATAATACTAATGCATAAAAGACTTAGGCATAGTACTGCTTTAGGAAGAGTCCATTGCGAGGCTCTCCTAAAGATATCCCATCATAGTCTTCTAGTTCATATGCTCCCTTCTCCAAAACACGCTTAACTACATATGGACCGTGCCACATGGACTCAAGTTTTCCTACCCCCAGATTATCATGTTTTTGGTCGTAGGTGAGGACCAAATCTCCCTCATTAAAGATACGAGGTTTGACCGATTTTCCATACTAGGACTTGAACCTCTTCTTGTGTGCTTCATTGGCAAGGGATGCATCACGGCGGGTTTCATCGAGTTTATACGAGTACAGAAAACATTCTTCCTCAGCGGTGGTGTTCAATAGAAGTTCGACTACAAGTTTCATTGACATAATATCGCACCCAATAGGTAATACTATCTCCAGTCTGTAGACTAACTGGAAGGGTGTGAATCAGGTGGTATTTTTAATGGAAGTTCTATATGCCCATAAAGCTGAAAAAAACATATTGTGCTAGTTAGACCTATGTGTACCCACCATGCGTTGGATCATGGTTTTCAAGACCTTAGTGATGGCCTCTACTTGTCCATTGGACTATGGGTAATATGGAGTTGAGTTCACATGTCAAAAACTGAACCTGGCGCTTAGTTCATCCACCATATTGTTTTGGAAATGTATTCCATGATCAATGACGATGGCCTGAGGAACTCCAAATCGTGCAATGAAGTGGTTAAACATAAAGAGTGCGGCAGTTTTTCTGTCTTCGTTGTATGTAGGCATAGCATCGTCCCACTTGGTAAAGTAGTCAATGGAAACGATGACATAACCATGCCCCCCACCCGAGGTAGGCTTACAATGCATGAAATCTTTTCCCCATTTGGAAAAGGGGCCGACGGAAATAACTAGATTTAGTGGGGTTGGATGAGAGTGATTTTTATGGTGAAAAAGATGGCAAGGAGGACACTTCTTGAATGCTTCAATACAATATTTAAATATGGAAGGCCAATAGTATCCAGCGCGTAGGATTTTCTGAGTTTTAGCTATCCCAGAAAGATGATCACCACATGCCCCAGAGTGACAATCATTCAGAACGTGTTCAACCTCCTCATGAGTTAAGCATCGTCGGAGGATAGAATCAACACCATGACAGTATAAAATATCACTGATGATTAGTTAGTACTTTGTGTGGTGACGCACACTACGACGGTCATCACGAGATAACTGAGGACTGAAACGTTGGGTCTGGAGATACAAAGTGATGTCCCCATACCATGGGTCAGAAGTACTGATGAGAAACAAAGACTCGTCGGGGAGGGAGTCAATGGGCCCATTTACATGACTAGTATGGGGAACATCGCAGATAAGCTCCGCAAAAACTAAAGACTTTTTAGACTCGGCCTTCTCAAATTGGAGGTCGAATTCCTGAAGAATTACGATCCAACATGAATATTTTCCCCCAGCACTTGACATGTGAGAATGTGGTACATAGGTTTAGAGTCGGCAATGATGGTGGTAATGCAGAGGAGGATATAATGGTGGAACTTTTGGACAACAATGACTGCTGTGAAAGCTAGCTTCTCGACATGTGAATACCGTGTTTTAGAGTCAATGATACCCTTATTAAGGTAGTAAATCACGTGCTCCTGGGCATTACTATCCTCCTGAACCAAAACCATAGCTATGGTGGTAGTGGAAGTAGCAAGATAAAGGATGTAATCCTTGGTGTAATTGGGCGGTTGTAGCACAGGTGCATGGGTGATAGCTTGTTTTAGGTTGTCGAAGGACTACTGAGCAGAATCATCCCAAATAAAAGGGACATCCTTCTTAATAAACCGCATGTATCCCTGAGTTTTCTCGGCGAAATTACACACGAAGTGCCTTAAATAGTTTTCCTTCCCCTACAAACTTTGAAATTCCGATATGTCCATTGGGGGTGGTAGAGAAACAATGGCTTCCACCTTCATGGGATCAATGCGGATCCCATCTTTCGAAATGATGAAGCCTAGGAGGCGTCCAAACTCGACATAGAATATGCACTTGTAAGGGTTTAGATGGATGTTATACCGCCTACATCTGAGGAATACTATCGTCAGATTGTTAATGTGGAACTCATGACGATTCGAATGGGAAGGGAGGTCATCTAGATACGGTTCTACAAAGTCCTTCATGTCATGGAAAGAGTACGACATAGCCCGCTGGATTGTAGCACCAACATTTTTAAGGCAAAAAGAGAGTTTGCGATAGGAAAACGTACCCCACAGGCATATGAAAGCAGTTTTATGCTGATCGGTCGGGTGGATCTAAATATGATTATAGCCAGAAAATCCATCCATGAATGAGAAGATGACGCTTCTGGCACAGTTGTCGATGATTTGGTCGATAAACGGGGTAGGGTAGTTGTCCTTGGGACAAACCTTATTCAAGTCCTTGTAATCGACACAAACCCTAATGGTTCCCTTTTTTTGGTAACGAGGATGACATTAGAGACCCAGTCTGTCAAGGGAACAGGATAAATGAACCCAACCTTCAAGAACTTTTCAATTTCAGTCTTTATAGCCGTAGTTTTCCTAGGGCGCATTGGACATAATTTTTGTCGGACGGGTTTAGCATTGGGATATGTTTGGATCTCATGTACAACGATAGAAGGATCAGTCCCAGGCATTCCTCGTAGCTCCATGCAAATACGAATATGTTCCACGACTCCGGCTGTGGCCAAGATGTCAATCGTAAATGTAGGCGTAATGTTTTCCAAGTTACCCTCAGTTATCGTATCACAAGTGAGGATAGGAGATTGGGGGTAGGGAAATACCTCTGGCGAAATGATTGTTTCAATGTGGTTCTCCACGAAAACTAGCGGTGGGATGAAATATGATTGATGGTGGAGGTATTCCCATGGGGGTTCATCCATACACATTATATCCATTATGGACTCGTTGGAATGAAAAGTCTGGAGAAGAGGATCAGGTGGGGATGAAGTTCGTTGTGAGGGTGGAGAACGAGAAGTAGATGCCACCGAAGAGTGCTCATCAGGTGTTGATTGGATAGCCTCGTAAATAGCTTTCACTGGTGTTAGAGGCATAACATCTCCAATCGAGTCCAAATTATCAGGATCGGGCACGAGCCATTGGTCAATGGATTTGGATGGTGACGGGATCATAGAAGAAATCATGTTCACCGTGGAAACATGGGAAGGGGGATCCAGCGATAGAAAGACTCCCATGAGGGATGAATATTTAAGGATTCCTACCCCCACACTCTCATATATCTACGACGAATGTCCTAGGAGTGGTACGTTGTCTGCAGGATGAGTAGTGGTTTCCGGTGTACAGAAATCTAGTTGGTTGATAGTGGCAATCTTCCCTTGGTGGGGAAATTGTACGATGCGGAATATGGATGATACGACTACAGTCATGGCATAAAACCAATTATGACCAAGGAGTAAATTATAATCCAACGGGGCGACGAATACCTCCACGTTAATGGAAACGGTCTTCCCCCCCAACTCTATTGCCAAATCGTGTAACAACCCGTGTGGTTGGAATCCACGACCGTCAAATGATTTCAAAGTGGTAGGGGAACAGTTCAACCTGGGAGAGCCAATGGCTCGCCAACAGGATAACGACATTACCAAGGTGGAGGATCCTTCATCTAAAATAGTATGATGGATTATTTTCCAAGCGACGTTGGTAACAATTTGGAACGCAAGTTGGTGGGAAAGCCCCGACTTGAAATACTCAAGTATGAACATAATGGTATTTGAGGAATCAGGGTCTACAGTTCTGATAGTAGTGAGGAGGGTCTTACATTGATTAGGACAATGTTATAAGACTTCCAATGTCGACATAACACAAGGGGCTTGTGCTAAGTCCTCCACAATGTTGTAGCTTTGAGCAGCCTGAGCATTGGGATTGAAAACAACTTTTCTAATCATGCTCTTGGGTGGACGTAACACTGAATCAAGTGAAGGTTTCTCAATAATGAGAGGACCTTGGGGTGAAGGAATGTCCAATGTAGATTCGGAATATTTTTTAGTATTACTTCCGTTAGATTCCTTATTTGGGACTGAGTCATAGGAATGTGATCGAGTGTTCAAGTTGATAGTTTTAGTAGGCATCAATAGAACATGAGCGGTAGAGGATGGTTCTCCTTGAGAAGGAAAAGGTTGTTGCGCAATCATATGTTGTTGTTGCATGGGGAAGGGATCGGTTAAAACTGCGGGTGTCGGGTTCCCTTTAAGGAAATTTTGGACCTTGTCCCAATGTGGGCACTCTTTGGTGAAGTGGTCACCACCACACTATAAACAAGGATACTTAACCTTTTGCTTTTGTTTGGTGTCATCGGGATTGTTCTATTTGGGATCCTGCTGATTAGAAGACTTTTTGTGTTTTCCTTTATTCTTCTTTTTACCACCATATTTTTTAAGTGAAGCATATTGGATTGAATTCACTTCTTCGGTGGCAGTAGGGTTGGATGATTTGTTGGTGTTGTTCCCAGCCTGTGATGGGGGTGGATTTTATCCATGGTGGCTATGTGATCCACCAGATTGTAAGGTAGGTTGGTTCTGAACGGAACCAATGATGTTGTCAGCATGAGGTCCCGTGGGTGGTTTTGTTGGTCTGTAGGTAGGGTGGGGTGCATCAGGAACGATATCGTATAAAGTGTCATATTGAGCTCTAAGTACTGGGCACAAGATATAGCTTGTTCTTCTGTGACAACCCCACCCATAGAAACATCTTTGGCTCTGGCGGGTAGTAGTGATTTTGTAAACCAATCTGCAAGGAGTTGGTCCGGAATGGGAGCTTTAATCAGATGTTGTCTCCGCCTCCACTCATGAATATGATCATAAATGTGAGTGGTGATGGTTTTCCAGAGAGAATTCAAAATGTTCGTACCGGTCTCGTAGTGGATTGGTAATTGGAAATGTGTCAAAAATTACATAGCCAAGGATAAAAAATCGAGAAAAGAGTGTGGTGGTAACTCAATGTACCACTTGGCAGCAGTGTCGGTAAGGGTTCGCTGGAATAACCTCAAATGGATGGAATCATCCATTAAGGAGTTGGACAAACACCAAAAATGATAATTCATTACATGGTTTTTCGGTTCCTCACCGGGTTTTCTGTCAAACTTCGGGATGTTAGATGGTAACTTCACCGGAATTGCTGACCAATTTGTGCCATGATAAATGGGATCATTAGTCAACCATGATAAGTCTGGCAGATCAAGTGTAGCCATAAATGGTAATTGTTGGTTGGGCATAGGATACTAGTAGTACTGATAAGGAATCTGTGTATTAGTAGGACCATGGACCGATTGGTAGTAAGGTCCTCCCGTAGGAAATTGTCCATGTGGGGGTAGGCCGCCTAGGTTGGGAGGTGGACCTGAAGGGGGTCCGAATCCACTAGAATAAGGTGGTCCTCCACCAAGAGGTGGGGGTTCGCTGCCTCCGGATTAAGGTGGTCCTCCACCGAAAGGTGGGGGTCCTCCTCCTCTAGAATGGGGTGGTCCTCCACCAAAAGGCGGGGGTCCTCCTCCTCCGGAATGGGGTGTTCCTCCACCGAAAGGTAGGGGTCCTCCTCCTCCAGAATAGGGTGGTCCTCCTCCATAAGGTGGGGGTCCTCCT
This sequence comes from Larix kaempferi, assembly GCA_027924585.1. Classification (NCBI taxonomy): domain Eukaryota; kingdom Viridiplantae; phylum Streptophyta; class Pinopsida; order Pinales; family Pinaceae; genus Larix; species Larix kaempferi. The sequence continues at coordinate 2,587,340 of BSBM01000191.1, forward strand.
CCTCTAGAATGGGGAGGTGGTGGTGGTGGAGGTGGTGGGGGTGGTCCACCGACTGGAGGTCCAGTCGGCGGAACATTATGGTGTCCCAATGGGGTGTTTGGGCTTCTAGGATAGGGTATTCCAGGAAAAATATTTCCTGGATAGTTTTGTCCGAGATTAGCAGTATGATGTCCTGAAAAATTATGCCCCCATGGGGATTGGGTCCAAATAGATGGCCCCCCCATATGATGTGTTCACATAGGTTGTCCTATGGTTGGAAGAGGACTTCCAACCATACTATAGCTTGTATGTGAAGTATATCCTCCACTCACTTTATGACTACTAACTGGGTGATGCCCCCTAGTCAAGTTAGGTCCACTAGCCACAGGTTGCCCCCCTGTCGAAAATTGCCCACTTACTGAATGTTAACCACTAATAATGGGTTGACCCCTAACAAATGGTTGACTACTAACAAAGGGATTAATTACGCTTGACTGTAAACTAACAGGTAGATTATAGCCTCCTCTTGAATTTTGAGGTGGGGGGGTGGAGGTAATGTCCCATAGTTAATAGAGTTTGAAGGTTTCCCTTCATAGGTTGGGGTCAAATAAGAAGTTGAACCGGTTGCTTGACTTTGAAGTGTACTCATCAGGAACAATGGTTGACCAGATTCATACGTGGTCACGACGGGTGTGGATGTTCCGGGTGAAGAAAATGATAAGGAGCGAATAGGGGAATGTTGTTCGGTACTTGACACTTCCAGGTTAGATGCAGATGGAAAACTCTGTCATCTAATTTTTTCACCAAATGTTCATAAACGATCAATGGTTGCGTAAACGGGTGAAAAATAGACATCATTAGGTATCCATGGAGGAAATTAAATTGGATTTTACATGGTTGGAAGTGACTCAAAATCGGAGACATGTCGTCCTAAAGAAGTGACCCAAAATGTTGCAGTTGGACCAAACGTTGTTGATACAATGTCATCTTGGGGCTAACTGAAAATCCAGTCCGTAGCTCCAAGATGTCCTTCCATCGAATGATGAAAAGATGTGTCATGTGAATTAGGTTGTGCCACAATCGTAGGACTTGTAGGACCAATGATATGTGGATGTGTGGGGGGTGAATAGTTCATCCCCGACTCCATGGTGGAAGTGTATTCTTCACGTGACACAGATGTAATAGGTTGATCCATGTTTTCTCTCGAGTTATCCTCCTTGTTAAGGGATATTTAGGATTTTTCTATACAAAATAAAAATGCAATCCAAAATCTACACAAGCTAAAGCCGCAAGCAAAATTATGTGATGGTTGTGGATTCGATGGTCTGGAACCTCACAGGATTATCAAGGCGGCACAAATCGTGATATACCACAGGGTCCAACAGTTATACTCGGCCCAATTTTTCAGAGCACTAACCAGGGAGGATTAGGACCATACCCCTGACCATATAACCCGACTACCTGAAGCACGTGCGTAGTAGCTCCCTGAGTGTTGTTCTCAGTGTATTTCCACGCCAAGACGGCCAATAGGTTAACTCGGATGGTTACAAGAATCCTAGAAGGGTCCCCCGATATACCCAAGGTACGTGGGAGCTCAAATCTGTAGTGGTGTTGTCTAATGCACAACCGTACGACAGGAGCCTTCCGATATACTACCGAGTACACGAAGTACCTTTCTATATACCCAAGAGTACATGAAAGGCCGTTTGATATACTGGCTGGTACGTGGAAGAGCTACAAGCCCCCGGGATGTAGTGCAGGCAAAAACGATAGCTGCCACACTTAAATATGTCGGAACACATCTCTAACTTAACACACAAGTTTCTATACAATTTTAACCTAACACTACTAATAAATTTTATCTTTTACGGTTAGGTGAATGCATGAGGTGTAGACAAGAATTTAAAAAGAATGCAAACCTAAGTTACAAGCAAATGCAAATATTTTCTTTTCTTTTCGTTGAAAGCTATCTATGGTAAGGATAAATTTTCTTTGTTTCCGATAGTAAAAAATGGACAAGTTCCCCTATACTTCAAGATCAACCAAACGACAAATGAAGCACTCTTTTCACTAAGCCAACAAAAAACAATGAAATAGCACACACCAAATCTTAAATGTTTTCTTTTTCTCTTTTCAAATTTAAACGAATCTATGCTAAGATGAAAAGGAGAATTTTCTTTGGATGCAATAGCTTCAATTTTCCAAAATAAAGATGAACGAAGAAAATAAAAAAATGTCTGAATCTTTCCATCTTTGGAAATGCTTCGTAAAATTTCTATTGCACTTGAAATTTTCAAAGAAATGAGAAACAATTTTTCACAACTAAGAAAATGCAAGATAATGATGATGCTTTAAAACTTTTCAAAGATCTTTTAATGATAAATTCCAAAGTATGAACAATTTCTACAATAATTTCAAGAATGAAACTCGAAATGAAGATAATGAAAACCCTTTTGATTTCCTACTCAAATACGCTCAATAGATCCGAGAATGATGCCACTTTCCAAATCTAGATTCAGAAAATGAAAGAATACACTACTGCAAACTTTGAGTAATGAGGAATTCCCAAAGAAGTATGATTACCCAAAATCTCAATAACACTCAAAACACACACAATCAAGCAAAAAATCGCAATAACAAAAATGAGAAGGCTTGGAAGTCAGATCGAACAAATCAAACGGATCTGGTGTAACCATCGGGAGTCACAAGACTGAGTACGTCGATGGGGGATTGAAATTTCCCATAGCGACTGGATCACTCACTTGACTAGCTAGGAATTGGATCGACACAAAAACTTCACAATCAAGCCAAAGAATAGTACACGCTGGTTGTGACTGTAAGGTGCAGTGCACAGAGCTCTAAAAATAAAACCAAAAAACAAATGGAGAAAAATTTAACACTAGGTACCAAGTAATAGAGGGCGACGCGCCCTGCTATTATGCACCAGAGCGTTGGGAGTTCCAACAATGCACTCTGCACACTGGGTAAGTGTGTCAGCGATGCAGGTTTCCAAAGGCCAGAAAGCATAATCGACGCAGTCTATTCATAGGATAAGTGCATCATAGATACAGTGACGTCGGTTATACACTGCCCAGGCGCATCGGGCGGGGATCAAGCAACAAAAATAAAACGTTCTCCAAAAATAAAAGGATAGAAGATCCAATATTAATCCTGAATAGAGTCTGGGTAACCCAGAGACTCTCTGATGATCGGATCCAATGGCGAGAGGCACTTAAGAGGCTAAAAAGTTGATTAAATGAAAATTAATGAAACCAAAACAAAATGGAATTAAATCTATGGATATCATTCCCCAGTATGGTCACCAAATTTGTTTAGGGACAATCTACATGAGCGGACTCAAACGGATCCCCCTACTCCAAGTGGATCTAGAACAAATAGATACACAATACCAGTTACTTTCCTAGATCAATAGAAATACTAGACAGGTAAAGATGTGGCTTACCTCAAGTTTGTAGTTCCTTTCTCCTTGTTTCTCCAAGCTCCAAAGTATTCAGATATTCAGTTGTAAAACCATGTCAAGCAAGTGGAAACATACAAGCAGTAAAATCATATGAACATGAATTGATCTAGATTAACATCGAAGGAGGAAAATCCTAAGTATTATCAATACAACAACACTTATGGAAAGAACTTGTATTAATGTAATAAACAAAAGTACATAGGGAATAAATGTCACAACCTAAGACTTAACGTTGCAACTTCCATCCAACAATCCTAGCCTCCAAGATAGAATGCTTGCCTCCCAAAGGATGAATGAGGATCACCTGGAATAATTTCACCAACATAAGAGTACTATGGTCCTTCCTCCCTTTACAATGGAGAGGGGGGTTTGTATATATAGGGATAAAGGGATATAAGAGGTTGAAGATTTAGGGGATAGGTCTAAGGGATCACCCCACTAGGTTAGGGGATCTAGAGCCAGATTTCCTAGCATCTAGGGATAGACCTCCATGTCACCAAGCTTTGAGAAATCGTTCGAAGCTTCCTTTTATCCAATTTAACCAAATTTGACGCACCTTGCAGGAAGGAAACCTGCATCAGAATTGGATCGCTGCACTGTGTACAAAGGCAACATGTGTCACCTACCTTCTCTGATAAGGTGCAAAGTGCGCCACCAAGGGGTCGATGCTTCTTGCTCAAAGGTCGGGTGCGTCAAGGTGATAACAAAAAATGGAAAGGGAAGGACACCAACCTTTATGTCAGTGTTTTAGCCAAGGAAGTTTAGGGATTAAGGCATGGAGTTGATACATGACTCATGATTATGAGATTTTGGTGTAACACATTGCTTACTCTTGTTGGGTATGTTATATCTCTTCACATGGTCGTTGCATGTACAAGACGATCCCATCCCCAGTAGTACACGCATTTCGGAGAATGTTGGGTATAAATTTTTTCTCTTTCGCGTTTTCGACCCATTGTACTCTATCTAATCCCGGTAAAAGGGATTAGGGTTGTAACCTAATTTCGGGTAAACGAATTAGGGTTTTAGATGTTGCGGAATACCATATATTGTATTGTAAATGGTTGAATAAACATATAATGAAAAGGAGCAGTGCAACTCTAAGTTTTGCTGGTTTTTTCCTGGTTAAGGGTTTCCAGGTGAAAATCTTTGTGTTATGTGCGTGCCATTGTGTATTTTCTGTTAATGCTTAAGAATCAATATAAGTTTGTACTTCACTGTTAAGGGTTAAAACTTACATTTGGTATCAGAGAATTTTTTGGGTTCAGAGGGATGCCTTTGTTTCCAAGGGTTTGGCTCGATCTTGGATTTGTGATAAACCTGGTTTCAGTGGGAGCTTTGCAGCGGTGATTTATTTTAAAGAATGGCGAGCAGTTCTAGATTCGAGATTGATAAATTTAATGGCCAGAGCTTTGAGCTATGGAAGCTCAAGATGGAAGATCTTCTGATAGATAGAGAACAATGGATCGCAGTAGATCCAGGTACCATGCCCACTGGTGCGGTAAAAGAAGAATGGGATAAGCTAGAAAGAAAAGCAAGGAGCACCATTCGTCTTTGCCTCGCAGATTCGGTATTGGTGAAAATATATGGAGAAGACAGTGCAAAGAAGCTATGGGATAAACTGGGAAATCTGTATCAGTCAAAGTCCCTGGTAAATAAGTTATTTCTGCGAAAGAAATTGTACCTTCTGAGGATGACTGATGGAGACTCTGTGTCAGAGCATCTAAACGCCTTCAATACTCTGGTAAGTTAGTTGACATCTGTTGGTATTACGATTACTGATGATGAAAAATGTATTAGTCTGTTGTGCTCTTTGTCAGATTCATGGGATAATCTGGTTATAGCTATTGGGAGTAATGCAACCACGCTAAACTTCGATGATGTGGTTGCATCCCTGCTATCGGAGGAAATGAGGTGGAGATCCATGGATAGTTCAACCAAGGATGCCTTATTTGTAAGAGGTCTCCCTGGAGACAGATCTAAAAATAAGTCTTTAGGTGGTAGATCTAAATCTAGAGGGAGATCTAAATCTCCAGGACCTTCTGTAAGAAAATGCTGGAAGTGCTGTAAAACTGGGCATTACAAGAAGGATTGTAAATCCAAAAATATTGATAAAAGCAGAGGACCTAATGATGCTCCATCCGCAAATGGGAAAGAATCTACATAGGAAGCAGGAGATGTATATCTGGCATCTTCAAGTACACATGCAGAGCATGATTCGTGGTTGATTGACTCAGGTGCGTCTTATCATATGACTCCTCACAGGGAGTGGTTTTATGAATACGAAAAGTATGATGGAGGAGATGTATTTCTGGGAGACAACTCGGTGGTGAAAATAATAGGTCGAGGAAATATCAAGCTACTGCTCAAAGATGGAAGGGTTAAAACTCTTCCCGGGGTTCTGCACATTCCAAAGATGGCTAGAAACCTTATATCTGTAAGTAAAATGGATGATGCAGGTGTGAAAATTGTATTTGAAAAGAACACATGCAAGATGGTTCGAGAATCACTGGTGCTGATGAGGGGAGTTCGGATTGGAACTCTATAAAAGTTGTTGGGAAGCACCTTTAAAAATGGATGTAACAACACTATTGTTCCTGAGGGTAAAAATGAAGGAGACAAAGTCCTTACTGTCTCTAGTGAGAAGACATCGCTATGGCATCGAAGGCTAGGACATATTGGAGAGAAGGGTCTTCGACTATTACAAGGTAAAAGTATGGCTGAAGGCATGTCTGATTTCACATTAGATTTTGATTTCTGTGAACATTGCTTATATGGTAAACAGAATCGGGTAAGATTCTCATCTGGTGTTGTAAGAGCTAAAGGAATCTTAGAGTTAATACACAGTGATGTTTTTGGACCTGTGCCTGTTCCATCACTTGGTAAATCTGTGTATTATGTTTCATTTATAGATGATTTCTCAAGAAAAACTTGGATTTATTTCCTGCGTAAGAAATCTGAGGTTTTTAAAAGATTCAAAGAATTTAAGGCTCTTGTAGAGAATCAAACTGAAAAGAAAATAAAAGTACTCAGAACAGATAACGGTGGAGAATTCTGTGAAAGTGAATTTGAAGAGTTTTGTAAAACGTGTGGAATAGCAAGGCAAAAGACTACTCCATACACACCTCAACATAATGGGGTTGTAGAAAGGATGAACAGGACATTGATGGAAAAGGCAAGGAGCATGCTCAGTGGTGCAGGGCTAACACAACCATTCTGGGCAGAAGCTGTTGACACTGCATGTTACTTAGTGAATAGGACACCCACATCAGCGTTGGTTGACAAGACACCTCATGAGGTTTGGACCAGTAAGAAACCCTCTCTCTCTCATCTCAGTGTTTGGGTGTGATGCTTTTGTACATGTTCCAAAAGATAAAAGGAGCAAGTTGGATAATAAAGCGGAAAAATGTATCTTCATTGGTTACAAGGATGGAGTGAAAGGTTACAAGCTGTGGAACCCGGTAAAAAGGAAAATAGTTTACAATCGAGATGTGATCTTCAGAGAAGTTGAAAGCACTTCCAAGATTGAGGATGTACCAAAGGAAAAGGATTCAGAGAAGCTACACTTTGATATCAAGGATGAAAGATGTGATTCTTTTGAGGAACCAGATTCGTCTGAATCAGATGAGGAGGCAGAATCATCTGAATCAGATGAAGAGGAGGATCCACAGACTCCGGTATTGAGGAGATCTGACCGAGTAAGAAGGCAAGTTGAAAGGTACAGTCCCCCTGATTTTCGTTCTAATTTTGTGTTATCTATTACTGATGATGATCCTAGAACTGCTAAAGAGGCAATGGATTCAGAAGATAGTAAACTATGGAAGAAGGCCATGATAGAAGAAATGGATGCCTTGGACAAAAATGAGGCATGGGATCTGGTTGAGTTTCCAGAAGGAATAAATCCTATTGGAAGCAAATGGGTATTCAAAAAGAAGTTAAATGCAGCAGGTAAAGTGGAGAAGTACAAGGCTCGACTAGTAGTGAAAGGTTATTCCCAAATTGAGGGCATCGATTTTGGTGAGATTTTTTCACCTGTTGCAAAATTGACTTCTATTAGATTTCTTCTATCTATTTCTGCTGCTTTTGACCTTGAAGTAGAACAGATGGATGTAAAGACGGATTTCCTACATGGAAATCTTAATGCAGAGATCTATATGAAGCAACCAGAATGGTTTGTGGTGAAAGGAAGAAAGGAGCTTGTCTGCAAGCTGAAAAAATCTCTCTATGGATTGAAACAATCTCCAAGAATGTGGTATCAAAAATTTGATACTTATATACTGGGACTTGGTTTCTCAAGAAGCAAAGCTGATCACTGTGTTTATTTTAAGCTAACTGGTGATCATTTTATTTATGTAATATTGTATGTTGATGATATGTTGCTAATTGGAAACAACAAGGAAATCATCAAGGATGTCAAAAATCAGCTGTCATCTGAATTTGACATGAAAGATCTTGGTGCTGCAAATTTTATTTTGGGCATGGAAATAAAAAGAGATCGTGAAAACAGGAAACTCTGGTTAAATCAGAGGAAATATGTTGAAACGATATTGAAGAGATTTAATATGCAGGAAAGCAAACCAGTGAAGGTGCCCATTCCTGTAGGTGTAAGGTTATCTGCAGAACAGTGTCCCACGACACAAGAAGAGGTAGAGGACATGTCTCATGTTCCCTATGCTAGTGCAGTTGGCAGTTTGATGTATGCCATGGTCTGTACTAGACCATATATAGCCCATGCAGTGGGAGTTTTGAGTAGATACATGTCAAAACCAGGAAAGGAACATTGGACTGCAGTAAAGAGGGTCTTCAGGTATTTGCGTGGCACTACAGATTTTGCAATCTGCTACCAAGGAAGACCCGGTCTAAACAGAGAGATAGATATACAAGGATTTGCTGATGTTGACTGGGCTGGAGATCTTGATCACAGAAGATCTACAAGTGGCTACGTTTTTAATCTATTTGGAGGAGCAATCAGTTGGATGAGTAGAAGACAAGCTGTAGTTGCACTCTCAACTACAGAAGCTGAATACATGGCAGCTACCCATGCAAGTAAGGAGGCTGTATGGTTGCAAAGATTGTGTTCAGGTATTGGTTTTGTCCAGAATGCAGTAAGATTGGCTATGATAGCTCAAGTGCAATATTTCTGGCAAAGAACCCTGCTTATCACTCGAGGACAAAGCACATTGATGTGCAGTACCATTTCGTCAGAGACATGGTTGAACAAAACAAAGTGTTGCTGGAGAAGGTTGACACTTTAGTAAATGTTGCAGACTCTTTGACAAAGTCTGTGAGTACTCAGAAGTTCTCTTGGTGTAAAGAGAACATGGGCATTGTTGCCCTGAATTGTTGAAGTCATAAATTTCTCCTGTATGTGAAGAGAACAACAAGTGGGAGAATGTTGGGTAAGTTATATCTCTTCACATGGTCGCTGCGTGTACAACATAATCCCATCCCCAATAGTACATGCATTTCGGAGAATGTTGGGTATAAATTTTTGCTTTTTCACGTTTTCGACCCATTGTACTCTATCTAATCCCGGTAAAAGGGATTAGGGTTGTAACCTAATTTCGGGTAAACGAATTAGGGTTTTAGATGCTGCGGAATACCATATATTGTATTGTAAATGGTTGAATAAACATATAATGAAAAGGAGCAGTGCGGCTCTAAGTTTTGCTGGTTTTTTCCCGATTAAGGGTTTCCAGGTGAAAATCTCCGTGTTATGTGCGTGCCATTGTGTATTTTCTGTTAATGCTTAAGAATCAATATAAGTTTGTACTTCACTGTTAAGGGTTAAAACTTACAACTCTTTCATGTAGACATTAAGGAAAACATAACAAAATGTGTGCTAGGAGACATGATAAGTCATTTTTATCCTCAAACTATTCAATAGATTTATAAGCCTTGCCACATCAAATTTGGATATAACAAGCCTATATCGAGAAGTTCAAGATCAATAATGATTTGCATGAGAAAGTCACCAAATGGTGGAGTTCATCCAAAAACTTTAAACGACACCATCGAAATCTATGAAACTAAGTATTTGTAGGAAGATCTGCAAGGAATGGTTTCCTTGATGTGTTAGATATACAAGGAATCCAATACACTAGTATTAAAGTTTGGTGTTGTTTCCAATTAGGAAGAAATCATATCATATAGTTTACCTCTAGCATTGCAATAGTCCAAGAATCTAGACAAAGACGAAACATAGAGGTTTATATGGCATGTTATTTAATGCATTGTGTATGTCTTCGTTGTAATTTCATTGTTTTCATTAAGTTATGGATTTCTCTAATGAGAGGTCACATTCATAGGTTATTTTTACTTCAATTGATGCTTCTAAAATCATTCTTTTATTTAAGTTATGAATTTATCTAATTAGAAGTTACATTCATGAGTTCTTTTTACTTCATTTCGAAACTGGATGCTTTTAAATTCACTTTTTATTTTTATTTTTAGAGTTTAAATTACAATCTTTTGTAACAATGTTTCTAATAAATATTTTAAAATCAACTTTTGAATTGAAAATTGGTGCTATCAATAGCACTCTTTTTAATTTATAAAGGTTAAAGTTACAACTTGTTTAAAACCATGGCCTTAACAACTTGTATGATTTCAACTAGGGCCTTAAAGTCAACCCTCGAAACAAAAAAATGGTGGTACTAGTAGCACCTTTTTTTCAAGCCTAAACTGTAACATTTTTTAAACCATTTCCTTAACCACTAATATTACTACAACTGAAATTTTTGAATCAACCTTTGGATTGAGATATGCTACTAGTATCACCCTACTTTGGGGGGGTTAAATTTAAAATTTGTTTGAAACCATGGCCTTAACAAAACATTCCATTACAACTGGAATCTTAAAATCAACCCTCAAAATTAAAAGAGGTGCTACTAGTAGCACCATTTTTTCATAATTAAAATTGCGACATTTATTAAAACATGTGGCATGGATTAAAAACCAATACCATTGCAAATAAACACACACACACACACAATTTTAGTGGTTGAGCATTATGAATAACAAGCAAGAAATCATAGGGTCAATCCTTGGGATAGTTTCCTCTATGAATATTGTGGGCCTCACTAAATGCCCCTAATAGATTAATATTTTTTTTCACAGAAATGAGTAGATATTTATATTAAAAGAAAGTTGAGGCTAGGTGCAAATCAACGAAAGTTTACAAAATAAGCATGCATTTTGCTAATTTCTAAGATTTCATGGCTATTACAAAATCGATGGTGGTGATGTGGCTAATAGACCGTCTTTCATTCTTCAAAAATAAATATAACCCACTCATACTGTATATTCTTAAAAACTGGCCCAAGACATAGATAGATTTTAAAAAACATAACATATTTTAGAAAAATAACATCCATATTGGTGATGAGTTGGGCCTTGTTGTTCATTGATGTTTCCTTCCATGTTAGTGTCCACTTGAGGGGGAGGAATGAATCCCAAGTGCTTGAATGCAGTAGAGGGTGTGTAGCTAATAGTCAAGTTAGAATCTAAATCCTGGAGATGTGAATTGAGATCCTCTTTAAGCCATGATGTCTTTTTCCCCTGGTCGTCCACGAGCCCTTTTTTTTCTTCCATTATGTGTTGAATTTGTAGTATTTGGTCATGTTGATTGCTTGAGATGCTTGATATTATTCATTGAAGGTCGGCCACCTCCTCTCGGAGGATCCTGACTTCCCTTCTCAAGTTCAATATGTTGCAAGAGAGGCAGCGAGTGCAGGCCATTTCCATCGCTTAGCCATAATTGTTCTTCAATTGAAGTTACTCTAGTTAAGTGCCAACCTAGATGGAATCCCCACTATCCTTCCAACAATCCTTCAATATATCTTCTGGTTCCCACATGTGTTGATAGGATATAGAAACCAAGGTAGGAGCTGAAAATGACATTCCAGTATCGCCCAAAAACCACCTTTTCCGAGAGAGAGTTTGTTGTTGAATGCAATGTGGTCTAAGCTTTAGGACAAATATTGAGCAAGCATTCCCACGAGTGATTGTTGTCCCTCCCATCCTATTAATCAAACAATTAATGTTTGCATTGTCCAAACACTGCCGTTGATCAGCCCCTAGGGAGGTCTGGCTTGGGATGAGAGTCGAGTGGCTTGAATTCATGGTAGGTTTGAATGCAATTAGACTCCCTCATTTATTTCAAGATTCCCTTGTTTAAGGGTGGACCCCATGTTTTCCAAAGAGTCTACTCTCCCATTGTTCTACGTTAGAACATGGTGAAATGAGATTAATTCGAAGGATTGGGCTAGGAGGGTCACTATTTTCATGGATTTTCTGAGTGGCATTGTGTCTTCTTTGGCTCCTCTATGCAAAACATTTATAGCCACAATTGATTCCCCGATTACTTTCACTAATCTTATTCCTCTTTATTTGATGAGGAAAAGGCCTATGCAGAGGGTGAGGGATTCTGCCATATTGTTGGGTTCCTTTTCAATAACCCATGTGTAACATTGTTCTTTGTGTCACTATGGGTCGTAAACGACTGCCCGCCCCCCCGCACACCTGCCACCCCTAGATTTCCTTTCACGACACCTTTAAAGAAGAGGAGATGATCTTGTTGTTCTTTGAAGCAAGCTGTCAAGGAATCTTGCTCCTTTCTGATCTTCTAGGATTGGTCTTGTTCTGTATTTCTTAGGAGGTGAATTGGGGACGTGCATTTGTTTCCAAAATATTCGCGGAGCCACAGTACCTCTACTAGGTTAAGTTACCAAAACTACAACCAGACGATTTACCCGAGGTACCATGCTTGGAATGAGAGGATCTGCCGAATTGATTTCCTAAAATGTGTATTACAATGTAATGCTATATGTGTGTGTGTGTGTGTGTGTAAAAAACCCAAAACTAGGTTAAACAATGTTTTTTAATGAATTAAGACAAACTACTTTTAAAACAAAACGAAACAAAGAAAACATTAAAAACAATTAAAAATATTTATATTAAGAAAACATTCTAACTTTAATAATAATAAAAATTATAAAATTATAAAAATCTTGGGTGAGGGTGATGGTAGGAATCACCCCGCCCACCTAATTTTCTTCCATACCCTCCCTTCTAAAATATTAAAACATGAATACAAAAAAATAACATTTGAAAAAAAAATGAAAAGAACAAAAACTAATGGATAACTATATAATTTTTCATCTATTTAATATATTTTAAGAAAACAAATTGGAGGTATTGGATTGTATTTTACAAGTCCCACTTTCGTGATTTTAGGTCTATAACCTTTTAGAGTCCATTTGAGATCTTAAATGACCATTTTTTGGAGTCAAATCTCTCTAAGTTTACATTCCAACCTCTTGAAGTCATTCTACACATCAAGTGCATTTCATTGATGCAAAAATTACCTCATTTAGAGTTTGTATGCGGAATTTATGCCTCCCACAAGTTGACCTATCATGTTGACCACCATGGTAACGAGTGGATGACACGATAACTTCCATTACTCACATATGTGGAGCTAGTCATGTGTGGAGTTTTAAGAAGATTCTAGAGGATCCAAAACCCTAACATTAATTGGGTGTTGAGGCATGCAAAAATCTAAACCCTAACCCTATATGGCTATTAGGTTATGTTAAATATTGGGCCTCTAGAAAAACATGGGTTTCCATTCTATCAATATTGTTATTGTTCCATAGTTGAGCAAAACGTATAAGAGTGGCATATTGAAACACAATAGAGGAAGTAGAAGATCTTGTAGTATCTATTATGGCCATAGTGTCCATGGAAACTTCATAGTGAGTCCATTTTCTTTGTACTTGCATTTCATAATTGAGAAGAAAAGACAAAAGCATAGACCTCATTATCTAGCTATGTTTTTCCCATATTGCGATTTTCAAGGTTACATATTATGTTCATCCTTAACTGTGTGTTATTTGCTTGCTTCTTTAATTTTAGTTTCAATTATTTTAACATGTTCATAAATTAAACTAGTAACAATTAAATCTAAATATCTAAAATAACACAATACATGATAAAGGATTTTCATAATATTTTCAATTATTTTAATATGTTCATAAATTAAACTAGTAACAATTAAATATAAAATAACACAATACATAATAAAGGATTTTCATAATTTATTGTAATAAATTGTTCTAATAGAATACCAACCACAATTTAAATATCTTTAATAAATAAATATAATTTAAAAAATATATCAAAAAAGGTGGCAAGTTGAGGGGACCACTTAGACCTATATAAGTTATCATATTAATGTAGTTATTCCTAACTAATGAGTAGGTGTAACCACTCCAACGTCTCCTCTAATGTATAAATAAATCATTTATGAATGAATGCAGCATCTGAATGTTCTATTTAATATGTTCTCTTTAATTGATGGTTTTTGTGTGTGGTTTAATCTTTGTTTGTGTGCATGTGTTCTATGTTCTCTTTGATTGATGGTTTTTGTGTGTCATTTAATGTCTGACAGTGCAGCAAATGGAGGGTGGCAGAACCTGTCGAGGAAGAAATCAAGAAACCTACAATAAGAAAGAAATGCTTAGAGATGAAATATGCTACTCCATAAAAATATTATTAGAACAGTCTGAATCAACAGGATCCGTCACAATAATTAGAAAGGTTGGATCTCTGTCATGAAAAATGTTATTATGTTCAGCAAAGATCAGCCATAAAAATTGTTGAGTATGATAACCACCTTGCAGCATATTCTTTTCCCTCCATGGGAGTGCTGGAAACCAACAGTTGAAAGAAGTTCTTATTACTACATTGATTACCTCTATGAAGTCAATCTAGTTGTAAAGTTTGAGTCGCAGTTCACTAAGTATATCACCCGACTGCCACGAGTGCACATCACTGGAAATATTATTGTGTTCAAGATGATTAACGGCTTAAGAAGCAAAGACTTCAAGTTGTATACCTACATTGCAGTTGTATGGAAATTAGAGCACCTAACTTGAAAGTAACCTGACTAGCAGTCAAATAAGAATTCCAACACGTTACAATTATATCAAGAATGATATGTTGGTTGTGTATTTATCATTTGTAAAATGAGTTATCGCATGAAAAATATAGGACATGAGTCATCGGTTTGACGACGAGAAGTCTGTACAAATTATAAAATCGCTTTGCTAAAAGATTGCTCGTCGACTCTACAATCCGTTGGTGTATAGCAAGAAGAATGCCCATATTTTGCTAATTGTCCAGAAGATTGTGGCCATTTTCCACTTGATTAGAAGCCTGTTGCTCATTAGTTGGAAGAGTTTGATCAGTTGCCAGTGCCATCGACCATGAATGCGCCACTTATACCGTCGACCCAGAGCAGTTGTAATCATTTTATGGTCCTCTTTTATATTTTATTTATGAGTTGTTGAAAGGGATCGAGGAGTACTAACATCTAAAAGGTTATTATGTTCAAAGTTTTTTTTTTCCACTAAGTTGGCTCAGTTGAGAATCTTTGTGGAATCCTCCTTTTGCTGAATATTGTCGGTACTATGCTTTTATTTTAGTGGCAACAAATATATGTGATCGATAGTTGACACTATTTTAATTAGAGAATAGAGGCAGAGGAACAAGCAGAGCGCAAAGGATTGCACATAGACAAGAGAGGTATACACCAAATTCGTTATATTACTGAAATGGAACTTACATAAATAGGTAAACAATCAAACAAACTAGATCTTATAATCAAGGATCAGATCCTATAGCTTAGGAACTGTTAAACGACTAATCTAAATTTAGAAAGCAACATTGAATGCATTTCTGCATTATCTCTAATAGCCTCCTTTAATGGAGAAATGGATTCTTTACAACACCAAGTTTGTTTCTATGATCCTCAAAATGAATTCTTTCAACTGATTTGGTGAAAATATCAGCAACATTTTCACTTGTACTACAATAAGTCATTTCAATCTCTTTAGACTCAATCTTTTCTCTCACAAAGTGATGTTGCAGCTCAATGTGTTTGGATCTGGCATGATAGACTGGATTATGTGCCAACTTGATTGAACTTTGATTATCACACTGAATTTTGGTAGCTTGTTCTTGCTTTGTACCAACATCTTCAAGAATGTGCCTTAACCAAATGGCTTCACAAGTAGCACTGGTCAATGTTTTATATTCAGCTTATGTGGATGACAAAGAAACAGTTGGTTGTTTCTTACTGCTCCATGACACGACTCCTGAACCAATGTGAAAAGCATATCTAGAAGTAGACTTTCTATTGAATCACGATTCCCTGCCCAGTCAGAATCAAAATAACCTGCCAACTGAACATCAAATGCATCAATATAAAAAAGACCAAAATTAATTGTTCCTTTTAAATATCTTAGGACTTGTTTTGCATCTTTCCAATGTGTTTCACATGGCTTAGCCAAGAATTGACTTAGGTTGCTAACTGAATACGATATGTCTAGCCTTGTAGTAGTGAGATAGTTCAAACTTCCCACAAGTTGATGATACAAAGTACCATCTGCTTCTTTAGATCCATCATTACTGTACAATTTCATATTTTGATCCAAAGGGGTTGATACTGCTTTGCATTCACTCATCTGAAATCTGTTAAGGATTTCCCTTATATACTTGCTTTGAGTGATCAATGTCTTACCAGCCTCTCTCCAAAGTGCAATTCCTAAACAGTAGTGCAAATCACCAAGGTCTCTCATTTCAAATTCCTGAGACATGTGACTTTTAATATCTGCAATCAACTAATATGCTCCTTTTGTAATAATGAGATCATCAACATATAAAGATATCAAGCAAACATTTCCCTCTTTATCTTTCTTAATATATAGGCTTGAATCATTTTTTTTTCATAAACCCTTGTTGTTTAAAGAAGGAATCAATCTTTATATACCACGACCTAGGGGCCTGTTTCAATCCATAGATAGCTTTCTTCAATCTGCAAACAAGATGCTCCTGACCTTTCTGCACAAAACCTTCAGGATGAATTAAATACACTTCCTCTTTTAAATCACCATTCAAGAAAGCATATTTAGCATCTAACTGGTGTATTCTCCAATTCTATTTTGTAGCTAATGCAACAAGCAATATGATTGTGTTTAATTTAGCTACCGGTGCATATGTTTTTTCAAAATCAATTCCCTCTTGTTGAGGATAACCCTTTGCAACTAGTCTTTCCTTAAGTTTGTCAATACTACCATCAGCTTTGAACTTAGATTTGAACAACCATTTAGATCCTATGGGTACTTTATCTTTGGGAAATTATACTAATTCCCAAGTTTTATTTCTCATAATAGAATTATACTCATTATTCATTGCATTCACCCATTCTTCTTTATCTTTGACTTGATCATAATTTAATGGTTCTATGACACTCATTAGATTAGTCATCAAAGCTTAATCTCTAAACTTTACAGGATGTTGAGTTTGTCAATTTGACCTTCTAGGCACCACAATACCTATTGGAGTTCCATCCATGATTCTTCTGCCTTCTGTTGTGTCTTCATCTGAGGTGGCATCACTCATGTTATCACCCTGTTCCTGAACCTATTGCTGTACCTGCACTTTATGCACTTTTTAAACAATTTGATCTATTTTGACATTATCCTCTGAGATCTTCCGTTCATCAGAATTATTCAACCTGGTACTTATATTTGTATTCTCATGAAACACAACATCTCTACTGGAAATCAGTTTGTGTGAACTAGGATGAAATAACTTGTATGCCTTATGATCATCATAGTAGCCAACAAAGACACATTCAATAGATTTTGCATCCAATTTTCTTCTATCATCTTTAGGGATGTGTGCAAAGGCCCTACAACCAAATACTCTTAAATGACTAATTTCTGGTTTATAGCCATGAAAAAATTCAAAAGGTGTTTGAAGATTTAATTTCTTTGTTGGACTCTTGTTCTTTAAATATACAGCAGTATTAATGGCTTCAACCCAAAAACCATTGGAAATGTTTTTACCTTGAAGCATGCTACGTGCACATTCCACCAATGTTCTATTCTTCCTCTCAGCAACTCCATTTTGCTGAGGTGTATGAGGCACAGTGAATTTCTGTTGGATTCCATTGTCTATATAGTATCTTTTGAATGCTCCAGAAGTGTACTCACCACCTTGATCCGATCTGAGAATTTTAATGTATTTACCTGTCTGTTTTTCAACCTTGGTCCTGAATTCCTGGAAGTATTCAAAGACATCACCTTTGCTTCTTATGAAGTATACCCAAGTGAACCTAGATATGTCATCAACAAATATGAGAAAATACCAAGAACCACCAAGTGATCTGGTCTGCATAGGTGTTGTTCGGGAATTCTACCCTATAGCAAGGAGAGGGACACTACCAACTTTTGGGGTGACAGGTAAATACATTGATCATATCACATGGGCTTCTACAAAAGGAAAGAGATCAAGGTTCTTGAAGGCATACCTTATTAACGAAGTTCGATCCTAGCTTTCACTTACTCCTTCGATCAATCCTCTACTTGATCTTCCGTTTGACGAACCTGCAATACAAAGATACATTCTTCAGTGTATCTTGACTGATATAACAATGATGAAATTGAAATACAATTTAAACATCAAGTACAATCAAGCATTTAATCCAAAAAAATATGCAATCCATTAGACATTTGATTGGGACAGGAAGGGCATTTCAACCCTTATTGTCAAAAGCAAATAACCAGTACAATTTATACCTGATCATTCAGAGTGCTTGTGCAACCGGATACTCGGCTCCTGCTCTTCACACTAACTTTGGAATTCCTCCAGCGTAACAACCTTTAATGCATAGTTTCTCCTCCAGCGTAATGATGCTTAGAGTATTCTTTCTCCATCCCTTCTCTCATCTATCCCCCTTGTATTTATGGGACAAGGTAGGAAGTTTGGATCGAGAGGTAGTTTGATTAGGTGGTTGGGGAAGTTGCAAAACCAACTTCAACTAATCCCAATTCGTCAAAGTAATATATTTTTTTATTACTTTTTAAGGTGTATGCTACTTTTCTTAAGTGGAGTAGCGTTCAATATGCAACTTTCCTGCTTTACAACTAGCGTTTGCAAGATTTTTTGAGCTGTACGCTACTCTATTGAAGCAAAGTAGAGTATTTCAGAAAGAAAACGCTACTTTATTGAAGTGGAGTAAAGTATTTCAGCAGGTAAAAGCTACTTTATTGAAGTGGAGTAGAGTATTTCAGCAGGCAAAAGCTACTTTATTGAAGTGGAGTAGAGTATTTCAGCAGGAAAACGCTACTATCGTGCTTATAGGGTA
This sequence comes from Larix kaempferi, assembly GCA_027924585.1. Taxonomy (NCBI): domain Eukaryota; kingdom Viridiplantae; phylum Streptophyta; class Pinopsida; order Pinales; family Pinaceae; genus Larix; species Larix kaempferi. The sequence continues at coordinate 2,606,017 of BSBM01000191.1, forward strand.
GCGGTTTTCGCAAAAAGTAGGTAAAATGAGAGTTTTGTCAGCTGCAAAGGGGTAAGTCTAGTCCATTCATCATCTAAGTCAATCATGCTCTTCAATCCCAGTTGTCCTTTTGTGTGATCGACAGCTCAAGGTGATCACGGACGGAGAAGTGCAGATTTGACCTATAATAGATGCCCCCTAATGTGTGAGGTCAGAGGGAAGCGATGGCCGAAATACATTATAATTCCAAGTCAGCAGAGGAGCAAGAAATCGTAGAACCAAGTCACAAAAGTACCTGAAATAACGATCAAGGTTAGCGAGCAATTACAATCTTGACATCATACAGATGTGTAGCATGATAACATGATCTCCAATACATAACTAGGAGATGTATATATAGCATGGCCACTGAAATACAAGCATGGGTCCATGTCAGAATGAGATATCATAGCCATAACAACAAACTGGATCTATGTCTCATGGAGAGCCAAAAAATGAGTGAGGCTCAATCTTGCGTAGCTTTGGTGATAACATAATGAGGTAATGCTATCAAAATCCCAAGGTCTTCATCCAAACAACCCAAGGTACAAACCCTAACCATGTGAGTAAATGAGCTGAAATTCGAACATGGGGGGTATCATTTGATTACCAGTCATTGATGTATACCATTAACAAACACGAGGACTTCCACCGATAATGATGATGGGGCCCAAGGTACCTAGTACGATCCAACAAATGTGAATAAATGGACTTGACGTCGAACACTTGAGGAACCTGTCAAATAAGAGACATTGATGTATTTTCATAATTCAACAGCGGAGGAAATTGCCATTAGTGACTGCAATCCCCAAGGTACTAACCGAAACTCTAAACTTCATTCCCAGAGCAAAATGAGTTGATGTCGATGGAAAGAATTCCGTTGGAAGGGAGACCTTAAGGCATCCTCCATCATCCAACACAAGGAACACTCAAATGGTATGAGCTAGTGTGGAGTAGTACAAGTAACAAGACTGACACTAGGATGTTCGACACATGAGGTCAAGGTAAACTACGGAATGGCCGACACAGGCTGTATCCTTGAACAGTGAGCACAACACAAAGTGACTTACGCAGTTTTCAACATGATGGGGAAGTGATATAAGCCTGCAATGTAGGAGACATTAGCAGACCCTCCATATGGTTGGAAGAATAACCAACCGAGGGAGTAAACAACTCGGATATCAGGTTCACCCTAAGGTCAAAAACTAAACCCAACTGAAATGATAGACTCAAATAGGTGCTGTGTTCAAGGATAGGACTGACTGAACTGCCTTTAAAACTGTAAGATGTGATATACCCTTCTTATCCCTTATTCTTTTTAGATAAAAGAATACCTTTCTTGTTGTTTTAATGAGTCCAAGAAAGAATGAAAACTCAATAGATCCAACCATGTAAATATTTTAACGAGCCCATGGGAGGAAGGCTCAGGACCTTCTTCATTGTTTACATAGTTCGAAGAAGAGATAGAAGAATACTTTATAATACTGATCTCTGGATTTTAATATCGAGCAGAGATCTGTTCTTGCTCGCCAATGTTTTCAATTTTAAGGAGTCTGAAAAACTTAAATAATAACTCCATTCACCTACTCGTGGATTTTAATATCGAGCCCAAGTAGGTTAATGCTCGTCAGTGTTTTTATGTTTATAGAGTCTGAAAAACTTAAACAATCCTCTATACACCCTCTTGTGGATTTCACATCGAGCCCGAGTAGGTGAGTGCTCGCTTGGTGTTTTCATATTTTGAGAGCCTGAAAAACCTAAAGAAGGCTCCAAAAGGTCCTTTTTCATAAAGTTAGTCTCCTCCCCCGAAAAAGTGTAAAACAATGGAAGAAGAACTCTTCTAGCCACGGATGACTCGAGTATTCATTTTTTGTAAGTAATCCGCAAAAGTCCAGAAAATGGTTAAACTTATACTTAAGCAGATGTCGCTTTAAATCCTTTAACGAGTCTGAAATGACAACTATACTCGGCAATCTTGTCATATTTAAAGAGTCTAACAAGAGCTTAGAGAGAACTCCATAAAAATATTTTTCGTAAAATTTTAACGAGCCCGAAAAAGTAAACTCGTGACCTCCTTACTGTTTTTAACAAGCTCAAAGGAGAGATGGAAGAATGGTCATAGCCTCCTTACTGTTTTTAACGAGCTCGAAGTGAAGGCAAAAGAATGCTCATAACTCCCTTACTGTTTTTAATGAGCTCGAAGGAAAGGTGGAAGAATGCTCGTAACTTCCTTATTGTTTTTAACGAGCTCAAAGGAAAGGTGGAAGATTGCTCGTAAACTTCTTACTATTTTTAACGAGCTCGAAGGAAAGGTGGAAGATTGCTTGGAGGTGGATCAATGTCCAAATGAATGGCATACTGTATTATAGACTCTAGGAAAACTTCATCAGAATGAAGTATATTATCCTAGATGGAACACATATCTAAACATTCAGATGGAGTCATCACCTGGTCAATTGCCGGGACCCAGTCCAGAGAAGGTAAGCATGAATTCAAAGGCTTATTCTCAGTAGCAATTGGACTCAAGGAACAATATGCCACATAATTTGGTTGTGACATAGTAGTGCCTACTGACGGGGGACATACCTGGTCTATAGTTGGGTAATAAGAGGGATCGAAAAATGTAAGATGATCGATGGTGACAATGCTTTCATTGTGAGGAAAATGCATCACACGAAAGAGCGTAGACACCATAGCCTGCATATTATATACATAATCACGCCCGAGGATCATATCAAAATCCATAGTGTCCTTTAAAACCATAAAATCAACCAAGACTATTTTTCCACCCAAAGTAACGGATACTTGAGGGATGAATCCCAACGGTACACTAGGTCTTTTGTTGAAGGTCAATGGCCAATTAACAGCTGGAACAAGGTTAGGAAAACCTAAATCTCTCCAAGCATAAGGGGATAAGATACTAATAGAGGCTCCTTCATCTACAACACATCGGTGAACCACATGGTTGTTGATATCAACCTTTATCTGGAAAAGTGTAGCAGAAAGAAGGCGAGGCCCAGTTAGGCTGTTCCAATCAAAGGAAATTATCCCAGAGCTTGGTAGGGCTTCACTCGGCACAGATGAAGTGCCCCCATTTTCAGAAACATCCGAACTGGTAATGCAGAAGACTTCGAGGACAGGTGCATCAATCTCTAAAGGATTGATGGGATCGGTCGAAGATTGCATCGATTCGATCACTTCACTCTCCGAAGGAAGAGTGGGGTTGACCAAAAATTGCATTGGTTCAACCACTTCACTCTCCAAAAGGAGAGTGGGGTTGACCAAATATTGCATTGGTTCAACCACTTTATCAACCAAAGGTTGATAAGGCTATTGGGAATCTATAGACAGTTCAGGAGAAGAGGATCCTTTAGACATGGACCACACTCTCCGCACCTCTGGAATAGCAGGGCACCGATCAGTAAGGTGATCTCCCTTACAAATTTTACAAGGGAACTTTGGCTTGCGTCCTATAAGATTAAACTCCATAACAACAATAGTACTCTCAGCATGACTAGCATTGGCTGATAGCTTGCCCCCAGCATGACTTGCATTGGCTGGTTGCTCAGAAGCAGTAGACTTTTGAACTAAGGACCACACTCTTTGCACCTCTGGAATAGCAGGGCACCGGTGAGTAAGATGGTCTCCCTCGCAAAACTTACAAGGGAACTTAAGCTTCTGTTTATTAGGTTTGTCGACAATGTCAACATTCGTAGCATGACTTGCAATGGACGATTCAGTGTCTCCGGTATGACTCACTGGAACTGGTGACTTGTCATTAATATGACCAGCAATGATCAATGACTTGTCCTCAACATGAGCAACAATGGTTAAAGACATGCTTTCAGTATGATTTGCAGTGACTGAAATTTTTCTCCTAGCATGACCTCTAGAGGCTAGGTAGGTGCCCCCAACATGACTTCCAGAGGCTGGCTGGTGAGGTTCAGTATGATTTCCAGTGATTGAACAAGTTCTGCCAACATGACCACCAAAGGTTGGGTGGGTGCCCCCAGCATGCCCTTCAGAGGTTGGGTAGCGAGGTTCAGTATGATTCACAGTGACTAAGTGTTTTTTCCTAGCATGACCTCCAGAGGCTGGGTAAGTGCCCCCTTGCTTTGGCATCTTCTTCCTATTCTTCCTTCGTCTATTCCTTTTAGACTGCTGGTTACTAGTATTACTACTTTGACCACATGAGGTAGAAGGAGGAGAAGATGCTACTGGTGAAGCGAGCATAGGGTTTTGTTGCTCTTGATGTGAGGTGCTTACTTGAGAAGCATTAGGAGCATGCAAGGCATTCAGAGTGGAAAACAACCAAATCGGTAGCCCTATAGTGAATCCTGGAAGATTCAAGGTAGCCATTAAGGGAGTACCAATGTTCCCAATGAATGGAAAAGCACAAGGATCCCCTTCAACAGGGGTGCCTTGATTGGTGCTCACTGGGATGCTATCCATAGCTTTCGACTCAACAAACCAGAAATCTGTAAGGCCAACTAAAAACAAGCAGCACAAAGAGCACACCACTACAAAATCCTAAGTATCGAAAACCAGGCAAACAAGGATGGTGAATACTCTCAATAGAAATTATGGGATGATCAAGGCCCAGAACAAGCTAGTAGAGCATCAAAGAACAGTTATACGGCGTCCATTTCAGGTCCTTTGGGTGCAAGCATTTGAATCACCAAACTGCCCTCCTGGGATTACTGAAAAGGGGTTACCTTTCGTAACTGTCCTAAGTACAATGAAAATAGCCTTTCACTGCCACCTGTGTAAGAAACCTTAAAGTCAAGATACTAAGGCTACTATTAACACGAAAGAAGCTCTGGGGGACAGTTGCAAGTCTGACTAGAACGCATGGGTAGGGTAGCTAAGCCCGAAATCCAAAAGGATCCCCGTACGCGAACTAGCCTTGGTGTATGCTCCGAATTAAAAGTGAAGGGGTATCCTCACTATTTCACCTTTACAAGACCTCGTGCTTAACTCTGGTTTCAGTGGAGCTTCCAGAACAACTTTGATGTCAATGGGTTTACCTAAAAACAGTCTCACTATGATTATTGAGTAATGAAAATGGTTTCGGATAGTTAAAGTGTGTTCTAATCCGAAACCCTATCCTAAGCTAGTTGGTGTAGTGACATCCCTAGAAAGAAAAGTTGCTAATAAATTTTATTAATTATTCTTTTTAAGGGTTGTTCTTTACTCAAAGGTTGCAGTGCATTGTGTGGCGTGGTTGTGACAGAAATGGAAAGTACATAAAAGTAAAAAGCTTTCACTAAACTTTCTCATTCATTGTTTTCCAAAACTAAAGATAAGCAAACCTAAAGCAAGTCTCTTTTTATTTTATTTTCAAATTCAAAACAAAGTAAACTACGCTACTTCGAAATGATCATAAGTCTTACTACTTTAAACTACCAAACTCATTTTTTGCCTTTTCTGATATATGTAAAAGAAAAAGAACTCGAAAATGGAAGCGAGTAAGACCTAAAAGAGCAATGCAAGTAAGGAAAAGCAACTCTAAGGTTCACAACAATCAAATTGATTACTTGACAAAGACTTGTCCTACGAAGTTTTTAAAGGGAAAAAACCTTGGGCTTGGAAGACAAAGTGGAAAGAAAAGGAGGATAAGAGACGCTTTAAAAAGGAAAGGAAAACTTCAAAGGTTTCTCCAAAGCATCAAGAACCCTAAAAACACTAAGCCAAGCTAACGATAGGCAAGCGAACCAAAGATGGCCTTACAATCACAAAGACTCAAATGGAAGCAAACTAAAAGACTTCAACTTACTTGAAACTGAAACTGACAAAGCAATCAGGAAGTGTCTAGACTCAAAAACTTTTGAAAACACCCTAAAGACTCCAACTTGGGATCAAACCCTAAATCAAAGGCCAATACACCGTCAAAGTATGCTTAGTGTTGAAACGAACAACAAATGTGGTAAACAAAGGTCTGTATACCTGCAACAAGCATCTAGGGTACAAGAGTGCAGCTACGTCCAACAAGGAGCAAAGCACGGTCTTCAAAAAGAGCCACAAACAAACAAGACACCTCAAAAGTACTCAAGCAAGCAAAAGATGACCTAAGGGACTTAGGAGAGGTAAACAAGACTCAACAAAGGCATAAAGACCTCAAGGATCAGTTAAGAAGACAAGGAAAGAGGCTGGAAATCAAACCAAACAAGTGGAAATCAAATCCCAAAAGCAAACAGAGACTTACAGGAAAAAACTCTACTGTGTAGTATACAAACTTGCGTACACTGGGAGGTGTACCCTACTGTGCAGTAGGGAAAGTAGCATTTTTCAGCATGTGTACCCTACTGTGCAATAGGTAAAGTAGCGTTTTTCAGCAGGTGTACGCTACTGTATACAAGGGATACCCGCGTTTTTGCCAAGGAAGGCTTGAAACAAGCTCTAAAACTTCAAACTGGGATGAGTCAAGCAATGGGAGCAGACTATAATAACCTACCAAGCCTCTCAGAGGATCAAAAAGAACAAAAAGTACTGAAAGGAAAGTTAAATGAGTCTCCTAGAACAGAAAACAATCGGTCCCCAACGGAGTCGTCAGTCTGTTGTTCGGGAATTCTACCCTATAGCGAGGAGAGGGACACTACCAACTTCTGGGGTGACATGTAAATACATTGATCATATCACATAGGCTTCTACAAAAGGAAAGAGATCAAGGTTCTTGAAGGCATACCTTATTAACGAAGTTCGATCCTAGCTTTCGCTTGCTCCTTCGATCGATCCTCTACTTGATCTTCCGTTTGACGAACCTGCAATACAAAGATACCTTCCTCAACGTATCTTGACTGATATAACAATGATGAAATTGAAATACAATTTAAACATCAAGTACAATCAAGCATTTAATCCAAACAAATATGCAATCCATTAGACATTTGATTGGGACGGGAAGGGCATTTCAACCTTTATTGTCAGAAGCAAATAATCAGTACAATTTATACCTGATCATTCAGAGTGCTTGTGCAACCAGATCCTCGGCTCCTGCTCTTCACACTAACTTTGGAATTCCTCCAGCGTAACAACCCTTAATGCATAGTTTCTCCTCCAGCGTAATGACGCTTAGAGTATTCTTTCTCCCTCCCTTTTCTCATCTATCCCCCTTGTATTTATGGGACAAGGTAGGCAGTTTGGATTGAGAGGTAGTTTGATTGGGAGGTTGAGGAAGTTGCAAAACCAACTTCAACTAATCCCAATTCGTCAAATTAATATATTTTTTATTACTTTTTAAGGTGTACGCTACCTTTCTTAAATGGAGTAGCGTTCAATATGCAACTTTCCTGCTTTACAACCAGCGTTTGCAAGATTTTTTGAGTTGTACGCTACTCTATTGAAGCAAAGTAGAGTATTTCAGAAGGCAAACGCTACTTTATTGAAGTGGAGTAGAGTATTTCAGCAGGAAAAAGCTACTTTATTGAAGTGGAGTAGAGTATTTCAGCAGGCAAGCGCTACTATCATGCTTATAGGGTAGCATTTTTCCCAAAAAGTAGGTAAAATGAGAGTTTTGTTAGCTGCAAAGGGGTAAGTCTAGTCCATTCATCATCTAAGGCAATCATGCTCTTCAATCCCAGTTGTCCTTTTGTGTGATCAACAGCTCAAGGTGATCACGGACGGAGAAGTGCAGATTTGACCTATAACAATAGTTCCAAAAACATCAATATGAATTAACTCAAGCAATTCAGTCTGTCTCTTCTCTTCATGATTAGGAAATTGCTCTCTATGTTGCTTTCCAAGTGCACATGCAACACATTCTATATGACCATCTTTGATAACATGAATACCTTCAACCATAGACTTATTCTGCAATAACATAAGGTTGTTGTGATTGAGATGCCCATACCTTTGATGCCACAATTCGACATTGGATATCGCTGAAGATGCCAATGCTTGATGACTGCCCTTTATTGCATCCAACTTGTATAAGCCTCCAATTCTAGATCCTGTAGCTATAACCCTGTAATGGTCTTGGACATCCTTAACATGACAATTATATTTACCAAATTTCACTTTCATGTCATTATCTATTATAGCATAAACAAATATTAAATTATTTTTTATGCCTGGAACATACATCACATTATGAATCTGTTTAAGTTGTCCATCAAGCAAATTTACACTTATCACTCCATAGCCTTGGACCTTATGTGACCTGTTATCACCTAAATAAAAATGTGTTCCATCAAATTTTTCATGATACTCATCATACCAGTATTTATTACAGGACATGTGGGCAGAGGCACCCGAATCTATAAACCATGCACTCTCATCATCCGTTTCAACAAACAGGGCAGTTTCAGATATAAACAATCTAAGATTTTTAAATCCATTAACATCAGGGGTGTCTTTTCTCACATAATTTCCATTGTGCTTTCTATATCTGTGATTGGACTCATGGTTCTTCTTTCTAAAACAATCCCTAGCAATATGACCTGATTTCCCACAGTAATGGCATTCAACATTTTTATTAACATTAGAGTCAGTGTGCGACATACCTCTATGTCTTGTATGAAACTTGCCTTTGTGTCTATTCCATTGATTTTCTCTGTGTGAATATCTACCTCTTGCCATTAGTGCCTGATCTGCAATCTGTGATTTTGTCTCATAAATCTTCATTCTCTCTTCTTCTTGTAGAAGAATTCCGTCGAGCTCTGCAAAAGTAGGAGGGACTTGTCTTGTTACAAGTGTTGAGATGAACACTTTATAATCTGGCAATAAACCTTTTAATGTAATAGTCACCAAATTAGTACTAGACATTTCTTCACTAATATCACCCAGATTCTCTTAAATCTTTGATGGGGGAGAGATACTTTGATATAGATTCACTCACTTCCATCTTAATAGACAACAATTTTGTTTTTTAAAACAAAATTCTATTTGAATCTAACGTCTCATATAGACCTTTGAGTTTGTCCCATGTAGCTTTGGATGTCTTACGATCTCTGATATGCAGAATAATATTGTCTTTCATAGACATACGAAGAGTCACCTTTGCTTGAAATTCCCGCAGATTCCAGTATGAGATAGACAGCACATCGGAGGGCTTCTCCTCATCTCCTTTCACAATCATCGACAAATCAAGTTCCTCAAGTATGATGATTAACTTGAATTTCCAATTAACATAATTATCTCCATTTAATTTGGATGCCTCATTAATATAAGAATCAGCAAGTGAATTTTCCATATTACCTTCCGTTGCCTAATCCGGAGAGCCAAATTGAATTTATGGACAAAAAAAAACTTGCCGCACCTTGCAAACTGGTAACCTGCGTCGGCCAAAAATCGGTGCAAGGCATAGCTTATCGACACACTTTACCTCCACGCGACGTGCGCCTACCTTTACTCTTCTCTGGTTCGCGACGTGCGCCGGCCAGTGGGCTTCCTTCACGCAGGTGCAAGCAATCGCTCCTCCTTTCTTTTACCTCCTGCACAATCTGCTGCGATCTCAGCAATTCCACGAGCAGCGAGCAAAGATTGATCTCCACGGTGAGGGCAGCAATTTAATGGTGACAGCCACACCATGATTTTCTCCAGCAGCTATCAAGATCTTGTTTGTCTCATCTCTGACTGCGATCAATATCAGCAATGATCTCTCTACAATCTTTCCCTTCAGCAACTGAATTCCACCTCATGGGCAGCAATCTCCTTCAGTAATTAGTAGCGATCATATGGTAGCAATGAGCTCCTTCAGATGGTAGCCGCTACCCTTATCTCAGCAGACTCCACACACAACAGCGAAGTCAGACTCCTATCCAAAGAGATCAAACACGACAGCTCTCAGCTTCTCACCAGGCTCTGATACCAAATTAGAGAATCATAGGCAGAGGAACAAGCAGAGCGCAAAGGCTCGCACATAGACAGGAGAGGTATACACCAAACTCGTTGTATTACTGAAATGAAACTTACATAAATACTTAAACAATCAAACAAACTAGATCCTATAATCAAGGATCAGATTCTATAGCTTAGGAACTGTCAAACGACTAATCTAAGTTTAGAAAGCAACATTGAATGCATTTATGCATTATCTCTAACAATTTTTGGTCGATTCTTCAATATGGTACATCCTTTACTTGTAAAATATGGTCCATGTAATTGGTCGGTGAAGTCATTGGTAAAGTCTGTCATAGTTTGAAGTTTATTAAATGCCTTTGTTTTGTATTGTCTTCTAGGGCAAGTGAACCTCTCCAATTTTGTAATAAAGTTGGTTTCTAGCCGATTCTTGTCAGTTGAGTCATTTCAATCAATAGTCAACTATGACCAGCATAACGCATGAGTAGGCAACACAAAACCTTGTGGGCATTCTAAGTCTAACAGAAGAAGACAATGAAGATGGCATTTGAGCATAAGACATCTTACACCACACAGAACATAGCTTAGTGAAAAATGATGACATGAAAATCCTTGAACAGATTGGTGTAGAAATGTAGAAGTAGTTATTGAGTTTTGACCTCGGAAGTTGAAGGCAGAGAAATGATACAGTGAGTCAAAGAGCCAAAAGGCCCAAGCTTGAGTCGAGGGAAAGTCGGCCAGATGAGAATGGGTGAGGCTTTAAACCAAAAGACCTCCTTGCGTCGAGGGTACTTAACTGCCTTAGTGAGAGGGTGAGACTTCAACAACTACTACCAGATGGAAGACGAAGGCTAAAGAGTCACAGACCACAGATGTTCCTACATACTTATTCGGGACGAAGAAGAGTTTTGGGGTGGGAGAGATGTTTAGGGGACCACTTAGGCCTCCTTAAGTCATCATAATAATGTAGTTATGCCTAACGAATGAGTAGTTGGAGTAGGTGTAACCACTCAAACCTCTCTTCTAATGTATAAATAAACCATTTATGAATGAATGCAACAGTTGAATGTTTGACTCAATATGTTCTCTTTGATTGATGGTTTCTATGTGTGATTTAATCTCTGCTTGAGTGCATATGTTCTCGGTGAACACATAGATACTGAAGGAAAGAAAGGCATTATGTATGCATGCGGACTAGGACATGCGACTAATAATGAGGTGGAGATCCTAACTTCTATTTAAGGACAATATATCCTCCAAGAGAATGGGGTATCACAAACCACAGGGGTAGGATATTCATCAATTGTTATTAGAGCATTGTTCACAAGCACATTGAATAATTTCGGGCTTTCACACCTCATTCAAAGGAACCTTGTGTCATCAAATCGAATCAATATTCTTCTTTAAGGTCCTAAGGAAACAATATACTCAAGTTAAATCTTAGAGAAACATTGGAGAAACAATGGATGAAGGATGGTTGAGTTTAAATGGGGGGATCCCACCCCCGCAACATTATACATTAATTAATCCCAATACGAAAGGATTCATGGTGTCCATGTGCATTGCCAAGTAGTGTTGTGTTGAATGGAATTTAGAATCACCATAGAAGCCATTTCACTCTATGGTTCTCCCAGCAATGGATGCACTTTTGTATGGTACAATAGATGTGAGGGGGCTCACATAGTGTATTTCCAATGGGATTTGCATAAGGATGTATTTCTATTTTTTGTTGAATTCATTGTTTATCTCAATTCTTTCATCCTTCCCAACAATGATAGCTTCGTAGTTGTGCATGAAGGGTATGGAAGTTCTATGAATTGGACTCAAAATTGCTAGTGGTGGTGTCTGTCATCAATGGTGTGTGTCTATGCTTTTCTTCATGTGTTCTCCCTCGTATAAATCATCGGAAATTCTCATTACAACAATAAGTGTCATGTGCTCTATGACTTGAGGGAGATTCAAAGAGGAATTGAATCATGTGAGCAGAAAATTGCAGAGGCTAACTGCATTTCAATTAGCTTAAACACTTGGTGGAGTCGATGGAGGGAGAAGCTAGATCATAAAATAAATTATGAGAATAAGTTTAGGGATGACTATACATTGGAAATTATCTCTCGGGCTCTCGTAACGAGGGAATTTGAGAAATAATTACAGGATTTTATGAAGGTCTCATGCAGGTCTCACTTGGAAACTGGATTTGTAACTAAGTTCTATGAAGTCATTGATGCTTAGAATCATAACCCATCTCAACATGCCTCAAGTGGTAATTCTCTCCTATTCCCTCACCTTCGTTATCTACATGTGATTCATCGATGGAGGAGTAATACCTTGGAGATAAGGGAGTTTGGATGGCATTCAACATCTCCAATGTGGGTGCAAACTTGCAAAGAAGAATTTTGAAGAAGCCAACTTCAAGGACACGCAAAATGAAGAAATTACAACTCTAGAGGATGCCATTAGAGCCTAGGTGGATTTGAATTCAGTTGTCTTTCCAGAACATAAATTGCAGCTTTATATCTTCATTCTAGTGCATTGTCATATAACGTTTTTAGTGTTTCAATTTGTAAGGCAATTTGCCTATTAAAACTACTAGACGTTTTCACGTTTTTAAGCAACATAGAATGTTTTTTACTTGATTGGACCTAATTTTGTTTGATAATTGTGATCATGTTTATATTACATATATGACTAATTTGAGTACATCCAACATGATACAAAATCTAATTATTATCGTACATCCAATATAACTCAGTTAACAGATCTTGTATTTCTTGTTATTACTGCAACTTCCCTCTCTCTAACTAATGTAAGTTTGATATATTGCACTTTGATTACTGACTTTTCCATTATACATTTGGCATACTGTAAGGACATACCCTGTTGTTGGTACACATACAGCTGCATACACCTGCATGTTGCTGCCACCTGTATTCGATCAATAGAGAAGAGGATAAATGTAGCGAAACAAGAGGTTACATGTTTTCATGGAATTCCTGAAATATATTGATAGCCAATGGTACATTATTGATCGGTGATGTGGGGGCCATTCTATGAAATACAACCTTTTTGGTTCTAAACACTGGATGGATTTGATGGAGTTATCGAGCAGAAGTGAGGTCTCCATGATTCCAGAGAGCTGAATACAGAATGCAGAATGCATTGGTTTTCATAGTGAAATTTGGTGCATATTGAGCAAAACGAAGGATTTTCTGTGTTGTGGCGCTTTGCTGACAATATTCTGTACGTTTTGATAAGCTCGTGGAACGGTGCGGAATATTCAGTGCCTTATGTAATTTTATGTATTTTTTTTCAGGTTCTTGTCCCTTCCAGGGTCCTTTTTATTGAGCAGAAATATCAATATAATGATGTTCATGCTTGTTCATGGATAATTTGAAGTTCATGTAATGTCACCAGTTTAATGATCGTTTATTTACGAAAATGACCTATTTGTTGAGAGTTTTTTTTAGGTTCCCGTCCCTTACAAGGTCCTTTTTATTGAGCAGAATTGTCGTTGTCCTTTTAGAGTATGATTTTATTGCCAACTTTACAAGTTTTTAATGTGAGATTGATACAGGGATTTGTGTTTTAACAGAGTAAAGACAGTTTTATTATTCCCTGCCTGGCAGGGAATATTGAAATCGATTGGACTTTGGAATCTATTCCACCTAAATTGTAGTTTTTTATGCTATAGTTTTACATTAAATTAAGGTCGTTCTCCTAAGTTCTACAACCTCATACTCTTATTGTCGAAACAAATTTTCTTTTTGTAGTGCTCTGTCTGATGCACTGACATCCCTGACGACTGTGCGACCTCTGGGGCATTTTGAAACTCGAATCATTTTGATCACCTCTTTATTATGCCTCTTCATTTCGTAAGAGCTGGCTAAAATAGTTCAACCCCCATGTGAATATCAGGTCAAGCGAAATCTGGATAAATGTGACAGGCTCCAGGAGCATGGGAGTAATTAGATCATGCAAATACATTTTATTAGGAATAAATTTATGGGTTTGAATCTGCCGTCTGATCTATTGTGAAGGCAAGGACTAAGATCAATATTTGAGGAATAATCTGTGTCTCTTTTTTATTTAAAAAAGTGTTTGAAGGCTTGGTTGTTTTACGGGCCAGTTGCCCATTGAAATTATGTTGCATTGACTCCTATATTGTTTATTTAGAGACATTAGGGTTTCAATTATCATATCGATTTGATAATTGTTACAAATATCTTATAAAATCTGTCTTATATTCTAAAGAAAACATACAATGATTATTTCCATTCATTATTTGTGTTTGATACTAAGTGCGGTGAGATCTGTTGATATATTTGTTCTTATTTTTCAAATATATATGCAGAGTTATGACCGTTTAGTCCTTTCTATGGACATTATGGCTTACCTTCCAACTAAGGATCTAGTATGCTCTTTGAAACTGATATACTTGTATTTTTTTCAAGTTCAATATTATGCTATTAAAGAATTTACAAATATTTGGGAAATTACCTTTGTTTAAGATTTACACTTGGTCATCAAGCCATCCAAGTTATTCACTCCCTTATTTCCATATTAAACTTTTTTTTTTTTAGATTTTAACCTTAGTCGATAGTAGGTTACAATGTATGGTTATTTTTGTCAACATTCTATTTAGCGTATATCTTAATTTAAAATCATGAAAATCTTACTAGACCCGAGTTTAAGAATCAATATTTTAGATTTATATTAATTAATTCAAAATCAATATTTTAGATTTATATTAATTAATTCAAGCTCGAGATGAAATAGCTTACTTAATTTTGTGTTTGTTTATTTAAATTAAATATTTATTTATAAATCAAGAATAAATATTTATTCTTGATTCATACAAGTTTTATCATTTCCTATACAATTCATTGAACTAAGATATGCTAAGTCAGTTATATTTAATAGTAAAAAAAATTCTTAAATATATGAATGAAGCGTACTATATTTATTTAGTATCTATTAATTAAAATGTTTTATCTAATATTATTTATTTATTTTAATAAATAAACACAATGCATACTTTCCATTTTATCATTTCCAGTTGTTTGATGTTAATTTCTCAGTTTGTTTATTTCTTGTTTCCGTAATTTATACAATTATAATGGTTTATAATATATATATATATATATATAAAAGTTTAACATACTTTGAATCAGTTGCATGAGTTAGTATTAGAGATAAATATTTGATTATTGGTAGGTTCATCCACGAATTATTAGTAAATAAGTAATATATAATTCATAATAAGTAATATATGGCTCAAAAGAACTCTAATTCAATAGAACTCTAAGAAATCAATACTGAAGCAATAATAATAGAAGTAAAAATAATATTAATTTGTTTAGAAGGTATATATATATAAGTTTAACCTATTTTGAATCAATTGGATGAGTATTAGAGATAAATATTTGATTATTGGTATGATCATCCATGTATTATTAGTAAATAAGTAATATATAACTCATAATAAGTAATATATGGCTCAAAAGAACTCTAAGAAATCAATACTAGAAGAATAAAAGTAATAATAATATTTCAATTGCTATTTATAATTGATAACATGATAACCATCAAATCTTATCATATCTTTATTTATCTCTTATATCATGATAACTATCAAATATTTACCTATTTGTTCATCCGTGCAACATTTGTCCAAACTAGTCAAGTGAGTAGGTTGTTTGTCCAAACTAGTCAAGTGAGTAGGCTGGACCTCCCAGACATAAACCAACTTCAATCCAACAAGAAATAGTGATCAACTTCTTAGCTCTTTCAACTCATTGTCACCCTGAGCCAAATCTTTATTATTCATTAACACTCCAACAAAAAATAGTGAGCTATAATGGAAATGTACAAAACACTAATGGATCTACACAATAGATAAATTACTAAACCTACTAAACTGAAAATAGTAGACATCTGCAATGGCAATCAAGCAATATATTTTATTGGATAACTACACACTTTATATCTTAAGTGGTGACTACTCATTAACACAAATGATGTTGCATTGGACTTAAATTCATGGTTTTGATTTTCACAGTGACCTTATTGACAAGGAATAAGAAGCCCTACTTCTCATTAATCTTGTTCAATATGATACATGATATTTTATAACAACCGACTTGAACCAAATTCATATATATATATATATATATATATATATATATATATATATATATATATATATATATTCCAAATGGAAAATATCTATCACTCTAAATAAAGAGTGATCGTGAACTGCCCTCGAGGGAATTCATTAAATATCATAAGGGTTACATTACTGTTTCACATATTCAAAATTCTAATTGCCATGTAGGCTGCAAAAAAAAACAGACTGCCTTTCTTGTCTATGAGACTACAAAAAGATTCATATATAGTGCTTAAACCTTCATCACATGATGAAAGTCCACCTGGTCATTTGTTTGGCCTTCTACCTCGATCATACCAGGAGATAGAGCAAGAGTCAGTTTTGACAATTGATCTGCTTCAGAGTTTAGTTCATGATATACATGTGAGAACTGTACATGCTCAAATTTGGAGATAAGAACTCTGATGGAAAGGAGGAGGTGTTGTAGGTGAGGTGCATTAATTTGTATCTTTTCATTTTCCCAATCAATAGCCATCTTGGAGTCTCTGAATAGATGTAAATGCTTCATATGATTTTCCGAGGCAATTAGTAGGATTTCCCATAACGCTGCTAGTTCTGCTTTACTATTTGAAGCATGTCCCGGTGCAAATTTGATATGCCACTTCCTATTGTTTGAGAAATGGATAATTCCTCTAGCGCCACCTAGAGGGGGGGATCCCTGACTCACACCATCAAAATATGCCCAGGGATGCTCTTTGTTGATGACCAGATGGGATAGAATTCTTGGAGATTTTTCTGAAGGCTGAGTCTTCTATTCCCTAGTTTTTTGCAACAGAATCAATACTGAAATGTCTAGAGGAATGAAAGTGTTGTGGAAAATGAACTTGTTGCATGCTTCCCAGATAGTGAAAACGAAAAGAGCGGGATAAGCTTTGAACAAACATACCCTGCGATTGTTCCACCAGTCGAGCACATTTTTTTCCAGCGAGCTTGGGTGTGGTTGCAATAAACAGTTCATACTTTTAGCAGCATTCTTCCATACATATCCTACATATGTGTAATGGCATAAAATGTGTGAGATCGATTCTTCATCAAGATTACAGAGAACACGAAACAGGTCCTTGAAAACCCCTTTTCTGGAGGTTGTCCCAAGTGAGGAGTTTGTTACTTAAGGCCAACCAGAGAGTGATTATGGTTTTGAGTGGGGCAGATATTTTCCAAATTTTGTCCCACCATGGACGACATTCTTCTCTCTCCAAAGAATCTATTGCTGCTTCATAGCCAATTTTTGCAGAGAAGGATCCATATTTACTGTTTTTGGTCCATAATAGTTTGTCTGACTCTCCTTCTCTGAGAAGAATCTAGTCTTTGTTTAAGAGGGTTAAATACCTGTTCCATTCTTCTTCCTTCTCTCCTGCCAAGCCCAGCTATGAGGCCGATTTCCAACCTCCTCTGCTTCTTAATATGTTATGCTCGTCGTATGCATTATTTGGCGTGAAAATATTCTTGGAATGCAAATCCCTGATTAGATTAGAAGAGAGTCTGTAATGTTCACCGGCCCCAACCCAGGGGTCCTCCTCGATCCGCACACAATGACCATCCCCGATTCTCCATGCCACCCAATTCCCTATTAGTGGGAAAGCCAACACCAACGCCTTCCATCCTATAGAACAGTTTTTAAAACTTTTGGTGGTTTATTTGAACTAGTCGGTTATAAAGAGAGGGT
Source organism: Larix kaempferi (assembly GCA_027924585.1). Taxonomy (NCBI): domain Eukaryota; kingdom Viridiplantae; phylum Streptophyta; class Pinopsida; order Pinales; family Pinaceae; genus Larix; species Larix kaempferi. The sequence goes on from BSBM01000191.1 coordinate 2,623,665, forward strand.
GACAATATTTGGAAATCATAGATCTTCCCCATAGAGAGTTGGGAGATTCTGCTAGTCTCCACAGGGTTTTTGCTGCTAATGATTTGCAGAAGAGATCTGTATTCTTAATCCCCCAACCTCCCAGAGACTTAGGCATGGAGAGAGTCATCCATTTTACCAACGAAATTCCTTCTCTTTGCTCGCTTGTCGTCCAAAGAAATGAGAAACATTTTTTTCCTGATTTTGACTAAGATCCCTTTTGGAATGTATGCTACCGATGCCCAATATATTGGGATGCTTTGGAGAACCGAATTTAATAAGATTAACCTACCTCCTCTTGAAAGAAAACGGTTAGCCCAAATAGAGAATTGATTTGCAATCTTTTTGTATAACCAAAGCCAGTATTGAAAAGAATAAGCATTGGGTTTAAGGGAGAAGCCTAGATACTTAAGACCATCAGAAATAAGAGATAAGGGGAAGGGAGAAGAAAGAGCTAGGGTTGCTTTCGTTTCCTCAGAGATGTTGTTGAAAGCCAATCTGGATTTTTCCGTATTGAGTATCATGCCTGTTGCACTCTTGTATAAATCTAGAATTTTTGAGAAAGCAACAAAATTCCCATGAGTTCCTTCCCCGATGAGTAAAACATCGTCTACAAATAATGTGTGAGTCAATGTGACTGAGTTGGAGAGCCTAATTCCTTTTATCACTCCATTCGACTTAGCTTTATGTATCAATTGGCTCAGGCCATCGACTACAAGAAGAAAAAGAAAGGGGGACAAAGGGAATCCCTGTTGGATTCCCTGGGTTGGACAGAAGAAAGGGGAGGGAGATCCATTTATCAGCACAGCATAAGAAGCCGAGTGTATACAACCCATTATCCAATCAACCAGTGGTAATGGAATTCCTATCTGAATTAAAAGAAGTTGGGGGAAGGTCCAATTTACTATGTCGCATGCCTTGGAGAGGTCTAGTTTTAAAGCCAGAGATGGTAATTTCTCCTTCTTAATGGTATGTATTGCTTCTTGTGCTAGTGACACAGCATCATGAATTTGTCTGTCAAAAAGGAAGCCAAATTGTTCTTATATGATTACCTTGCTGAGGACTGGTTTTAGTCTTTGGGAAATTACCTTGGAAATTATCTTGTAGATCATGTTGCAACATGCTATAGGTCTGAAATCTTCAAAGGTTTCGCCTTTCTGCTTCTTAGGGATTAGGGTGATGAAAATCCATCTAGACCAGGACTCTTCCCTTTTTGAAAAGAATGGAGTACTGAAAGAATTTACTCCTCTGTAACTTCCATAGATAAGTCGTCTTTCATCTCATCGGTAACAAGGTTGGGAAAGAGATTTATTACCTCCAGTATTTCAGCTATCGGACAGCTTGGGGGAGCTGTAAATCGTGTCTTGAAATGATCCTCAACTGCTTTAGCCTTCTCCTGAAAAAACAGTGCAAATTTCCCTTGATCGTCTTTACTTTCCAAGATTGTGTTGATATTCTTTCTGTGCGCAGCAAAATGGTGGAAGAACTTTGTGCTCTTGTCACCTTCCTTTATCAATAGTGCTCTGCTCTTCAACCGCCACAACACTTCTTCCTTTCCTAGTAGTGAGGCTCTTTTTCCTTCCAAAGATTTTAGAGATAGTAATTGTTCATTAGTGAATATCCCGTTTGGAGTTGTGTTAAAAAACTCCTTTATTTTGAATTCAGTTTCCTTCAGTTCTCTTCAGTCATTCTCTTCTTGTTTTTTTCCCCATTCTTTGGAGAGAGTCTTGATCCGAGATAAATTGTTATCAAACTGCTTGATGAAAGAAATGTTCGGCGAGTGGGATAATGACCTCCAATTTTCCTTAACCAACTTGCAGTAATTCTCAATTTCTAACTAGGAGGGGTTGAATCTGAAAGGGGCAGGTGGCTTCTTTTTTGGGGCAGAGATGGACAGAGAAATTGGTCTATAATCAGAGGTTCCTCCTATCTCCACAAAAGAGCGAAAAATTAGCCAAAGCTGGAAAATATCATCTGAAATAAGGAACCTCTCCAACCTCTCGGAATTGCTTGTTCTCCTCCTCTATTGTTTCTCCAAGTTGGAGCAAGTTTAACTGGTTGAATGTCCACCAGGTTCTTCTCTTCGAAAAGATTATTGAAAAACAGGGCTAGAGAATCGAGATGGGCATTCTTTCCCCAAAATTCCCCAACTCCAAGGGTTAGATTGAGGTTGCCAACTAAAATGAGCCTAGGTGAGTCCAAAGCGCCTGAGAGGCTCAGATTTTCCCAAAACAGTTTACGGTCATGAAAAGGTCCGTAGACATTGAGAAAGGAAAAGGGTTGGTTTAAATCAGGGATCACTAAATCCATTTTGAGTGCAGAATTGAATGCAGAAGAGGGGCGTAGGTTCAGCTCAGGGCTCCATGCTGTGATTATACCTCTAGAGTGACCCTCTGCATCAGTTGCTTCCGCATTCCAATCTTTAAAGAGACTTTTTATCACATCTACTACTTTGTGACCTTCCATCATTGTTTCTTGAAGTAAAAGAACCTTGGGTTTCTATAAATCGACTAACCTTTGAGGGTGAGTTGTCTGGGCCTACCCCCTAGACCCCTTATATTGAAGGAGATCACTAGCATCAAGCACCTTTGGTAAGGGCTTTGTCCACTCTAAGCGCCCTACCAATAGTTCTATGTTTTCCATCCTTAACATCCTTATTTTCCTGTAACTGGGCTTTGGTCAGGAGAGATTTCTGCCCAACTTTTGATTTTAGAGGAGGGTCATATGCAATCCCACCAGTGGAGACTATGGCGGGTTTGTTAGAGGGTTTGATCCGTAGATCGTACTTCCATCTGGGAGGAGGGGAGGGGGATGTAAAAGGGATATCTGAGTGTTTCGAAGCAGGGGAGTGGGAAGTAGGGGTTTCACAAACGAGATTCACAATTGCCAAAAGGAGAGGGGTTGAATTTAAAACATAACAATGGGAGACATAAGAGTTACCTTTAGTAAGTTTGTCATGTCCTAAGCTTGAGCTTGCTTCCTTGTTGTCGTAAGGATCTGAGGTCCCAGCTTCCGAAGTAACCGCTTCAGTTTCCACCTTTTCGCATGCAACGTCCTGAGAACCCTGAGCTAGTAAAGGGGCTATGTCTGTCACCTTGCATGTCGAGTTTGAGTTAATCAACATGTCTACCGCTAGAGCTGTAGTGACAACAAATGGCTGCATGTTTTTTTGAACCCATTTTTTTTTAAAAGGAGGTCTAGGGGAACCACCTTGCTGTCGGTCATCTTGTTGAGGGCAGCTTTCTGAAGATGACCAACCTGTCGGCAATTGAAATAGAGGAAAGGTAATTTCCAATAGTCTAGTCTTTGTATACAAATTCTCCCCCACATCTCAAGTTTAATCTCCTCAAATAGGCCATTTCCTAAATCCATTTCAACCAGGATGCATGCACATCGTCTATCCTATTTTGAACTCCAGTCTTCTTCCAGTGCTACAAATTTGTCGATTTTGTTTCCAATAGCTTCTAAGATAGGTTCCTGCTAGAATACCATAGGGAGACCTAGGAGGATACCCATATCTGTTGCAGATTATGAGGTTCCTTGTTCGCGTTAAAATCCACTATCCATTCTTTTAGAATTAAGCTGGAAGGACCCCAGCTCCAGTGTTGATTCATTAAGGTTGATGTATCGCATTCTGTATGGACTTTGAAAAGAAACCACCCACATGGAAGAACATGGAAATCCGGTATATATCCAATTGCGGGGAGCCAGTGATGCTCCATCTAGGAGGAAAGGGCTTCCTTACCAGTCAATTTGCCACAGAAATGACCGACCAATGTGAGTTTGAGGTATTCCAGAATTTATGAGATTTGGATATCTTTGCCAACCACTAGTTCAGGGCAAATTTTCTTTGGTCTGATGCTTTTTCTTTTCTGCACGTGAAAGGTGATGAGAGCTACTTCAAGGCTCATTATTGTCAGGGTTGGGCGGTGATGGATCATACGGGATTGGGCCGGTAGAGGCCATTGATTTCCTGGTACAATGTAAAATTGACGGCGAAGAGTTACTGTACAGTGAATTACTGCTGGCCTTGATTTCCGAGCCGAAGAGGGGAATGCCACTTGAGATGCTAGGGAGATGTGGGATGGCCTCCACGTAAGGCGGGGTGAAATTCTGCATTACCTGAAAACCCTCGATGTTATGCACTTCCTGGTCTATATAGAAGATGGATATGTCATGAGTGGCAGAATCATAGTTCACCTCGTCGATAACCATTGTGAAATCTTGGATTCGGTGGAAGAAAAAATTATGAGTGAGGCTTTGTCAGGTGTTTTGGACCTTTAAAGCCTAGATCATCTAAATTGAAGATGACGTCTCTTCGGAGTTGAGGGCAATAAGAAAGGACCCGAACCTCTCACAAACTTACCTTCATAAAAAAGTTTGATATGTCCTAATGTGCCAAGATGAGCAGAAAGCCGCCGATGATTAAGAGTCTCGACCTTCGATCTTCGACCTTCAACCTTCGACCTTGCACATCTACCCTTTACGCAGAGATCCATTGTGCGCCCCAACTCTCTGTTATATATATATATATAATAACTAGATTAGCCAAACATATGATACAACTTTGAGTATGACTTGCAATAAGGATTCTTAAATGTACAAGTATTTAAAGGTGAGATTGGCATAAGGATGGGTGTCTCGACATAAGTATAGACTTAAATTTGATTTGCATATTATAATTGTTTTTTTATACCAAGCGGCTTGAACCTCATGCTCTTCGCATATTAAAGTTCACCTAAATGACTTTGAGGGATCATTAAAAGGGTTTTCATAATTGATTATTATATATATTGTTGAGGATTTATTGATTTATTTGTAGTAATATATATATATATATATAATTGTGTCGAAGAGGTGCATTCTACAATTCAATAGGGGGATGTGTAATTCCTTATGTGTTCATCCTCAAGCTGATACATGTCCTTTTTAAAAATATATATATTATAAAAAATAACATGTCAGTTCAAATTAGATTTAAAAAATTTAAAACCGCATATATATAAAACTACACAAATTAGATAAATTAAAACATTTCCTCAACATTTGCAGTCTAAAAAGGGGTTTTCACTTTGAGAGATTCGATCCCTCTCAGCGCTTGGTAGATACCTTTTAAGATGGATCTATGCTAGTGATATCAAATGCATTATTCCACATGTGTTCTATTGTCCAAGAGCGACATTGGAATATATGAACAAGTTGATGGAGAAAATACCATAGAAGCAATCATAATCGTACATTACATCTAATTAGACTACCTCACCACAAAATTTATCTGTATTGTTCTTATATTTAGATTCCCTTCAAGAAAAACACACTTTTGCAAATAACCCATTCTTCTTAACCATTTATGCACTTTTTGTTTACACTAAAATTGCAAATTGCATAAGCCATTTTTTTTAAATATAGGTAGATTTGGTACTAGCAAGAATCTTGTGGTCAAACCCTAGATTTGTCAAAGGCATTTTAGTTACTATAAACCTAGATAACAATTGCACCCTTCACTTGTTTGGGTATATTTCATATTTTTGATACTAGCATTCATTATCCAACTACTTAGAATGAGAACTAAGGATTATGGTTTATTTTCCTTGCTAGTACTTCAAGCTTGCGAAATGGTGCTTGTATGGGTTTTGTAGAGAATATTAAAATATTGTGGTTATATGAATCCAAGTCGATGATGCTATGGAGAACTTGGCCAAGGGCTCGTTGCTTTTACATTTCAAACTTGAACATTTAGACCAATTTTCAAAGATCGAAAAATTAAACCATTAGATTTGGGTTGGGATAAAATAGTTGACTTTATCGTTGTTAGGATTGACAATGGCCTTAACAAGAACCAATATTCATTTACGAATTGGTTTGATAAATATGTATTGCAAGAATGATTATTTATACAGTGTTGTTGAAATAGGTGAACTACCCTCCTCTATAATGGGGTACTCCCTGATATGATGTACCAATTAGACTTCGCATCATTTAGTATAGGTAACCCATTTGGATTTTGACCTAACATCCATTACTATTTAAGATTTTGAATTAAAATGAAAATTCAATGTGGAGTATGTGAATATATCCTAATATGTAGAATGCAATTAATTCTAACTATCCTATCTAGGACCAAGTGCTATTAATGGAAATACAAGACTTTCATTATATATGTGTTAGCTATTTTTGAAACATAAAGCTATTGATAAATAGACATAGAGCTATAAATATCTAATGATAAACAGTAAATGAGGTCAATAACATTCTATCATTACATCATTGTTAACAAACCTTTCATTTATCATCTCAAAGTGAACATAATAAGAGAATGCAATAAGAAGGTATGTTATAACATAGAATAGTCCACGATGAAATAGTATAATCTTATAAAGATTCTTAAGGAAAATAAGAAAAATAAATAGTCCAATGCTCACATAACACAGAGTCCAATATGAACTTGAAGATATAATTGCCTTAAGTTATTTGATTTTCTTTCTTGGCAATTATGATTTTTCAACTAAATTCGTTTGTCATTTTCTTACAAGAACCTTCCAGAATAGGATCCTCTAGGATCTAGTCAACCATAGGCTTTGTCATCTATATTAGGAAACCATACTTTCATTTTAAGAGGAAATACCCATGATGCATCTTAATATTAGTTGTTCTAAGGTGAAATCATAGTTGGTTGATTCTTTTGACATGTGACCCGTGCCTCTCACAAGTGTGTTGAGATAAGAGCTATTAAATTATTGTCTATGAAGGGTGTGCTGATGGAGTCATTTAGTAAATCATTGGTCACTTTTTGATGTCATAATAATGGAAATCATTTTTCTCTTGATGACCTCCTCAAGATCCTTCGAAATATTTTTTGGGGCCCGTGGTGCACTCATTTCTCCTATAGGAGGGAGATGGCATCACTCTATAACCTTCACAATTTCTAAGTGTAAGTGTTTGAAATTGTTTATTGAGTCAGTGATGTCCCTCTCTAATGCAACATTAGCTCTCTAACAATTATTTAGAGATATGTAATTGAATTCCTTGTCCCTCTCACTCATCCTAGGAAATTTCTCAAGGGCATCATTTTCTTCTTCTTACAATTTCTTGAAACCATAAATGCACAATTGAACTCCTTGCAGGACGGACCTCTTATCATGGATTTATTTGATGAGGGTAAGGAATTTCCATGCATAGCCTTGAAACTCCTACAAACCTTTGTATTTTTATCTCTAGGAAGAATTCAATTCATCCTAGAGTTCAAAAGCATAATCTTGAAGCTCCATTGGATTGTTGGTATCAACTAAGTCACTTACCCATCAAGTGTGGTTATTTTCTCCCAGTAATTCTTCATCTTATCCATAATATTTTGGACATTAAATCATGTTGCTCATGAGAATTCAAGCCCAATAGAAGATGTAGTAGCCAAATCAACATGCATGTATTTGATCACATGTGTCTCTTTGGTCACAATTATCTATGGGACTACAAGTAGTTTAAGCCTCTTCTATGTTTGCTTCACAATCCATCCTCTCTTCTAATCAAATACAAAATACTCTAGTGATGCAATGACATTGGCTTTGGATATCATGAAATTTCCCAATCCCAATTCTTAATGGGGGAAGTGATCCCCTATGATGGATGGGGTATAGGTGTCTTGAGGTACATTAGGGTTCAAGGTGCCAATGTCCATCTATTGAGGCTTGTCTTTTATCTTCTTCACTTCTTCTTCCTTGTCTCTTTCCCTAGCTTCCTATTGTGCTCTAGTAGTTGTTTATGCCTCTTGTATATATTTGGCATTAGCTTCCTACTTGGATTTAGTAACTTGGGATTGTGCCTCAAATCCTAAGGAATCCAGTTCTACCGTTATTCTTGCTTCTTCCCTTGATGTGTCTACTTCTCTTTAACCTCTCTCTTTCTCCATTTGTTCCTTCATCATGTTGGAAAAAAAAATTCCTTTACTACCCACCTTTATACCTTGTTTAGTGATTTAACTCTTTGGTAAAGATCCCCCTCTTGCCAAACTTCATTAAGATAATCCCATCTAAACTTGCAAGCCTGGAAGTGTTGGTATAATACGTTCAAAGGATCGTGTCTCCTAAATGTTTCCTTGCCAAAATGAAATACCTAAAGGGACTTTATTTCTTCTTTTGCATCTTTGATATTTTATATGTTGTATGCTCCCACAAAGAATAATAGAGGAGGCCATAATTCCTTCTTTTATTATAACAGTACTACACCTACTCTATTCACAAAGGTTTAATAAGCAATTTCTTCGAGCACATGTTTATCTAGTATGAAATTTGGAAGAAGATGTGGGATTTTTGTATCTCCAAATATTCTTATGTAAGTGCCATTTTTTGTCACTTAGTAGTCTCTAATGTCACTAATTTATTACATGGCATTTTTTTACATGCACTATGTAGGTGCATGGAGTATCAACTTGTACATAGGTTCCATGAAAAACTTGCATATCCTAGTGTAATGAATTATGAATTTGTGTCCCCATAACATCTAACAATATACGTGAATAGGAGGTTTGCTAGGTTTCCACTACCGTCCTAACTCATGGAAGTTGTTAGAAGCACATGCTATGTACAACATGTATTAGGACATAAATAATTATGGTGGGATGCATATGGTTGTATGCTTGGCCCTAGAGGCATCCCGGTTTAAAGAAGTTTATAATATCGAGGCTTAGTTGATGGTTTTGCATGCCTATGCAGCTTGATGAAATAGAGAAGCCCAAGCTTCTTTTAATTTCATAGCATCATATTCACCATAGATTCTACTTATCAGTGCAATAGTAATCTTGTAAGGGGTCCTAATAAATATTTAGTGGGGTAAATCCATGTCTTTATGATCTTGAAGGCCTTCTTATTGATCCACTAACTCTTCAAAAGATTATGATAGATGATAGTGAACCACCAAAACCCATTCTTCAATTAAATCCATCTGGGGTGGGGAATTTATAGATCACATCCAAGTTGGAGGGATGGAATGAAGCATTGGCCCTCCCTTCAACACTCATGGTTAGTTGGTTTTCTACATCATGTGAGTGATCATCCATGATAAGAGTGTAGCACATGGTAGAGCCTCTGGCCTAGAAGATACTTTGTGGAGGGTTTACCTTATGATCATTTCATACATGCCTTTGTTGAAATTCATTTCACTAGGTGCAAGGGGTAACTCAAAATAGGTCTCTTGCCTAAAAATTTGATGAATTTCACTTCACTAATATCTAGTGATGCTATCAATTTTGCATTATGTATCTCGGTAAGGTAATCATGTTTTCTTCAAAATCAAGTTTTGGAGGCCAATCTTGTAACCTGTAATCCATCATGAAAAACATAAGCATATTCAATGGTTAGCGAGAAAACAAATCTAGTTAATAGTTAACTATTTGAACCACTAAACTTTGTCACATAATGAATAAATTCCTTGATAGTAGGGATCCTAGTGAATACTAAGTGAGGGATCTGATACACATGAAAAATATTGGATTGGGTAGAGAAGTAATGGCCACATACTAGCATTGAATCCTCTAGTTCCAATCATGGATATGTCTTAAATTTAGTCATAGATTTGAGAAATGGGAGCCCCGAAATTTGATAGTGTGTATGTTGGGTGATTGCGAAAAGAAGAGGAATTTACTTGGACTAAGGGGAAAACATACACAAGCGATGGAAAGAGGGGGTGGGTATATATATATATATATTATTTTTAATTTTTTTTCCTTGTAAGAAGTCGTGGGGATACCCTCAGGTACTTCCCCTCATTTCGAAGATGGTACCCAAGGTAAACAACTGGCCCTGATTACAGAGCCTAACCTAGTGGGGACATAAAGTGAGGCCCTTATATATCAATGCATAGCCATTCGGGGATTTGACCCCGAGACCTTTTTCTTGCAACTCACAACTCTCAACCACTTGAACTAACCCACGGAGCTATATATATATATATCCAAAGGGATTGATTAACTAGTGGATAGAGGGGATGGTAAAAATGGGTGTGAAAGAGAAATCATTTTGTTGGATTTTACCCAAATAAAACTTTGATGTAGTTTTAAAATGAGAAGGGATGGATGTGCTTATGTGGAATATTGAAGTAAGCTAGTTGGAAAAGGAACCAAAATCGACAATCATGTTGGTTCTTTTCCTCTCGGAGAATAATAGGTGGATGAGAAGTTCACGAGTATCCAATTAATAGATCTCCGTTGATTAGAATAATTTGAATGGGCATATCCTACCTGCTTTTTGTTTTTATTAGTCCCTGCTGTAGGCAGAGACTATATGTTTCACCTCACCCTATTAGTTTGGCTAGTGATACAAAGAAACCAAAAGAATCTCTAAAGTTTGAGAAAAATAATATTAATATGTTTTTATTTATTCAATTTATTTTCATATGTGTTGAATTTTGACTGGCCCATAGACCTTGAAAAGACTATTTTTATCATTGATCACATTAGTTAAAAATAGTAAAATAAAATAAAATTTACATATATTATGAAAACTTTAAAAAGTTCATTAAATATTTATGGTAGAGTGTTGTATTGTTGTCATTTCATATATATATATATAATAATTCCCTACCTATTCCAAAAATTTATATAAATTAAATCCATATGTTTTTATTGAAATAATACCATTAATATTCTTAATCTTCTCTTATGCAATTTTTAATTTTCAAAAGCAAAATATACAATTTTTATATTTTATGCTCTTTTTAAATAAAAAGTGTGAAAAATTCTCTCATTTTCCACTTTTTCTTTTTTGTTTAGTATAATTTTTTTAATGAACTGTTAAACATATAAAAATATCTTTTTAACGGAAACGAAAAAGGGAGATTATATTATAAAAGGAAGGAAATGCATATGCCTCCAGGGCTGCAAAGTATAAGGCAAAGATCCAAAAATAAGGATTCATAGTAGAACGAAGCTACACAAACTTCCATTTGTTCAGATGCTTTACATCTTTTAACAAAATTAGACCTGCTACTTCTAATAGTATAGACTTTAACAAACTAGCCTACTAGAGTTATGGAAAAAAACATCTAAAATATTAAACATAAAGAGAGAAAAAGTCTTCATTCATGTGCAATGGCTTCATCAACTTCAGGCTGCAAAACAAAATCTTCTTCCATGGGGGATGCCTCTACATGTTATCCTTCAGGCTTGCGGTTCCACAGATATAGCCCATTAACATCAACTTCCATTGCTTCTAAAATCTCCATCAATTGGAAGAAACGAAGTTGATGGCGCTCGGCGGAACTCATGTTGTTCCCCTGAATAGGATGTCGCAACTCCGCCAACTTCCCACTCACCCCACCCAGCTTAGCGTTTAAGACCTTCGCCATTTCAAAAATGCACCTTTTCAGCTCTTCCACTTCACCATTCTGGACTCTGTATCCAGTCTCGACATCTTCTAAGTACGTTTCAAAGCGGGTTAAATCCAAGCCCATCTGTATAGCCTCCTCCAAGCATTCCTTAGCGACTTCAAAGATACACCAATTCATTTTCCTGAGATCCGACATTCCCTCTTTGATGGCCATTATCCCTTGCATGATGTATTTTAGACCAGGTTCTTCCTAAGGCTGGTCCAAATTCGAATCCTTTCTCTTCATGGAACCTCTCTCCACGATAGTGACATCCTTCTGAACTAATAAATTCTCACTGTTAGCAAAATTCTTGGAGCAGTGCAAATGAGGAAAAAATAGTTGTATATGTTGATTTATTTGTAAATTCGGAAGATATTCACTTGTATATTGTATGTATTACATTTGTACTTTATTGTATCCCCAATGGAGATGTATTATTCCTCCGATTGGAAATGTCGTCATTTGTATTTGCAAGTGTCGCAAGTATTATTGTAAGTGTCCCAACTTATATTTGATGGGTTATTAGACCACCTTGGTGGGGTGGGCACTGTATGAGTTGTGTGGGTCAAAGGGTTATTAGACCACCCTAGTGGGGTCGGCCCAGTGACATGTGGATGGGTTATTAGGATTCCTTAGGAAGTCGGCCCAGTTAGAGTAAAAGGAAAGTCAAGTCATTGTATAAATAGAGAGTGTGTGTCTCTCATTCTATTCATTTCACACACTCACTCACTTCGCATTAGTGAGAGAGAGGAGGAGTGTGCACAAGTGGAGGAGAAGCAGCTGCTAGGAGAATATCTCTTGTTGTGGGGTTTGATCTTTGTGATCTTTGTATTGATTCTCATTCTATCTCTGAGGAAGTTGCAGGGTTTTTCACCTTCTTGGTTTTCCCCGGTGAAATGCTTTGTGTCTCTTGTCTCTTGTGTTTGATATGATATACATGTTGTTCTCTCAATTAAGATCCTAGATCATATTGAATTAAATGCTGAAAAACGAACATGGGATCAGATGTAGCCTGAAGGAAGGAATTGTATGGCATTTATGACACTTGTTGCACTTGCGACAAATTGGAAGCCAGGGCTTGGTATAGTAAAAACCATTCATCGTGGCACTTTCACTATAACTCAGTTTTGGAGAAGGTTCAGGATCTGAAACTTTTACAGGTCGAATATTAAATGTCCATGTACCTTGTGTCCGAAGGACAACCTTAGATTCGTTGTACTTTGTGAGATATGATCCGTACAAGTTAGGGTTTCTTCCTCTTCCAGAATGTAGTCCTAAACAGGTGACCTAGGAAAAAAGGTCAAATCTCGGGCTAGGTCATATCTTCCGTGTTTCAGAGGCTGAATTTGAAACAGTGACATGTGGCACGCCATACAAGTTCTCTATACTGTTTCAACCTATAAACAGGTCACGTTGCGACATGTGTCATATCTCTCTCTCAGAGAATCCATTTGAGCTCAGATCCATGGGGTTGGAAATATGACATGCCAGTCTACCACAGGCCAAAGTTTCAGAGATACATCAGAAACAATATGGCATATATTTCTGTCCAAACAGAATTGGATTCTGAGCACTTTCATTTTAGGTTTGTCACTGCTTCGGGAAATTAGGGTTTCGGAGAAAGTTGGAATTTCTTGAATCGGAGACCATGGCTAGATGCTCCTCAGAAAAATTGAAATTTAGAGACCAAGATCAAATTTTTTGGTTGGGTAGAACCCCGGGCTCTATCAAACCCTAGTTCGATATTTTGACAAGAAAACCAGAAAACCAGAATTTGACAAAAGCTGCAGATCCGAAACTTTCAAAGTCAATTTTGAGGGGTCAAATTTTGGATATTTCAAATATTGAAGTATGCCAGCTTGATCAGCTAAGCAAGGTGCATCTTTTCATCCAATCAGAAGCTTGAAATTCAAAGTTTCGATTTTTAGGGTTTCTCTGTCAAACCCTAGCCAGCTCTAGATCCAGCTTCATCAAATCAAAGTGGATTGGGTTAATCCTAGAAGAGAATGATTTGGACACCTACATAAGTGAAGAGATTCCAGTTACATAGGGAGATGAGGCTAAGGCCTTACATAATAAGACTACAAGCAATCCCAACAGGTATGACTTGAGGAGATTCAGGTATGTTCATGATTAAATTTATGATATGTTTGTCTTCATATTATTAAGGTTAGTACAATCTTTATTAAATTTAGACTTGTCTTATCACCTTAGTAAAAGTATGAATGCATGTGAATGATAGAAGACATTCATTGATTAAGGTTATGACACTTATGATTGTACTAATGCATTGTGGTGTTGTATGAGGATGATGTTGTCCGATAACATGAAAGGTACATCAAGAAAGACAAATCAAGTTCTAGATCAAGAACATATGACCATGGTGACATGAAGACAAAGACTCATCCATAGCCATTGATCACACAAAAGCTCTACTTACGAGGTATGTATAATTTGGTTCTACAATGCTTAACTTATGAGATATGTAGGTTACTAGCACAAATCATGGAGAAGAACAAAGAAGACATTGTTTGGGTATATGTTAGACATAACTAGCAAACATGATAATCCATGTATGTTTTCCTATATCAAGTTAGAATCCTACCTTGTGTTAGGATCTTATATAAGTATACTTTTTGTATGATTGATAATGATTATTCATGAAGTTATAAGTTGAGTAATCATGGGTTTATGCATATTATGCTTCTTAATGAAGAGTCCTATGGTCATATAAGAATATGCATGAGTAAAAGAAGTCATCCTTGAATACTAACGCTTGTGATAAATTACTTGTGTATGAAATGACCATAACCATCAATGTTTAAGATTATTTAGAATCATAATGTTTTGATAGTATTGAGATTATACGAATGCATGTATGGTTATGTATGAGATCTTGAGGATGACACTAGTGCACACTTAAGCATGCATAGCCATCCAAGATGGATATAAATTCAAAGACAGATAATCCAGGAAGCAAAGATCAAGAGGGAGCTCACTCCAGTAGTTCCTGCAAGGAAGCAAAGACCGAGAGGGAGCTCACTCCAGTAGTTCCTGCAAGGAAGCAAAGACCGGGAGGGAGCTCACTCTAGTAGTTCTTGCAAGGAAGCAAAGATTGAGAGGGAGTCCACCCAACAAGCTAACAAAGATAAGTATTTAAATTGTCATTTATTGTATATATGATTTTTTTCAGTCATGTACATACTTATGTTCCTAGATTTAGGATCTATATTATGCATTTTAGAAAAGGTTGCATTAATGAACAAGATACTACTAATATAGTAATGGATAAGTGGCCTATGGTACTGTACAACATTCCGTTGCTACTTATCTAGAATGAAACCTCTTTGATGACATGTTGGGAGTTGTGCACACTCTTAACAATGTTCTGGTAGAGATGGAAGGCATCTAGAAAGTTACGAGATATGGATAAATGTTGTATTGAAGCATTGGCTAAGATAATTGCATGACTGTATGGCAGATGTCTTTATGTGTAAGAATTTGTTCTGAAATCTATGAGATGTTTATAATCATGCAATTGAACTTGTCTTGTAGGAAAGACCGTGTACCATCACCTACAAGAGAGACTTGTTTCGAAGAACAAGCGACGAAGACTCAACTACAACATTTGTTCCGACAACGAAGTTCAAGAAAACTATCTATTGAAGATATTGAAGAATCTGAAGTTCCCAGGATCCGGGATGCAGTAATGGAAGGATGACATGATCGAGGAGTAACAGTCGATCATGAAGAATGATGTTTGGGATGTGGTCCAAAGACCATAAGGGAAGTCTATTGTGACTTCCAAGTGGATCTACAAGATCAAGCATGCTGCAAATGGTAGCATAGAGAAATACAAGGCAAGGTTTGTGGCTCATGGCTTCTCCCATAAAGAAGGGATAGATTATGAAGAGACTTTTGCACCTGTATCCAAATACACTTCCATCAGAACAATACTTGCTCTAGCTGCAGTAATGAAGTGGAAGATACATCGGATGGATGTCAAGACAGCTTTCTTGAATGGTGTAGTCAAAGAGGAAGTGTATGTGGAGCAACCACTCGGTTTTGAGACACATGACAGGGAGTCATATGTGTACAAGTTAAAGAAATCCTTGTATGGCTTAAATCAAGCACCCAGGACATGGTATGACATGATAGATAGCTTCCTGTCTAGTTTGGGATTTACCAAGAGTAAAGCAGATTCTAACCTTTACTACAAGGTTGAGGAAGGGAATCCAGTGATACTCCTATTGTATGTGGATGATCTATTTGTGACAAGTGAGGATAGGTTGATTGCCAACACGAAGAGGAATATTGCTGCCGAGTTCGAGATGAAGGACTTGGGTATGATGCATTACTTTCTAGGTATGGAGGTGTGGCAAAGTGCAAATGGAATCTTCCTTAGACAAGGGAAGTATGCAGTAGAGATCCTAAAGCGGTTGAGGATGATGGACTGCAAGGCCATGGCCACACCTATGGCATTGAACCTGAAGCTATTGAGTGATGCTTCATCAGAGTCGGTTGATGCCGCGATGTATCATTAGATGATTGGGTCCTTGATGTACCTGATGAACACGAGACCAGATATTTGCTTTGTGGTGAACACCTTGAGTCAGTTCCTGACAGATCCTATACATGTTCACCTGATTGTTGTAAAGCATATTCTGAGGTACCTGAAAGGTACGGTTGATTATGGGCTCAAGTATGATGTGAATCAAAAGGTTAACCTGGAGGGTTATGTTGATTCAGATTGGGTAGGAAGTCCTGCAGATAGGAAGAGAACTTCGGGGTGGTACTTCAGTATGGGATCAGGTGTGATCTCTTGGTTTAGCTGGAAGCAGTCCTGCGTAGCAGTGAGTATAGCCGAAGCAGAGTATGTCACAACTTGTTCGGCTAGTTGTGAGGCAGTATGGATAAGGAAGCTACTGTCTAATTTATTTGATCTCCAGTTTGATGCTACTTGTATCTATTGAGACAACCAGAGTTGTGTGAAGTTGTCATAGAACCCGGTGTTCCATGACAAGTCGAAGCATATCGAGATCAAATATCACTATATCAGGGATATGGTGTGGAGAGGAGCAGTGAAGCTCCTGTATGTTGCGACGGATGAGAATATTTCATATGTGTTGACCAAACCACTAGCCAGAGTGAAGTTCGAGTACTTCAGAAAGAGGCTTGGTGTACTTCAGAACAAGGTTCCTTCCAAGGGGAAGTGATGAGTCCAGAAGACGCAGATGCACATGGGCTTTTCTGACATGGTTGTAGATGTGTTATCCCATGGTTGTGATGTAATTGCTAAGACATTCTCACATGGTGGTAGATGTGTTCTCCCATGGTGCAGATGTAAGGCCTGGAACCATTCTCACATGGTGGTAGATGTGGTCTCCCGTGGTGTAGATGTAAGGGTTGAAGCCATTTTTCACATGGTGGTAGATGTGTTCTCCCATGGTGAAAACGTAAGGGCTAGAGCCTTCCCTAACTGGTGGTAGATGTGTTCTCCCATGTCGGCGGTGTAAGTGTTGTATGATGTGCATCTGCGCTGTGCTCCGTGGACGATGAGATGATCTAAAGAGGACGATCATGTGTGATGAGAATCAGGACGATGCTCCAGATGATATGCATCAGGACGATGCTCCGGTTACTGCTATGTATGATTATCAGGATGATCATGTGTGATGAGAATTAGGATGATGCTCCAGATGATAGGCATCAGGATGATGCTACGATGATGATCAGGATGATCATGTGTGATGAGCATCAGGATGATGCTCTAGATGATATGCATCAGGATGATGTTGTGAACATGATCGGGGTAATCATGTGATGATGATGTGCATCAGGATGATGTACTATATGATGATGATCAATATGATCATGAGTATCAGGATGATACTCCGCGGCCGTGGATAGACTGTATTGGTAGCATAAAAAAGATCCTGGGAGATCCGATAGTCTAAGCTCGGATACTCTTTCGAGGTTTTGCTACAGGTTGGCCGTGGACAGATTGTATTGGTAGCATAGAAAATATCTTGGGAGATCTGATAGTCTGAGCTCGGATACTCTTTCGAGGTTTTGCTACAGGTTGGCCGTGGACAGAATGTGCAAGCAGCATAGAAAAGATCCTGGGTGATCCGATAGTCTAAGCTCGGATACTCTTTCGAGGTTTTTCTACAGGTAGCATAGAAAAGATCCTGGGAGATCTGATAGTTTGAGCTCGGATGCTCTTTTGAGGTTTTGCTACAGGAGGCATGTAATCAGTCCTGGAGATCCGATAGGTTGAGCTGTGTGCTCGTAAAAGTCGTGGGATGCTCTTTAGAGATCTTGTAGTTTGCAAGACACTCTTTTAAGGTTTTTCCTGACCACATGTAAAAGATCCTGGGAGATCCGATAGTTTGAGCTCGGATGCTCTTTCGAGGTTTTGTGGTGGTCACATGTAAAAGATCTTTTGAGGTTTTGTTGACAGACATTCCACGGGATGGCCAGAGATGTTGAAGACCTACAAGAGCCTAGGCCTACAACCAGCATGAAAAAGGGTTGGCTTAGTAGAACTTCTTATGATGAGAAGAATTGAGAGATAGCACCAGTGATTGAGATGAAGAGTACAGTAACAGTGAAGATGATTCTCCAATGATCCAGTGACGATGATCCAACTCCAGTATTGAAGACTTGTGCCTATATGTATTGATGACTTGTGTCAAGAGAATACCTTCCTAGTTAAGAGGGAATGTTGATGTATTTGTAACTTCAGAAGATATTCACTTGTATATTGTATGTATTACATTTGTACTTTATTGTATCCCCAATAGAGATGTATTATTCGTCCGATTGGAAGTGTCGTCATTTGTATTTGCAAGTGTCTCAAGTATTATTGTAAGTGTCGCAACCTATATTTGATGGGTTATTAGACCACCTTGATGGGGTTGGCCCTGTATGAGTTGTGTGGGTCAAAGGGTTATTAGACCACCCTAGTGGGGTCGTCCCAGTGACATGTGGATGGGTTATTAGGATTCCTTAGGAATTCGGCCCAGTTAGAGTAAAAGGCAAGTCAAGTCATTGTATAAATAGAGAGTGTGTCTCTCTCATTCTATTCATTTCACACACTCACTCACTTCGCATTAGTGAGAGAGAGGAGGAGTGCGCACAAGTGGAGGAGGAGCAACTGCTAGGAGAATATCTCTTGTTGTGGGGTTTGATCTTTGTGAGCTTTGTATTGATGCTCATTCTATCTCTAAGGAAGTTGCGGGGTTTTTCACCTTCTTGGTTTTCCCCGGTGAAATGATTTGTGTCTCTTGTATCTTGTGTTTGATATGTTGTACATGTTGTTCTCTTAGTTAAGATCCTAGATCATATTGAATTAAATGCTGAAAAACTAACAATATCTCCCATAAATCCTCCTGTACCATTAAGGACGGAGGTAACGTCATCATTCCCTAGCAATCTTCGTACCACTTTCCTGCAGACGCTACATGGTAGAGGGTGTGTGAAGTAAATGGAGGACAAGACCCTCTCATGCCAGCTCTTAATTCCATCCTTCCATCTGTCAAGATGCTTAACTGGCGACAATATTCAGCATTTAATATCATTATCTTAGGCGGTGCGATCATTAAATTTGACTTCGAAAGGTGCAACACCATCTCGCGATGGGAGGAGTATCGTTGAGGGATAACTCCCCCTCCTTTAGCCTTGTTCCCTTGTTATCCATGCGGTTCGCTAACCGATTATGACACCTTTTGACATGATAGAAGTGGATATTGGTAGTTCTTGGGAAGAATTGGATGATTCAATTTTGGAAACTATTCCTTGCCTCCTTTGTAGATAACATATTGTTCATGGCTTGAATAACAATCCAAGAGTGCCCAAGACCATGAAATCTTCAACCTGTAGATTAAACATGCACTCCATTCCTGGAGACAAAGCAACCCATTCATCATAGTTATTTGATATCTTGCCCAATCCCCACACAAAGGTTCTAATGATGTTTGCTCCTGAATAAAAATGATCCCTCCCGCACCTGCCTCCCCTGATTAAACATATAAAAATATGAATAAACATAATTATAGTTTAATATTTTTAAATTAATTTTTGAGTCTCTTTTTCGTTTAAAAAATAGTATGAGTTTTTGCTAGTGTATTATTATTTATAGAAGTTGATAAGTTGCTTTATTAATATTTGCAATTATGATTTAATTGATTTTTATTTATAATTTACGTTTGAAATTAAATCTGATTTTTTTATTATAAGAAATTGTATTGTTTATATTGTTGATTTTGATATTTTCAAAATAATTTACTATTTTAAAAATGGTTAATATATTAATCATATTAAATATTGATATTGATGTCAACACACACACACACACACACATATATATATATATATATATTATTTAGGTTCACTTTATAGTATTCCTTTCCAAGTTTGCATTTTCACAATTTTTACGAATTTTTAATATTAACATTTGATATATATATATATATATATATATATATATATATTGATACGGATATAAAACAATTTATATTGATATAATAGTTTTTAGTTATTTATATAAAAGTTTACTTAAAGTTTATTTTGATTTTTAAAATAATTTCGAATATTTTTTTTTAAATTAAAAAGTAAAGATTAAGCTGCACACAACTCTTGGTATGTGCGATGTATCACATATAACCAAGTTTAAATGATTTGTGATACATTGCACAAACAAATTTTAACAGTGGAAAATGGAGGTCCATTCCTTAAAGTTCATGATTTGTCGCATTTGGATAAATACATCACTACTAACAAATCTCCACTCAACCAAGAATCTATGTTGTTGTGGATTCAAAAAATTTCCTCCATTGCAATGTATTGCATGGGATGGGGTTTAGAGTTACAATGGAAAAAATCCATAACCGGAGATATATTCCACATTCTTCAATTTATCAACCCATGACGAATTGCACCATAAAAAGTTTTGTGATCTGTGGTGTGTTGTCAATTGCTAATAGATCACATCTAGGAGTATAACTGTCTTGCAAATAAAAATTTGACTTGCGATACATTGTGGGGATGAAATTATTTTGGACCTAGATACATCATGGACATAAGATATTTCACTTTGCGATAGATGGAAACTTAGACTTGTGACATAAGATAAATAACTTTTGTTTTGTGTGCATACCTGTAGCACCCCATTTCTGGGTTCCTACTTAAAACTATTTTCTAAGGCTTAAGAAGATAATATAAACCATTTACAATGCATAATCAATAAATAAATTCGAGGTTTGAACTAACAAGTAAACACAAAACACAGAATTTGTTACCGTGGGTTGAATCCGCTGCTGAAGGAGGGGTCGCCGTCTTCAATCTTATCCAACTTGTCTAAGTGTCAACTAGGCCTTCGGTTGACATCCACAAGTAAAGGATCGATTAACCATAGACGAACCAATCGTTAGCTTTGCCACCCAACCATAGGCTTATGCAATCAGTCGCATAGCCACCCCGAGCCTTCACGGTCGTAGAGGATACACACCAGCAAGGATTCAAAAGTGAGCTCCTCCTCACCAAAATCCTTAGCCAAACTCACAATAGAAAGCGCAATCAGAACTCATTCGCCATTTCGGAAGTCACCCAGTGTTAAGGAGCCATCCCCTTTCCCTTCCTTACCTCTTGCTTAAATAGCAAAATCCTTTGTGACACATGTCGCCTCATGCAAAAATACTCTTTTATGCAACATTATTTATTACAAATATTCACCCAACCACGTGTCACTCTCTCATGAGAGTGCACATCCTTCCCACATTGTATTCCTAGATGTCCCCTGATGCTAGGATTCCAATCTCTATTTTAGTGGGTGCAAGTGGAGTTGACTAATTAATGACTCATAGTCTATCATTTTCTCTAGATTTAATTATTCTCAATTATTTAATTACAAATAATCATTTCATGCACAAATAATCTAAGGCAATACTATTCGTCAAATATATAATTACAATTAAACATTTCATGCACAAATAATCTAATGCAATACTATATGCTAAACACATAATTATAAATAGTCATTTCATGCACAAATAATCTAATTCAATACTATATGTCAAATACATAGCTGTTCATTTATCAATTTCCTTTATTCGTCTAGGTACCGCATCGTCGGGTCCTTCTGACAACACTTTCTTTCCTTAATTGTTTAGGTACCACATCGTTGGGTCCTTCCGAGAATAATTTATCATTTTACTATCTAGGTACCACATCGTCGAGTCCTTCTAATAATAATTTCTCATTTTACTGTTGTGTTGGGATTCCATGTAGTGATTTTAGGAACCGTTACCACAAATCATCCGGCTACACTCTATGTGAGACTAATGGCAATGAGGAGTAAGTTCGTTCTTACTGTGCGCCTCTCAAACTTGTATGTGACCAAACCGTTATGGTCTCACCCATACGACTTCACGCCCACCGGAGTAAAGTTGAACGGGATTTCAACTTGTGCGTGGATGCTATCAGGCGCTGACACCGTCATCGTACCCTCGTGTGTGTTTTTCATGTCCTCTATGTCCCCCTTTTTGTTCTATCGTGAGTCATTTGGTAAACCATCTTACCTGTCACTGTACACATACTCAGAGCACACACCAATAGTACTGCTCAAAAAAAAATTGTCATATCATAATTCATTTCATTCATTTTGGATTCACATCATAATCACCCACATAATTCCATTTCCATATTCCAACATAAATATGACATTGATCATAAGATTTCACATGTGCTAATCAATCAACAATATTTCATATTAAAATCACAAGTATCCCTAATCCTCATTAAATCAATCATTCATTAGAAACATATTCATTTATCACATATATCGCTAATCAGTCAACAAGTTATTCTAGATCAACATATAAGAAGTCATTTATCTTGGTTTCTTTAACTAGGCCACTTACAAATAAGTGTCATCAATATCAATAGTCATAGCGAGGTTGAGGGGCATTACATTATATGAATCTAGGTCAATGATGCTATAGAGACCTTAACCAAAAATCCTCGACTTTTACATTTCAAACTTGAATAATTAGATGAATTTTCGAAGATCAAGAAATCGAACCATTAGATTTGGTTCTAATTAAATACTTGACTTAATGGTTATTTAGCATTGATTATTACCTTAGCAACAATAAAAATTTCAGTATGCTTTCGTTTGATAAATATTTATTGAAAGCATGATTTTCCTTTTTTTACAAGTGTTCTTTATCACTCACCATTTACTACAATGATAAACAATAAAAACACCTTTATGTGCAAAAATTATTTCGTAAATCTCTCTCTATATATAATTTTTATTATCAGTATTTTTATGAATAGAAAAATATTTTTAAGGTAGCAAAATTGTTTGAGAGTAAATGATTTGGCCAATATTTATTGTGGGATTTGAAGTGTGGAATGGAAATGTCATGGAATGAGTGATGTCTACCATTGTCTTCAATCTAATTACTAAATTGAAACTCGATTTCAGATTGTATCCTTAATGCATGTGGAATTTCACAAAGAAGAAAGTAAACTAGAAATGAACTTGCCCGCACTCACTTTAGATTTCACTATAATCATGTTCAAAGCTTGTGAGTACCACCTAAATTCGATTTGGACTTAAATGCATTCACTCCGTCGAGTATTGATGTTGTTTACAATTAGTTGTAACTGCAAATCACGATGGCACTAGTTGCTGGGTTTGCAGCAAATGCAAATAAAACTTTTATTCAAATTGGGTTCCTTGGATGATATATATTTTGAAGCTTTTATATATTTTCAAACCACCGTTTGCTCATTTAATCTTTGATGTATGAGATGTATATTCTCCTATATGGTTTTGTTTTTTATTCTTTTCGAAATTGACAATTTTACAGCTTTATAAAAAAAATGTTTAATTTGAATCATACTACATCCTTTTGAGTTTTGAGGGTACTTGATTGGTGGTCTGTGTTCAAATATAAAGAAGTCCCTTTGATTTCTTGATTAAGTGGTCAACTCCTCTACTAAGCATGAGGATGTTCATCTTTCTATAATTTTTTGGAATTATAATTTATATATCTACATATTTAATGTTTATTGTGCAGGTTTATGTTTGTCATGGGAAATAAATATGGATGTCCGTAGGTTTTGTTTTGTTTTGATGTATGTTTGGAAAGTATCAAATTTAATATTTGTGTTTCTTTTATCTCTATTATTTTATACATATTGCATCATTCTTTAAGTTGACATAGATGGCTATATACTTGGCATAACGAAAATGTGTGATGTGGCAACATTAATTTTTTTTCATTTAATTTGCTAGATTTAATAATTATTGGTCTAATAAATATAACATACAATATAATATTATAATGACACTAATATATATTTATTTAGTTAGTTATTTATTTCTGGGATAATTAGGTATATTACTTTTGCATATATATTCTTTTAGCAATCATTTGTATCTTGATTATTATTCATCTATATATTTGAATTGTTTTAGATATATTGGAATGACATGTACGTTAATTTATATATGTGTTTGTGTTCAATTTCCATGGTGAATGGCATGTTAGTTTCTATGGGTAAGTCCAAATATGAAATAAGAATACTATGAAAGGCGATTTTTTTTATGTTAGTGCAGATTCACCTTTTGCTAAATGGTACAAACCATGCGTAGTATTAGTTTTGAAAGAGATTATATATTTTAAGGGAAGTTCAAAAGTATGAAGAATATGAAAATAATATATTGGTTTGGTTGTAAATAAGTATTTTGATTAGAATCAAAGGGCAATATCTTGTATAAGAAACATTTCTAATTGTTATTTCTTTTTTAGTGAGAAGAAAATGTTCTCAAAATTAATTAATTTACAATTGTTCTTTTCTTGCATTTGTCAAGTTCTCACTGGCCTTATGAGTGGATTTATATTGTTGGTTCCTAATGTTTGATGGGGTTGACAAATTCGAACATATAATGGTGTTTCCATTATAGATTATGTCGGCCTTATGAACATGATTTTATTTAAATCCCTTCTGTTATAATATTTATCTTAAATAAATTATATTGAAATCGAATTAAACTTTCTTAAGAATCGGTGTATTCTACATAATATTTAAGTTCAAATGACTATGCCTTACCCTGCAACACTTAGATATTATTGTCTTGCAATAAATTTATATTACTTTACAAATTTAGAGTTTCATTTCCTTTAGGAAGCATTAAGTTTCTCTTCAATTATAGAAATGTACAAACTATGAATATTAGTTTTCTTTATTTGAGTTTCATAATAAAATAAAAATTTAAGAAAAATTCCCTTCACTATTTACCTATAGGCTAAACTAGAGAATAAGAACTTAAGTGATGGAAACCCATGGTTGATGGGTTTTAGCCCCACTTATCCATTACCTATTGTCTTGGACTTAAAATCTCAACAAACACAAAACTTGAAGTTGAGTTTGCTCGAAGGCACAAATATTTTAGTATTCCTTTGAAGGGTTTCACTTGTCGTGAACCTTTTTGATATGTAAACTAGAATCCAACAAGGGCACTATATGATTTACAAACCATTTTCAAGAAGACAATGTGTCCGATTGTGTTAGCTAATCTAAGATGTTGAATTTATCTTATCAATTATGATAGCATGACCAATTACCTATAAATTACTTTTTTGATGGTGGTTTGGTTGTGTTGAACCCATTTTTACTAGTACCTAAATAAGCGAGAGGAATTATTATTATTTGTGATGCGTTGATCACAATGACTTTAACAATATGAGTAAAAGGTATCATATGATGGAGATCAACTTGGAAGACTCGTTTGAGGAACAAGGATGTTTATATGAACTTGGGTCAAGATTAACTTCAATAAATCATTGGTATGTCAACCTAGTGAGGTCCAATTGTGTTATGTCAAAATGTCCTTGTAAAACACTTTTGGATATTGAAATGAGCTTGAACTATAAACCTTTTTATCTCGAAAGCAATAAGTTGCACTAGGAATAAATGGGCAAGGGATGTGCTTAAATATTTTACTTAGATAGACCCAATTTAACACTTTATAATTCTAGCCCTTGGAAAATATTATGAAACGTATATGGGAAATGACTATATAACTTTGATAATGGTTACCTACCAATTATTCCTTATGTTGTACAAAAAATCAAATGAGTTATACATAACGCTTTGTTCATAGCCTAGCTTAAAATGAAATTATTGGCTATACTTTATGCATAATTACAGAACTAAGAAGTCAATCGAGGTTAGTAATACTCAACATTTTGGTCTTAATAGCCTTGAATTACAATCCCTTTGAGAGAGGCAAAAGTATTGTCAACTAAACTGATGACTATACCTTATGTAAAGCAAGGCATGAAGGGAGTGAGAGAACTGAGAAATAATTCCTAAAAGAGAACAATGCATAAAATTGAACTATGAATACTTATTAGAACCTACATGAACTTAATAGTGAAAACCCATAGAAGGATTTATAAGGAAAACATTATAATAATTAGCTTAGTGGACCAATGCTAATTGCATGTGGTAAAGGAGAATTAGTTTTCAAGAAGTAGCTTATGAACATGTCTCTATCTAGAGTCTAGAGTTCCCATTATGGATCATTTCCCCGATGGTATATTATGCATAAGGCTTTATTACCTTCTCATGATGACAACTTTTGGCCTTGTGAGGAAGTAAATATTTCCAAGTATGAAGTTGAAATGGTGGATAATTTATTGTTTTGTTGACATGTGACTAAATACTTTGTTGACTAGGTTTTGAAATTTAGTAAAGCTTGTGTGATGATGTTTCAAATTATTTGAAAGATATGTTCCCTAGAAGGGATGACCATATGAATGTCATCTGTAGTTGTGTATGTTGTGATGACTATGATATAAACGATGTTTTCTTCTTGTGATTATATGTCAATGCACTTGAGGGAAAGACTAGTTGTTGGGAATAAGGATATAGTGTTATGATTACTTTGTGAATCTAGTTTTTCACTTGTATATGGATACTTATTATATCTGGACTTTGACCAAGAGATCAACACCAATGAGAACAAAGCCATTTGTTGATCTAATGGATTGGTTGTTAAGATGGTGACCCTCTTGTTGTTTTGATTGCATGTAATAAAGGTCAAATAAACTTTAACTCCTTGAAGTGGTGGGATAACTCTCATCATAGAATAACATCATTATATGCATGGGTAAGGTGTTATGCATGGGTAAGGTGTTATGCATGGGTAACATCATTAAAAGTATAAAGAATGATCAAATAAAAAAATTAAACTAGATCAAATGTTCTATAATCCAAAGTGTATCGAAAAATTATTATGTTTCCCTCCTACCAGTGTTGTCCTTTATGATTGGCTAAAAGCTTGTCTTCTTCAAACGTAAGAAAACGGTTTAAAGGCCAAGACTCAGAGACATTTGGAAAGAACAGAAGTCTACTCCTTATGGACCAATAGTGGGTCATTTCAGATTGCATGGTTTTCCTTGAATAATGGCAATGAGTGGACATGCATTTGCGAATAGTAGCCAATGATGATTTCCCTCACTATTGGTTGACAACTGAGTTATGATATCTTTTTCCACCTTTAAAAAATGTATGTTATCCTACTATAATAAAGACGTACAAATATTTTACATTTTCAATTTTAAAAGAAATATATATATATATATATCAAATTAAAATAAATAAATAAATAAAATTTATTTTGAAACAAAAATAACCCTTTAAACTCACATCTCCCACCTGCACTTGACCAACACCCCCCATGGCTCTCAAAGGCTCCACGCACAATCATGGGGGAGCCACACAAAATGTGGACAATGTTGAGCCCAATAATGCCATGCCAAAAGGAATAGGCCTTCATTTTTGGGGGGAAGACGGTTTAAAGGACAAGACTCAGAGGCATTTGGAAAGAGTGAAAGTCTACTCCTTATGGACCAATAGTGGGTCATTTCAGATTGCATGGTCTTCCTTGAATAATGGCAATGAGTGGACATGTATTTGCGAATAGTAGCCAATGATGATTTCCCTCACTATTGGTTGACAACTGAGTTATGATATGTTTTTCCACCTTTAAAAAAATGTATGTTATCCTACTATAATAAAGACGTACAAATATTTTACATTTTCAATTTTAAAAGAAAAAAATATGTATCAAATTAAAATAAATAAATAAATAATTTTTATTTTTTTTAAATAACCCTTTAAACTCAAATCTCCTAGCTACACTTGACCAACACCCCCCATGGCTCTCAACGGCTCCACACACCATCATGGGGAGCCACACAAAAGGTGGACAATGTTGAGCCCAATAATGCCATGCCAAAAGGAATAGGCCTTCATTTTTTGGGGGATTTCATTTCTAAAGACACCTTTTGGTGCTTTATGGTTTTAGGTGATAGCTTCATGTCTGCAAAGTTCTCTCGTCATATATTATATGACATGACCCTTCAAGATTTGGGATAGCATTAATGGAACTTAATGAATTTTTGTGTGCATTGCATTGCATCAATCTCAACACAATGAAAACACATGTCTAAGGGTATGAATGGAAGCCTTGCTAATCAATTAGACAGTATAAGGGGATATCTAATTAATTTGGTCATATTTAATAAGACTGGAATACGGTTAATAAATCATCCCAATTGCTTTTAAATGATTAAGATGGTGAAGCCTAAAATAACCCATTGGGCCTATATTTCTCACGATTGATGAAGGCTTTGATTTATGGTGTCAAAGGAGACTACTTTGATCTTTTTATGTGAAAGTAAGAATTAAATAACAAAACATTTTGGTCTATCCAAATATTGCTCGGTAAAGGGAGTAAAATGTATTAGTGAAATATCACTAGGTGCATTAATGAGAGCTTGTCGCATTTAATCAATTCATGTCAAGTTTGACAAGCCTTACTGTGATCATTCAAATCAGCTTGTAAGTAAATGACGAAGCTTCAAATTACTCATCAAACTTTTTCATGTATTAATTAATTTTTCATTATATACAATTCATAGATTAAGACCCTTCTTATATAATTATCTTCCATATGTGAACACCTCATGAATAATACTAGTTGTTGAATTTGAACCATCTTCATTGAAAATAGTCAAGAGTGAAAGGGAATAACAAGAAGAAAGAAAAAGAAAAAGAAAAACATGAGTTAAAGCTATGCTCGAGAATAGAAAAGTGTGTGCATGCTTTTCTTGTGATATGATTTAAGCATACTTAAAATGGTGAAATTTCAAAGCAAAAAGAGTACACTACAACAATGGAGCCCCAAGCTATTGATGAATCACTAAGTCATTCACCAACATACCCTAGTAATTCAAGCATGCTAGTGGGGTGATTTCTCACCCTTGACTAAATTGTTCAACCAACAAAACGCTTCAACTAAGCCACTTCAAAACTTTGGCAGATAGAGTGGTTTTCTCCTTAGCCGAACATTCTTTTTCACACTAAAATCACTCAAGTGACTCTCTTGCATGTTATGGAGCCTCCCCCTCACTCATGCAATGTTTTTTCTCCTCCCTAAGCATTCAATTCCTTCCTGAAATCACTTAAGTATCTCTCTTGCATCATCAGGCAACACTCAATCCAACCCAATGATATTGACTTTTCCCAATCTATTTCTTTCCCTAAAATTGCTCAAGTGTCTCTCTTTGTCATTCCAATAGCTCTATCAAGCCAGCCCAATAATTATATACATGATTGGGCATCTATTCTTCCACATAAATCATTCGATAAGCTATCCCTCTCTTCCTAGCACCTCAACAAATCATGTTGGGTGTTTTTTTCTCGTAGAATGATTTCTAATTTGCCCGAGCAAGACTTGGCTTCCTAAAATCCCTCATAGGGCTCTCTTGCACCATCCAGTGAGGCTATAAAGCAAGGACAATGACTCACTATTTTGTTGAGCATCTATTTTCTCTCATAAATTGTTGAGCAAGCTATTCACTTCCACCAAGTGCCTCAACAAAACCACAATTGTGATTATGCTTGTAGAGCAACTTCTTCTTGGCCTAGGCAACTCATCCTTCCCTAAAATCCCTCTTTGGGCCCTCCTTCATCACTCAACAAATCACCCAAGCTTGGGAAAGTAGTCATTAACTCTCTCTTTCCTTCATCAAATCATCAATCTAGCCTTCTTGTCCCAGGAGAAAATTGTAAAGATTCATACTAATCTTAAAGTGTAGAAACCTTGACAAACCTTACTAATTCTTAGCATACCAACTAAAAAAAAAAAAAAAAAAAAAAAAAATTAACTATATTTTTGTAAAAATGTTCAAATTTCTAGCGATTCTATATAGTTTCTAGATTTTTTTGGTGATTTTTAAAATAAATAATTTTATCCTATAGAATTACATTAAATCGTTTTTAGAAGGAAAAAATGGAAATTAGAGAACCGTTTTTTGGGAAAACACATGGAAAATCATCCCAATGGAAAGACTGAGCCCCTAAAATTCCCCCTAATTGTTTCTTTGACATCTTCACAAAGTTGATACAATGATTAGGTTAGTTGGACAACTTCCTTCTCTAGCAACTCTTAGTCAGTGAAAGTTGCTTGGTTACATGCTTTTATCATATGGCATACTTCCAAGAACTCATATAGTGATTTTCATAAACATTCATTCACACTGGAACAAGATTAAGGATGCAAAATTGTCATCTTCCATGAATAATTGAGTGAATAAGTCCTTGATATCTTCCACCCGTTAATTGAGCTCACATTGAATTCATGTTGACACAAGCACAAAAGGTTAGAGTTTCAATTGATAAAGCACTCCACTGGAGGTTGCAATCATCCAAGCAACTCACATGTACGATGTTCTCTCTTGTCATTCTATTCACTATCATTCCCTTGCTTTACTTTGGCCTTTCTATAAAAGGTGGAAAGTTTCTATGCATGGGAAAGAGATTATTTAGCTTCTTCTAAAAATAACGTTGGCTGATTGATTAATTATCCCTTTGACTTTCAAGCATTGAATGAACAAATAAAAAAAGTCAAGCGAGCTTTCATGCCCTTCATTGTTGCAACTTGTCCAACCTTGGTCATCATCTTCAAAGTTCTTTAGGAGCAAGTTACTCAAGATTTGATCAATGTATTGGCCCTTTCGAGGTGAGGATTATATTATTGTTAGTTAATAGTCCTCACTTTCTTTGGCAAATATTGTTGTATTATTTGAAGCATAGTAGTAAGATTTGGTCATTTTGGGAGTTCATGTATGGAAATTGGCATGGAATTTGAAGTTGACGAATATTCCACATAGGGAAAGTTGACTAAATGCTTAAATCTATTTACAATTTTTAACTTTTAAAGATTCAAGAATGTTATTATTAAAATTTACTTGTTAAGATAAAAATAAAATTTCAACTAGAATAGCTAAGTTTAACTTTTAAAAATTCCACTATTAGTTAATTATAAATACAAAAGTGGAACTATAATAGTAGCATATCCAATGACAACACAAGTCTCATACAATTTTTAACTTCACCATCAAGAGGTAATGGCCACATTCATGAATCTTCAACTCATATGTTTGTTCACATAAATAAATATAAACTCAAATTGCATAAGCAAAACAAAGTAAAATTTGAATACATAAACACCAAACAACAAATTTGTAACTATT
The DNA here is from genome assembly GCA_027924585.1 of Larix kaempferi. Lineage (NCBI taxonomy): Eukaryota > Viridiplantae > Streptophyta > Pinopsida > Pinales > Pinaceae > Larix > Larix kaempferi. Next base: position 2,654,663 of record BSBM01000191.1, read on the forward strand.
GTTCAATGTAATCTTTTAAATAAAAGAATAAATGTAACTTTAAAATTTTGAATAAGCTTAAATCTTTTTTAATTTTAAAAATCATATTTTTATATTTTGATATGTAAAGAAAAGACACTTTATTTTAGAACCTAAGAATTACATTTTGGATTTTGGATTTCTTGAGCGGATTGTTAGAAATAGTAATTAACTCCTACTTTAGATTTATTTATATTATTAGAAGTCAAGTTCAGTTCATTTAATAAAACATGTGCATGAACTAGGTCAGGGTTTTAGTTTTTCAAAAGTGTGTAAATACACTTTCACCTTTCATTATTAGTGCGAATTCGATCTTCAGAGCCAAAACTCGTTTCACACATTATTCTTTGTGTTGTTATTTCTGCCTCCAACCTTCATATTGATATCAGAGCCAATATGAGAGAGAAAGTGTTCCAACCTTCATATTGGTATCAGAGCCAATATGAGAGAGAAATGGTTGGAGCCATGAAGAAACTTCCACCACAGTTAGAGAGAATGTGAAGAAGGCAGTCAATCCACAAAATTTTATGTTGAAAGATGTGCCGTCGATCTGTTCATTGAAGAAGAGCAGACCCGCTTGCTAATTCTAAAGCCGTGAGGAGGAAGCCGATCCGCTGTCGCAAGAGTAATCTTTTTGAGGAGCTGGAGAGAAATCTTGTTGGAGAAGTGGTCATTGAGACCCACGAGTAAAAGGACTCTGCATAAGGAAATCGTTGTTGAAGAAGTGAATTGTAGCCGCTTGAAGAACAGAACATGTGGAAAAACTAGTCCAAGTCAAACCGCATGCAATCTCTGAGTGGAAACGTGAAGAGAAGCATAATGTGGTAAGGAGTTTGAAATTATGTGCGTCGCGTGAAAGAGGAAGTCATATGGTTTTATTGTCAAAACAAAGCCGAACCAAGAAATAATTTTTTAATAAAGCTTTATGAAGCTTTTTTTAATAAAGGAGAAATATAAAGTATCTTTTGCCAAGTCCTTTTTTAAAGGGAAGTCTTTTTAAGTAAAGTGGAAGTCATATTTTAGGAGGTTAGGTAGAAAAAGAGTATTAGTGGACTGGATGGATATATATTCATTAAAAAAATTAAAGAAGTTTTTTGTTTGAATTTTTATTCAAAAACAAGAAACCTCCACATGGAAAAGAAAGGGTGGTAGCTCAAGTTGAAGGAAATAGCTGAGATCTTATGAAGATCTTGCATTAAGGGGTGGAGTGGACTTTCTTTAAAAAAGAATTTATGGAAAATCAAAGAGATTTTTTGAAAAAGTGAGTGAAGATTTTGTAGTCGCTATGGCTTCTAGCAACTACAACCAGTGACAGATTTCTCTTCTTACGAGGAAAAAGGACAATGATGTATGAGCTACAAGGATGGTGGTCTACTTAAGATCAGAAGATGTGTGGGAATATGTTGTGCATGGCTATTCCGAACCAGCAAATGATGCAGATGAGAAAAAGAAGTCCCGAGGATTCACAGGAAGAAGGATGTGAAAGCATTGCATCATATAATGAACGCCTTGGATAATAGCGTATTTCCAAAGGTATCAACCTCATTACACGCCAAATGAGCATGGGAAATCTTGGCGACCATTTACCAGGGTGCCGGTAAAGTACAAACTGCTAAACTTCAAAACTTAAGAAGAAATTTTGAAGATCTGAAGATGAAAAAACAATGGATTCTTTTATGACCCAAGTCATGGGGATAGTTAATCAGTTTAATACCTGTGGTGAAAAGATTGAAGATCTGTTGAGATCTCTACTCGACAAATTTGATCCAAAAGTTGCAGCAATTGAAGAAGCAAAGGATCTAAGCTAGCTATCCATAGATGAGTTGACTAGATCACTTCTATGAATCCAGATTCAATGGAAATAAAGAATCCTCTATGGAGAATGCTTTCAAAGCACAGGTCTCATTCTCAAAAGGTAGAGGAAGAGCCAGAGGCAGAGGTGGATCAATAGCAAGAGGAAGAGGCAGTCAAAGCAATGGCAAGGAAGATCGAGATCACAATCATGATCATAAAAGCGGGAACTATGACGAAAAGAGGTCAGATAAATCTAATGTTAAGTGTTATTATTGCAATAAATTTGGCCATTATGCTAATGAATGTAAAAAGAAAAAGGTTGATCAAGTAAAACAGAATGCAAATGTGACTAACGCCTCTAACAAGAATGAAGATTTATTATTTCTTACATGTCATGCTGCACACGAAAGCCCAAAGGGTCTCCTGCTTTTAGATAGTGGCTGCAGTAACCTTATAACTGGTGATAGAAGTCTAGTTGTTGTCCTAGATGAATCAATAAAGATAGAGGTTAAAGTTGGAACCAATGAGATAGTTCCAGTAGTTGGAAAAGGAGTGGTCAACATACTAACCAAACAAGGCCAACATAAAACTATAACATATGTTTATTATGCTCCAAGGTTGAAGTATAATTTCCTCAGCATTGGGCAACTCACTAAAAAGAAGTACACTTGTTTTTGAAGGATCGGACTGTGCCATACATGACAAACCACCCAATAGATAGTTGATCATCAAGGTACAAGTGACTAGGAATATAATGTATCCGCCAGTCATGAATTCCAGCAAGCAGGTAAGCTCTTTTGCTCAAAAAACAACATGCATGGATGATTATTGGATATGGCATTTTAGATATGGACATCTTCACTTTGTTGGTCTGAAGTTGTTGTAGCAGAAAGAGATGGTTAAAGGATTACCCCCGATTAAGGAGCCAGCAAGCACATGTGAGTGTTGCATCCTTGCAAAGCAGCATATGGATAGTTTCCCTAAAGGTATGTCTCAAAGAGCACATGCACCTCTAGAACTTGTTCATATTAATCTGTGTGATCCAATGCAAAATCAGTCACTTGGTGGAAGCTATTATTTTCTTACATTCATTGACAAATTCAGTAGAAAAACATGGGTGTATTTCCTTCGTCAGAAGTCGAAAACTTTTGGCAAGTTCAAGGAATTTAAGGCTTTGGTTGAAAACCAGAGTGGCCATCAACTCAAAGTATTGAGATCAGATAGAGGGGGAGAGTATGATTCAAAGTATTTCTATGCTTACTGCAAATATCATGGAATCAAGAGGCAACTCACTGCAAGACATACACCCCGGCAGAATGGTGTAGCAGAACGCAAGAATAAAACCATCATGAATATGGCAAGGAGCATGCTGAAGGGAAGGAACTTGTCCCATGATTTTTGGGGAGAGGCAGTGGCTTGTGTTATTCATGTGTTGAACGGATCTCCCACCAAAATTGTGAAGAATAGAGTACCACAAGAAGCATGGACAGGTACGCTCATGTACCTAAACAGCTAAGAAAAAATCTAGATGATAGGAGTGAGAAATGTATCTTTCTTGGATACGATGGAAACTCTAAAGCTTACAAGGTGTATAACCCTATGACCAAAAAGGTTATTATTAACAGAGATGTATTATTCAAAGAGGAAGAGTCATGGGATGGAACCATAGATAAGGTTGTGGGAGTTGCAATACCCCAACCAGAAGATGAAGAAGAAGAAGAGTGAATTGGACAGTAGGGTCCAGTAGCATCGTCACCAGCAGCAAGTACTCCAACAAGGACACCAAGAAATTCAGTTCGAGGTGAAGCATCAAGATCAGCAGATCGATATACTCCTAGTCCACAATCAGGTAATGGATCTGATCACAGTAATAGAAAGACTAGAAGATTAGAAGATATTCATGATGAATTGGATGCAAATACCAATTTTGCTTTTATTGCTAGTCAAACTATGTTTTTTGAAGAGGCAGTAAAAGACGAGCATTGAGTAAAAGCTATGGACAGAGAGATAGATTCAATTGATAGAAATGGCAAATGGGATCTTGTTGATTTGCCTAAAGATAAGAAACCTATTGGTGTGAAATGGGTCTATAAGACAAAACTCAATGAAAAAAATGAGATTGATAGATACAAGGCAAGGTTAGTAGCAAAAGATTTCTCGCAGCAACCATGAATTGATTTTGGAGAAACTTTTGCACCAATGGCCAGATTGGACACTGTGAGAGCAGTCCTAGCAATAACAGCTCAGAACAAAACCAAAGTGTATCAGATGGATGTTAAGTTGGCATTCTTGAATGGAATTCTTGAAGAAGAAATTTATGTGCAACAGCCACAAGGGTATGAAATCAAAGAACATGAGGAGAAAGTTTACAAGTTGAAAGAAGCTCCAAGAGCTTGGTACAACAAAATTGATTCTTACCTTATCAGCAATGGTCTTAGCAGAAGCAACAGCGAACCACCACTTTTCACAGAGGTAAATCAGCATAGACAGATTTTGATAGTTTGTTTATATGTTGATGATATGATTTTTACAAATAATCTGTCAGTAGATGAATTCAAGGCCACAATGAAGAAAGAGTTTGAGATGACAGATCTAGGTTTGATGAAATTATTTCTGGTCATAGAGGTAGAATACTCAGAAAAAAAAGGTATATTTATTTCTCAAAGTAAATATGCTAATGATGTGCTTAAGCGATTCAGAATGCTTGATTGCAAACCGACACCTACACCAATAACAAGTACAATTTGAGCAAAGAAGATGGCAATCCCAAAGTAGATCCAACATTGTATAAGAGACTTGTAGGAAGTCTTATGTATCTCACAGCTACAAGACCCGATATTATGTATGCAGCCAGCTTAATTTCCAGGTTCATGGAGTCTCCCAAAGACTCGCATTGGCAAGCTGGAAAAAAGGATCTTAAGATATGTTGCAGGGACTTCAAGCTATGGAATTTTATACTCAAGCAGTGAGTATGATGTTTTGACATGTTTTACTGATAGTGATTTTGCAGGAAGTTTGGATGACAGGAAGAGCACTTCCGGTCATGTTTTTCATCTTGGACCAAGGGTGATTTCATCGGCATCCAAGACGCAAACCATTGTGACTATTTCATCAGCAGAAGCAGAATATGTGGCAACGACATCAACAGCATGTCAAGCAATCTGGTTACGCGGAGTTTTGGAAGGTCTTTAGCAGAAACAAGGACCTACAACAATCTATTGCGACAACAATTCAACGATCGCCCTGTCCAAGAACCATGTATTTCACCAAAAGAGCAAGGACATTGATGCCAAATATCACTTCATAAGAGAACTTGTGAACAATGGTGAAGTTCATGTAGAGCATTGTAAATCGATTGATCAATTGGCTAACATATTCACAAAGCCATTGACAAAAGGTATTTTTGAAACTCATAGAGATAATTTAGGCATTGTAAAAGTTGCAGTAGTCAACAGTCGTAATTAAGAGGGAGTGTTAGAAATAGTAATTAACTCCCACTTTAAATTTAGTTCTATTATTAGAAGACAAGTTCAGTTCAGTTAATAAAGCATGCAGCATGCATGCATGAGCTAGGTTAGGGTTTTAGTTTTTCAAAAGTGTTTAAATACACCTTCAGCCTTTCATTGTTATTGCGAATTAGATCTTCCATTTTTATCAATAAAGTTTAAGAGCCGCAGCTCGTTTTACACATTCTTTGTGTTGTTATTTCTGGCTCCAACCTTCACGGATCGATAGCCACTTTACTTGTGGTTATGCTAGTTAGTACACCAATATCGCATTCTTACTCAATATCTCCTCTCAATCTACATACTCTTCTTAGATAAAAAAAATTATCAAGATGCTTCACCATCTTTAGTAAAAGAAAAAATCCAAGAGAAAGTTAAACCCCTACTGTCAATGATAACCTGATAACCAGGCCAAGAAGAATTACTTGGTTAGGTCTTCACCTTTGCACAAGGCGACAACAAGGGAAAAGCTTTCTCCATATTCAAAAATTATTGATTGCTTGATCATTCCTGTGGACATCAAGGACAAAAGAATAAAATGGTTGCTAGGAGACGCGATAAGTATTTTTGATCCTTGGACTATTCAACGAATTGTTAAGCTTATGTCATCTCAACATTTGGATTAACAAGCATGTGTCGACAATTGCAAGATTTAGAATGATTTGCACGAGATAGTCCAAAACCTCTAAACAATATGATGATGTCTGAGGTATGGTAGTCTTTGACGCGTTGGATATACGGAGAATCCACTACACAGTGCTTATGATTCAGTTGGTTGCCAATCATACACCAAAGTATTGATGTTTGGTATTATTTCATTTAGGCAAGCATCGTATCAAAAACTTGGATTTGTAAGGAAAATATGATAATAATTGGCCTAGTACAGTGATAATTTCATATGGATAAGAGGTTTTTTTTCAAGTAGTTTATTAGCATGCCCCTTTCTAGAGTTTAGAGTTCCCATTGTGGATAATTTCCCCGGTGATAAATTCTATGGAAGGTTTTATTTCTTTCTTCGATGGTAGATGAAATATAAGGTCTTATTTCCTTCTTATCATGACGTTTGGCCTAGCGACATAACCAAGTTTGCCAAGTATCAAGTTGAAAGATGGATAAGCCATTCTGTCATTGAAATTTCACTAAATGCTTTGTTAAATAGGTTTTGATATTAACTGGAGCTTGTGTGATGAAGTTCCAAATGATTTGAAAGATATGTTCCTTAAAACTAAAAGGGATGACCATATGAATGGCATTTGCAGTTGTGTATGCTGTGATGGTTATATGATGTAATTGATATTTTCTTTTTGTGATTACAAGTCAGTGCACGTGAAGGAAGGACTAGCACCTAGTATTGAGGATATAATGCTGTGATTACTTTGGGGAATCTAGTTGCTCATTTGTATTTGGAAGCTTGTCATCTTGTCGAGAAATTGAACTGCTCATAATAGTTGGATAACTTTGAAAGTGGTTGGATAACTTTCGGAATAGAATCATTCTATGCATGGATAAGGCGTTACTCTATGGCAAATCATAGATGCCTGCAAAAGATGCAAGATAAAAGTGAAGTATCGTAGTGTGTCAATGATTGGTGTAATCATGAATAATGATGTGGCCCTTGAATCATCATACCCAGATTATCTTAACCGTGCGCGATGAGCTGTAGCCACTAGCTTGTACCTAGAATTCCACTATACAGTGTTTACGATTGAGTTGGGTTCCAATCATACACCAAGTATTGAAGTTTGGTATTGTTTTCAATTAGGCAGACATCATATCAGATAGTTTATCTTATACATTGCAAAAGGCCAAGAATCTGGACCAGATGAATCATCGGGGTTCTATATGGCATCTTATTTGATGCACTTGTATGTGCTACCTGTAATTTCTCCGTTTCCATTAAGCCACGGGCTCCTGCTTTAGAGGTAGTGCATATTTATTATCAATTGTTATGGAAATCCAAGTACGAGCAGGAGTTTTTCGACATTTTTGATAAACTATTGGTTCCACCATACAATAATTTGTATCGATAAACTATTGGTTCCACCATACAATAATTTGTATGACGAGGAGTGTCCTTGATTCTCCTCGACATTCGTCCAGGCACTGAAACCAATTGGGGATTGGTATGTCAAAGAAAAGAATAGTTCTGTGAGTATATGGGCTCACAAAACCTGCATACACCCTACCCAATTACGTACCTATCGAGTTGGTAATCGGTAAGATCACATATCAAACTTTATAGTTCTTTCCCGTCAAGACTGACTCTTATGAATGAGCGGACTTCATGCATGCCAAAGAAATAGTTCAAGACTCGGCCCGACACCCCATATCGTTCCCGGAGCATGTCGTTCAAAGTGCACAACCCCCGAATTGTGGTGTCAAATTACTTTATATCCCATAAGCTCTCATTGGCCCATTGTCACTAGGATATCGAAGAAGAATTGTATAGGAGAGAATTAACTTGCGTTGAAGTCGAGGAGAGTAAATGGAAACAACTTCAAAATCAATGGAACTCTTAGGAGAATCGGAAGTTCCTCGGGCCACCTAATTTGGACAATCAACTGGTTGTTGGCACGAAGATAATGGAGGATGTTTCTTCAGAGAATCTGCAAAAGGGATATCTTCAAGACCAACAACATGCAAATATTGAAGCCAATTCAGATAATTTTCGCTTCAACATCCAAGGAATTAAACCCGGAGGGTCATGCGTGCCAGGGAAGGTAGATAGTTATTGTGGAAGAGCCAAAGATTACCCTTGTCATGGTATGGAAACAATCCAATAGCATTTAAGCGATAGAAGAACGAGATGCCCAAGATAAGCAGAATGAAGGTGCCATAATTTAATCAGCAAATTAAATGGCCAGATTGACACCTAAGATGATAGAACAGTTAATTCATCTGTTGTGTGAAGAAGAAGGTGTTGACAGAAAATGTGAATCTTTTGTATTTGACATTCAGAGTGCAACCTTGAAAAGATGACATACAAAAGAAAGCGGAACACAGGTGTATCTAAGACATCATTTGCTAAAAAAAATAGTTTATCAGTCCTATCCACAGTGCAGATATCATTTTCTCAAAATGCATGACCTTACCAATGTTCCTTTCCATTTCCATTAGAACTTTTCTGACAATTACTATGACTTGCAACTATCCTCTTTTAACAGTACTGAAGTCTAGCTGACTAACATGATCCCCCAGATCATGTGACTTCACCTTTGGATTTCAATGTGTATGCTTAGGCACCTAAAACCAAATCAAAATGGAAAAATTCAATAAAATAATTAAATAATGAACTGAATAGTAGCGTGTGAAGAGTATATAATAATAATACTCTGGAACTTGTGGACGGTGACCAGGTGGGAAATCAATAGCTGTCTTTCCATGTGTCATATTCGTGGCCTTGTAGAAAGATTAAAATTGCAACGTGTGCTATGGAAAGGGTGATTCAGTCTAGGCATAGCAAAGTTTTGACGCATCTAGATTTAAAAATTTCAATTCTATTTGGGCATAGCGAAGCTGAGGCATTTGAAGATTTAAAAACTTTAATTCTGCGTTCAGGAGAGTATTAAAAGGCATTTACTTCATCAATCACAAGAATTCTGTGACAATTTTTTGTCTACATACATGAAGCACCAGTTCAGAATAACAACACATTTTCACATGAATCATAATTTCATCAAATGCAGGTTCCATTTACTAACAGATGAATCCATCCACAAGTCTTTAGGTAATTCAATCTGGGCATCGCAGTTGAGGAATTTAAAGATTTAGAATTTTCAATTCTACATTCAGGAGTACTAAAAAGCATTCACTACATTAATCGCAAGAATCGATGACATCTATTTGACTACAGACATGAAGCACCAGTTCAGAATAACTATACGTGTTCAAATGAATCATAATCAGCTAGTGTTCCCCTCAAATATAGGTTTCATTTACAAAGGAATACATCCACCATTCTAAGAATTGTCCCTATTAATATGCAGAGAAATAGCAAAGCTTAAGAGGCTAACCAAAACTAAAATCAAATCTTATATTTCAGATCAACCACTGTATCTCCCAATATTATTGAAAATAAAATCAAACCGTATAACCTTAAATTAATTTTCAGATTCCTAATTTGTTGAAACTCCATTTGTAAATCTCTAAAGACTATAAGCAGATAAAAGGCAAACAACATCTCCCAATTATAAGATACAACAAATATTGCATTGTCACCAAGGCAAAGACACAAACAGGGAACAATAAACTGCTTTGAAGTCATCATTTAACACATGCAAAATACAGTTTATCCTTGCTTTCTTTTAGGGAACCAACTTAAGTAATAATCAAAAGTATCTCAGCTGCAGCAGTTGCTTTTCTGTTGAAGTGGTTTTCCTTTCATTTGAACAGTACCTATTTGGCTGTTGTTCGAGGTTGTTTGGCCTCCCACTCTGTGAAAAATCAGCCAAGAAATTATAAAAATTTGTTAATCCATCCTACCAAGATGAATGTATTTATTGTCAAAATTGAGTCTTGAAGTAAATACAAACATTTCATTCTGATGAAGCTTGTAGCAATCTGAGGCAGGCTCATATATGAGAAAACACATACAGTATTCTTACAGACTACAGTGAATCTACCTCTTCTTGATTTCTCTGGCCATTGTCAGGAATGCTTGCTCAACGTTGGTTGCATCTTTAGCACTTGTCTCCAAGAATGGGATCCCCGCGTCATTGGCAAAGGCCTGAAATCTCTAAATACATAAGAGAAGAGGCCTAAAATGGAAGAGTAAGGAGAAATGGATCGGATTCTTGTATCCCAATGTGCACAATATCACACCATAAAGATTGATGTTAAATTCTGAATGAACATATGGTGAAGCACAGAACATGATAAAATATATCACAAATAAAGACTCATGTCAAAAGCAGGAAAACAAAAGTGTGAGGCAACTGGTACATGCTGTGCATAAAGAAATCCATTCACGGGCTAAAAACTTGCAGCCAGATCTACTAGATGCATTTTCCATGATTGTAAGAGTGCAATAAAACAATTTACTCTACCTTGGCCGTTTGTTGCTCCACCACTCTCTTCTCAACCAAATCACATTTGTTTCCAACGAGGATCTTGTTTACATTGTCACTTGTATATCTTTCAATCTCAGTCAACCAGTGTTTGACATGATCAAAACTATCCATGTCTGTAATGTCATAGACAATCTACAACAAAAGAAGCTTATAAATTAGTTCAATTGCAAGAACTGTTAATCACAATAGCTACCTCTTTCTGTAAAAATATAACGAAACATTAAATAAACCTCTGCAATTGTGTCAACTCGAAAAGAGATTAATTGCCATTGGACTTCAATAGAGACTAATAAACACCAAAAGAGAAAGTAACTATAAGAGAAATACTTTGGTCCAGACGCCAAGAGATTATTCAACTAGAGTTCTCGTTTTTATCTACAAGCAAACAAAAGGCTAACTAACAACTTGCTTGAATAATGAGAAACAATGGGATTTTGTTAGAGATTTAAATTCCATATGTGGCAGCCCTGCATAAGAAGATCACTGTGAAAATAGAAACAGTACTATGCATCTTGAATAGATTAAAAGATAGCTTAAAGAGGAAACTGATATTAGGGGGGAAGTTAAGGTTAACCGTAGTGGGCCCACATTATACTGCCCACACTACATATTAAGGCTGACCAGCAGCAACTTAGGGGCCCGCCCATACATATACACAAGGGCTTGTATTTATATGGGAAATGGAGGTGGATTTTTCCCATCGTTCCAAACCCACCCTATGCAGATTTCTGAAAAGCCAGGATCTGAATATCGCGGGGAAACGTTACATACAAAATATATAATAATATTTTTTAAATTAAAAAAAACATATTCAGAGTTAAGAATCAAAACCATTCATGAATCACAACATTAGATCTGAAATCATTAGATAATTTATAAATCTGAATACTGAAATCATGATGCATCATGTCTCTTACAAAAAGGATAATAGTAAATACAAAATTGAGTGTCACATCAATGATCATTCTATTTATATGATAATGTAGAGTAGGTCTAACTACATATCCTAAAATGGGTCTACATGCTCATCATCTGGATATTTCAACTCTACATCATGATGAACCAATCATCTTCCTTGAAATCTGCCTTAAAGTTTAAAGATTCCCAGCTAGGTACGATGGTAAATGAATGTCATACACTATTTGACAACATGCCATAGCTATATATCCTACTGTTCTACGAGGGCCTTCACCTAGAGTTGGATGGGATTGATCTAATTAAACCATTAATGACACAGCCATCCTGTATACACAAATAAAATTGAAAGCTACATATATACTACATATCATAGTACATAATTCGAGTACGAATACGGATACGAATACGATTCGAAACAGAAAAAATACGTAATGAAAAAATCTAGTATGAATAAAATACGGAAGTAGACTGCTTATATATAATATTTTTAATCAAATATTCATAAATATTCCATAAATGTACATAAACATTTATACAATAAAATCAAGCATATAATTAAAAAACAAAAATATAAAATCTCAACAACTTGGGATATGGTGAGTGTGAGAGAGGGCAACTAATTATTAATAATTATTTTAAGAAGAAAGTATGAAATTGAATGGTATTTCTGTTTTATAGTGTTTAAACTTTAACTAATTAAAGTTTGTTTTTTTTAATTGGTTTTGAAAATTTAATTCTCCACTGGTAAGAATCCATATCCGTATTACACCTACACCGAACCGTACATGAAATACCAATATGGCCAAATTATGCTACTATGCTACACTATTATCTATATAATGTTTCAGACCTTTCCCAGAGCTTTCCTGCCAGCATCATCTTAAATTGAAAATTGAAATTTTAATGTCTCGGACCTTTCCCAGTAGCATTATCATATGCTATACAGCCTACATGGTATAAGTAAGTAATAACTTACCTATACAGCTATATAGCCTATAGGTAATATTTTACCGATACAGCAATACAGCCTACATGTAATTAATAACTTATACAGCTATACAGCCTACATTTTAATAATAATTAATCTAACTAAAAGTCTAAATGGAAAAGACTAAGTTACAGGCCTGTAGCTACTATTGGGATCACTATATTTCAACTTTAAAGCTTGAAAACTTAAGTTTGTGGGCACTCAGTCTTTCAAACATGTATTGATAAACATTACTATGGAGATTTGAATCAACTTGAAAAGTAGCCACTGCTTAATATCGATGTATCATTGCTCAGTGCTCATTGCTACTGCTCCGTGCTCAGACGACAGTCACTGCTCACCACCTTATCACTCACCATGTGTTCACTGTGCTCTGAAACTCAAACAAATGCTCACTTTCTGTCTAATGTCTGAACAGTAGCTCATGTTCTGCTGTATTTAGAGGGGGGCAGGGGCTTCTTATAGAATATCTGTTGCTTAGGGTTTCAAACAGGTGGCAAACATCCTTAAAAAAATAAAAATAAAACATAAAACTCCAATTTTATTTGCTTGGGATCCGACATATGGGGGCTAGATTGCACAGGATCCATTTTGGTGACATGGGATCTGTTTCCAGGCATGAAGGATCCATTTATGTGGCGGATCCGTATCTGGATCTAGATCTGAAATGTGGATCTGCATATCCAGCCTCAAGCCCCTGCGGATCTGGTCAAACAAGTTTCAAGATACCCTGAAAAAGTAACCTGCTTTCAAGTCACCCTAAAATCTAAGCTGGTTTCAAGCCACGCTGCAGAAGTGACATGGCCTAAAGGTAGACATGTTATTACTGTATTTTATTAGATATATGAATAGCATATGATTGCTTTGTACTTCTCAGATGTCAAGAGACATGCTTGTATGACAATCTTAAATGCATCATCATCATAACCTGTTCTTTAGCCTTGGAATCAGTGATAATAAGATGTTTGTATTGAATGCATCATCACCATGTACCTTGCTTTTGGCCTTATAATAGGTGATAATAACCATGCACTAGATGTGTCTTTGTACTAACGTGAAGCTCTTAGTATTGAGTATGTCATACTTGGTACAATAACTCCCAAATGGAAACGATGCCAGGCATATATTATGACCTATTGAGATATAATAATTCCCAATGAGAACTATTACCACTTGACATGTAAGGTGACTTGATGATCATTACCTATGATGTCTTCCATCACATCTAGCAATTCCACATATATATCACTTGCCAGAGACACTTCTAGCCTGCTCAGATCACCTTCTTATGTGCCAGAGATTGATGGGGGCATTCATTTGACACCAGTGTTGTGACATATGCTATCTAATTGACTCATGGTAAATGCTTTCTATGTGTAGACATGACCATAGGGGGTTGATGGTGTTACTCTATAATGGCCCATGTATCCTAGATGGTTGTTTCATAGCTAAGTATGCATTGTGGTGTGGTTATAATTCTTCCTTAGACTAAGTGTATGGCCTTGTGAATTAGGTGTATCTCTAGGGATTTAAGAAAGTGTGGCACTCATTTCATGTCATTCACAACATCTTACCTAGCCATTTATCATGCGATGTCATTTCACTAGCCATTTCACTCATTTCCATCATGTCTCCCTTTTGCAATTAACTTATCATATGTCATGTTCTAGGGTCTATATAACATTCCCATGTATGTACGCCTAAGCCAAAGTTAAAAGAGTAGTACTCTAAGGGAAATGTAGCTAAATGATAAATTTTATATGTGTGAGCAATACCCCCTTGCAAAAAAAAGCCAGATTCCCTATGTCCTAGGTTATCAAAGCCAAACCTAAAGCAAAGGGACTTCTAATAAAAATATAAATAAATAAAAGGATCACAAAAAAGAGGTGCAAAGAAAGTGTAACTTAAGAAAAAGATCTCCCTTCTAAGGCACACATGTGGAAGAAAAACTATTAACCCCTAGCTCTTGAAAGCTAAAGGATAGACCTAGCACTTATTCACATTTTTATGATGGTTAACTTGCAAATACTCTTTCCCTAGCATCACATTCATCTCATCACCCTCACCTTACTTAGAAACTTAGGAAATGCACTTAGTTGTAGGGGTGTAACATGAAATTTGGACTTATTACGGTCACACTATGGTAATTCTAGGGTTAATGGGGTAATTAATCAAATCTGAGTTAATTAGAAAAATGCACATGAAAACCTTTTTATGTTAATGTTTTGTATATTAGAAGGTATTTTTCTTAAGTCATACATTATATGGTCTAACACTTGGATTGGATTGTATTGATGATGTATAGTCTCCATGTGACAAGTGCCCTCCTTGTACACACATTTGGAGGCACATGTGGTACCTTTTGACATTTTTGATGGGACATTTTTTGGGGGGGGCATCCTGGCTTCAGGAGCAATTATCTTTTGATATAGTGCCCAGAATTTTGTCGTCTCAATGACATTAGAGGCAAATTGGCTGTGGGATTTTCAAAAAGTGGTTATAATAGAAAATTCGATAAATATTGAGGAAGCTGGCAATTTCAAAATTGTTGCTAGGTGCTTGAAGCAACAATTGTTATAATTATTGCCAAGTGCTTCAAAATTGTTGCCTTGAAGCACCTGGCAACAATTAGCACCTGTGCCTCACCTTTTTTGGTCCACAGGTGCCACATATTATCCACTTTAGGAAGGTGCGCCCCCTATTTTTGGCATATAAAGATGCTCTCTATTCTGGTAATGAGGATTAGTTGGATGTTTTGTATAGAGGACATAACAAACAACTTATTTTATATGTTTTTGACTATTTCATGAGGTGGTTAAGGTTTTCGTCTAAGTTGCACAAAACGTGGAAAAGTTTCCGAGTTTCCGAAACGGGGACGCCTAGAAACGTGACCCCCCAAAATGGGTACGCCGGGGGAAACGTCATATATATAAAATACAAAAAAATATATTTATTTATATATTATTTTTAAATACTTCATTGTTTTGTAAAAAAATAAGAATGAGACAAATAAACAATAATTTAGAAGGAAAAACACATATTTATTAAGTGAGCCTTTGTTAGTTGAGGCTTAACATCCAAAAACAGCCTTTATAGATGAGGCTTTACATCCAAAAACAACCTAAAAATAAACCCCTGTTGTACGGCTGCATGGAAACTCCAACGCACAAACATTAAAAAACAAATGGAATCTCACTCGTGACTCACCTTAGCCTCTGTTGTACGGCTGCATGAAAAATCCAAAGCACAAATAATAAAAAGACGAAATGGAATCTAGTCTCTACTGTACCGTACGACGCTCTTCTCAAAACATGGTGAATAGTTTATTAGATGCATGCTCTTATATAGAGTTTAGTTTAGGGTTTGAGATCCTTCTAGATAGAATTTAGGTTAATTAAAATTTAATTAAAAAAAATAGTTGTACGTTGGGCCCCATGAGTCCAAAAAACCAAACGGAAACGCGTCGTACAGCATGAAAAAGCCTCTGAAACGCTGTCGGCCGTACTGTATGGTGTTTCCAAATCGTGAAATGTCGTACGGTACGACCAACGGCGTTTCAAAGGCATTTCGTATCAATACCCGCGTTTTGGGGTGTTTCTGGTACCGGTACGGCACTCGTGATGGCGTTTCCTGCAACAGAGGTTTTGGTATTGGACCATGTCATGAGGATTTTTATTATTTTTTTATTGAGGAAGTGGTTTGGGTTTTGGTATTTTGACCATGTTATGAGGATTTTTATTAATTTTTTATTGAGGAGTTAGTTAGTCTATTTTCCTATGTAAGAGACATTTCTCTCATTGTAAACTTGCTAGAACTTGAGAATAAAACACGCTTGATACTCTTGTGTCTATTTTCTTTTGTGTTAATATGCTTGGGAAATATTTGTAGAAATAAGTTGAAGATCAAATGTTCAATGTCTAGATGTTGCTTCCTTCTTCAAATGATAATTATGCTTGACAAGGTTGAGGTAATCTAATTTCAAAGTTTAGTTTAATTTACTAAGTTGCTTTAAATTCAGCTCTTGCTATATTGCTTTTGGTAGCAAAATTTCTAGGCTCTGCTAGTAGAAGTTCTATATTTTCAACTCTTGAATACTCTTGAATACTCCGTCTATTTGAAGAGAAATCACATTCGGCTATCAAAGACTAGGACAAGGGGTTGAGCATTCTTCCCTCTCCTACTCTTTGATCACCAAAATCTTCTCTTGTTTCCCTTATGACTCCATGCCCTTTCCTTAAGTAACAAGGCACTAGTCAAGAGGCTCCATTTTTTATTGTGGCAATCTAAAATTTTGTTTTAATCAATTTTCTATAATTTTATTAAATCTGGAAATTAATACTCACCTTAAATTCATAATATTCAAGAAAAATTTCAAGAAATAACCCATTAAAACCCTCTTCTAGAGGATTGCACTTCATTTTACTTTGTTGTACCATTTATGCCCTTTTTTATCTTAAGATCTAATCTTTAGAACAGCATTTGGTACATTATAAGTTGATATAAGTTCTTAAGGTGAAATTTTTATGGATCTAATGTTGTTTAACCCTTTTGAGCACATTTCCTTACATTTAAGTTGGGTTGAATAACTAACTGTTGTTTGAGTTGTTTATGCTTAAAGTTGCATCAATTTATAGCACTCTTTTAAGAGTGCTCTATAAAATTTCAGATCTGATTATCTTTAATATTTCATGGCATGGATTCACAACCTACACATTAAATTGGATGCCTAAGTAAATCTGGAATTCCTTCTAACTATCAACTAAGCTAAGCATATTTTTCTCATATGTTGATGGTTTATACAAGTAACTAACCACATTTATAATTTTATAGCTTTGAGGGTTAGCTCAAGTGGTCATGAGCGACACGTGAGATCTCTTCCCCGATGTAGGAGAGGTCACGGGTTTAACTCTCTTCTATTCTCTCAGGGCGAGGTGCTTCAAACTTAGACACCGTTGACTTTACACTGGGTACCTTCCTTGAAATGAGGGGAAGTGCCCGGGAGTTTCCCTGGGAATTATATTCCAAGTAAAAAAATAAACACATTTAAGATCATTTGCATAGGGTTACTTGTCATTTCTTTTACTTCTAGCTTCCTTGCACTAAACTTTATCAATATAAATTGCTGGAAATTTCTCATTGCTATTAACCAAATTATTGTAGCTCCATCACTAAGGTTAACTAACAATTCCTTTGTAAGTTATTTCTGAATACGGCATAGCTCTATTCTATTGGCAATCCCAATAATAGAATTAGAGTTGTGGTTCATTGAGATAAATCCTTTATGCTAATTTTCAGATTCCCTTGCAAACTATCTTGATACTTTAATCCCTGCACCCATTGCTTATACAATTTCATAAGTGATTTAAAGTTGTCACTTCAATTGTTGGCTATTCATCACTTGTTGTAACAACGATCTTAACAAGATAACCAATGTTTAACTCCTTGTTTTACATTCCTTGATCTATTATTTTGGCAACAAGTTCATCATATCTTAATTTGGCAAAGAACTTAAGGATTTTGGGATTGCTCATTTTACTTGCTTTATTTCAATTGCAAACAATCTAAAGCTGATGTTGTTTTCAATTATTTCTTGTAGCACTTCAGTCTTCAACTCATTTATCTTCCATAATCTATCCTTAATCCTAAGTCATTTGCCAAACCTCTTGAGACTTAGTTGCTATAGGGATTCCCCCCTTGTGACTTCTCAAGCCACAAAAGTGAAGGGAAGTATTTGATAAGGTGACAGTGGAATTACTTCCATAGTTGCACATAGCTACACCTTAGTGAAGACCTTGCACCTTAGGGTGTTAGTTTTTGGCAACAAAAACAATGTAGAAATATATTGCATCATACTAGGATAAAATAACACGATGGGAATGATTCAAATATACAATTATTTTTCACTTTCTTCACTTGAAGTACAAGTGCTGATAAACACCTCAAGTTGGAGAAGCCATAGATTAGTGAGCTAGGGCTATGTAACTTTCAAGTTGCTTGAAGAATGACAATGAACATCAAACAGCACTAACCATGTATGCTTTGGTCAAATAGGAGGTTTGTTGTTGGGAATGCTCTATCCACTCGCTTCAGGTACCCAATATCAAAAATATATCACCACTAACCTCTAGAGTCTAACTAGGCTGCATTTCATCCTTGACTATTTGTCCTCTATATCGATAAAGTTGTGGATGCAAGCTAAAGGGAAGCCAATCCTTAACAATGATATCAAAGCCGAGTTGGTATATTTCCTTCTTCTTGTTAAGATAATGGTGGAGGAAAACACACACCTCTAGTAATGAAGAAAGACAACCCTTAAAATATACATGACAATATAGCGTAACTAGTAAAATATGGAATTTCATTTTTTGACTATTGATATGTAAACTATCATGGATACTCCACTGGACAATTCATCACAACAGATCTTCATTATCTAATTCTTTTATAAAGGGTGATACTGAAGATACAACGAGATGATACTCTACTATGCAAAAATTACTTAGGTTTAATGATTTAGATCAATGAAATCATCCACGAAACTATAACAAATAAAATACCATAGAAAAAATTGGCGGGACATTTTGACCTAGAGAAACCCAATTTGAAAAAACCTCTAGCAAAATAAAGGTTTATGCCTTCTTCTTTATTCAAGATTACAATGCAAAAATGACATAGAATATTTACACACCATAGAGTTTAAGAGGCAATATGGCATGTTACAGACTTCCACATGTTGCTTCTATGCTCTACTATGTATCTCACTTACAAAAAATACAAAGTTGTGGCTCTCACAAAGCTATAGAAGTAACAATTCCTCAACTGTCGAAGATACAACACATCTCTCTCTACAACTCCACAAGTGCAATGCTATGTATCTCACTTCTTTGGTGTTGCTCAACTATGGAACATGAATGCTAATTGAGAATTGAACTCCACTTAGATGATGATGTCAAACCCTTTTGTCTCTTCTCTTTTCATTACCAAATGAGGAGCTAACGTTAAGTTTTGGGTTTTTGATGTCTCCATAACTTCTCTTCGAATCTTCGAGAATAGTCAAATCTACCTTGGTCAAGTTTAGGGTGGCATAACATTCTCATGCTAACCTCATTTAACTAATGCGATATACCATTGGAAAGCTCTCAACAAGCTCTACAACTATAGAGCTACTAATCGGCTTGGACCCTAAAAGGGTTGTTTAAATCCTAAAACACTAAGTTGCATGATATGGGGAAATGGGTACATGTTTCCAAAATAGGAACGTATTGGAAACGTGACCCTTCAAAAATTTGGAAACAAGGAAACGCGATATATATATTATATATATATATAGAGAGAGAGAGAGAGAGAGAGAGAGAGTTGTGCTATTTACCAAAAAAATATTGAAGCTTTGAATTTTGAAAGAAAGCATATGTATTAAACTATTATAATTTATGACTTAACATTATGATTCATCGATTGATACATCACAAATTACTTATCAAAGATAACTACATAATGCAAACAGTGATATCCAAAAACAATCTTTATAAATGAGGCTATATATCCAAAACCAGACTTTATATATGAAGCTACAATGCTACATGTATCAAAATGTGAACAATGAACAAAGAAATAAAACATGAGATAAGCAAGTAAAGCCTAATATTCATCATCCGCAACTTTATAATCACCATGAAAAATAGAACAAGATGCATGTTTAGTAGTGGACTGTGGAGTAGAAGTATTTCCAATTCCACTTCTAGGTTCCTCAAGATTTAGTACAACTTGAGAGATATCCAAGTAGAGGGACTCCAGATTGACATCCCAATCTCAAGAAGGCCCACTGCTATATTCGGGACCCTGCGAGAAGTAAGGTAAAGATTGGAATGCACATAAACAAGATACTTGATCTTATGTGAACCCAACCTATTGCACTTCACTGAATGATTAAGACCATAGGTGCTCCAATTCATTTCTTTTGATGAAGAGACTGCTACATGTGACAAAATACGAATGGCAAAGGTCTGCAAATGTACACCATATGCTTCATGATAAATCCACCATTTAAGTGGAGTTGTGGTGCTCCTCTCACCTAGAGCCAAAATGTTTGAATAATAATCCAAACCAACATCAAAACTAGAAAAATCGTCTTTCACCTCCCTATGCAGATTGTTGTCCGCCGAGATGCACACCAACAGCAGAAATCTTCCGAAAGTTGTTCCCACACTACAAGTGGGGAAGGTGTGGCCTTGGGGGCAAACAATGAGCCAGGTACTGTCACCTGAATCCCAGCTCCTTCGTTTAGGCTAACTCCTAACGAAGCCAAGGAGGGTAGTCCCTACAGAGAGTTTAACTATGGCTCAATGTGTTTTTTAATGTTTTTGTGTGTGGTGATGCGGATGGATGTTGTTTAGGAGTTTTTTGAAGATGAGAGACACAATAACACTTTGAATAAGACCAAGATAACGCAATCCACGTTGCAAGATAAAGATTACAACAGAATATGAAGACTTAGAAAATTAAATAGCATCCACAATATGATTCAACATATACTGATCAACAATTCGAAATTAGGTAATACATGTAAGTTTTGAGGACCAGTGCCAAATGGAGTCAACAGATATAGTGCTTGGGGATGCTGAAAAATGAGTCTCAATAATATCTGTTTGTGAGATCGTTGTGCAAATTATCTTGGTAAATTATAAGTTTTAGTGGTCTTGATTATTAGGATAAGAACAAAGAGATAAGCAAAGTCCGGAAAGTGATACTTTCAGTGGCTTCCCTTATTGATGGTATGTCGGTCCGCCCAGATTTCAAAGAGTAAGTGTTCAATGGCTTGACCACCCTGATGTCTAGACAACGGAAACCTCCAGCCCCACCAAGTTTAGGAACTTTGCCCACTACCTAAGTATATCTCGAAAAGTCAACACCGGTTCGTTGGTTATGGGGTAAAATTTTATTATGTTATAGAAGTTAATCAGATCTAACACATTTTTGAGTACTAGCCCAACCCTTTCAGGTTGGCATAGTATACTGGTGTTAGATAGAAACCAAAGTAAATTGTTATGGGAGTGTGAGTTGGAATATTATAATTGTTGTTTAAGCACACAGTTCAGCTCTCCGATAGAGAGTGCTCTTGACTTTGTCTTATGACAAGGTTCAAGAGACTTATCTAAATTAATATGCCTAATGCAGGGGGAAAAGATGCAAGCTAAAATGCTCTCTGACAGAGAGTGCTCTTGACTTGGATTACTGCAAGTTCAAGAGACTTTGTTTGTTTATTAGAATAGAGGCAGTCTCGCATAAAGAAAAGTGTACTTTTAGAAGTAAAACAGTTGAACAATATTGATAACAAAAGTACGCTTTCTAAGGCCAAGATTAACCACTAATCTAAGAAATAAACAACAAAAGTGGGGTCAACCTCCGAACAAGGTGACCACTAGAACCGCTAGTCCTGAAAACCTTCCAGTTAGCTGGATGTCTGCAAGGATGCTAACGGGGAAAGAGGAGCCGTCACAAAATAATGAGGCCTTTGGGATGAAATCCCAAAGTTGCTATCTCAAGCCAAAACTTGGAGAGAGTGTAATCTAATAACCGAAATTGAAATTTTAATCTAAATGACTGAAAATAAAACTAACCTAAGCATACATGAAACAAACTTCCCCAAATGGGGAAGGAGAAAAGATGTGTGGGAGGCGTTATCCCACTTAGCCCTTTTATTTATCAGTTTACAATTTGCCTTTGGGAATTAAACCCTCAAAAGGTCTTTTCAAGGAAATAAACAACTATGAATCAAGATTTGAAGGCCCTTAATGGCTTATACAAAAAGGAGATTGGTTCTATAAATCTTTGGTTTTGTCTTCTCCTTAGTTTTTTGCACTTCTTCAAGTCTTTTGCCTTGTTTGTTATGGATCTTTCCTTTAGGCACCTACACAACAAAGCTTAGATACCCGTCATTGTTAATCAAATCAAAATAAAACTTGAAACTAAACTATCAAGTGCAAGCCCTAGATCCAATATGCCAACTACAAGAATGCACTAAGTTCTTAAATATGAAAAATGTAAATTTCAACTAAGCTAAGACTTAACAAATGCAACCTACAAACAAAATAAAACTAACCATTAACAATTTTATTGTTGTTTTTATGTGTTTTTAGGGCTCAAAAGAAGGTGGACGAGAGGGGACTTTGGGTGATGGGAGATGAGAGGAAAAGAAAAGAGAGAAGAAGAGAAAACAAAATGGAAGGGGCTGCCAACGAAATAGAGAATGGGACAGTCAACGATAGGGAATAATGGGCAGCGAACAAGGGATAACAGGTGGCTGCAAAAAGAGTCAAAAATGGTTGAAAACAGTAAGTAGAAGAGGGCAGCAAACAAAGGATGGGACAACCAACAAGCAAGAAGGAAGGAGGGATGGAAAAAGAGAAGGGAGAGGACTGAAAAATGACCAAAAGGAGAGACAAAATTAGACTTAAGAGAGGACTGGAAAATGAGGACAAGAGAGCAAAAGTCAAAGAAGAAGAGCAGAGCTGAAAATGGAGAAATTTAGGAGGAAAAGTGAGGAAGATAGAAGCAAAAAGGCAAGAGAGGATAGGGAAAGAAATCAAGAGATGGAGACGGGAGAAAATGGAAGGCTTGAAGAGATAAGCCTAAGGTAACCAAGTTTGAAAAAATGCTTTGAAACTAAGGATAAAACTTAGGAGTAAGATCTCCTTATGTTTTAACTTCTTGGAACAAGCCCAACTTTGTAGATCCTGAAAGACAACACTATTAGAAATTTCTTATGATGA
The DNA here is from genome assembly GCA_027924585.1 of Larix kaempferi. Classification (NCBI taxonomy): domain Eukaryota; kingdom Viridiplantae; phylum Streptophyta; class Pinopsida; order Pinales; family Pinaceae; genus Larix; species Larix kaempferi. The sequence goes on from BSBM01000191.1 coordinate 2,677,725, forward strand.
TGGAGATGAGATCGATGCAACCGAGCTCTCACCCTTCTCCAAATGCAAGATCTGCCAAGACAACCAACTTGAAACCCCGTGAGATCAAAAACAAAAATTAACTAGTATGCTAGGAAGAGTTAAATCAAGATCAATACTTCATATAACCGAATACTTGTATTCATCTAAATTATAACAAACTTTGCATAATAATCCAAATTGACAACCACAAATGGAAGATCTTATGTTCTAGAAATAGACCTCTAAAGCTAGTTATTTGATCCACACATAAGAAACAAGATTGTATGCAAGAGAAGATATCACCTCATAATAGACACATCCACCAATGAATAACGAATCATATAGACCTCCAAAGTCGAAAAGCTTTATTCAATGAAAGATTGTTTACAAATTTAGCAGAGTTTCTATGCTCCAAAAGATCCATGAGAAGAGAGCCTAAATGGATTCTCTTTATAGCAAAATACAATAGCTAGCTAACCTAATTCGAATTGGCTACAAGGAGAGAGCCAATGGCACATGTCTAATTCGAATTCCAATCAAATCCTTCACCAAACCAAAGCTTGGAATGAAATCCACCCTAAACTCGAGTTTGCATTCAATGAAGAGTGGGGAGGTGGCCTCCACCTAGGCAAGGCACCCCCCACTCCTTGTTATCTCCACCCAAGCCTTGTAACATACACCAAGCGAATAACATATCTCCACCTTGCAAACATGTGAGCACATGGGAGATGGCGTGAATCCTTCAAGGGTTAATGCATGAGATAATGTAGGGGATTGGGTTGAGTTGTATTGAGAACCAAGCCCAAGTGGTACCACAAAAGGAGGAGGGCGCCTACCAATAATTTAATGCTCACCACCAATCCATTAAAAGGTTGCCACATGCTCAATTCGAATTTTTTATGAAGGAAGGCGAATTCCTTGGTGAAGATTGACTTGTGCTGACTGTATACTGAACTGAAGTTGATTGGAGATGACTGGAACCTTCATAAATGCCCAGTGCCATGTCAATTAGCTTTTTATTTTAATCCATTTGGATTATTTTGGAGAGATTTGGATTATCTCCAAATATTCAACTTTTTATATTTTAATTAATAATTTCTCTGTAAATGGCATTTTTGAGAAATTAGTAATTATGAGGCTGAATTGACATCTAAAACTTAGGATAGACTGGCCCGAGGATCATGAATCATTTTTGGCTTAAGGTTGGAGCCTTCAATCACTGAATTCGGATCCCGGATGACTGACATATTACAAATTGAAATTTTTCCATTTAAACTATAGAAAAATTTATTAAAATTTAAAAAATAATTAAAAACCCAAAACCAGAGGACCCGGTAAATTTTTTTCGAAATTTTTTCTGAGGGTTTTAGGGACCTAGGACATGACCAAAACCTATTCTAATAGTGTCTAGTAGGCTTATATACATCAGTTGGACTCTAATAACCCCCCATGGCTAAAATTTTCAAAATTGGGCATTCCAGCTTTGGAGGAAGCGAGAGAAAACCTCATCGATTATATCTCGGCTACAGGAAAAGTATAATTGACAAGGGCAAAAACTCCCTGGAATACCTTAGTTGCTTAATCAAGTCATGGGGAATCGAGACACTCAAAATCCTACTAGCACACTTTATTACAAACCCCATGGGGCCATGGTCATGTTGACTGAAAAACAAAATTGACTAGCCAAAATTGGCTAGGCACAAATGCTGGATCATCTGATATACTGGAGCACAAACATTCATCATGTTTGTCAAATGGCGGCTCTTCAGATAATCCAACTATGGTACAAAAAGTTGGTATCACAGATCAATTGGAAACATTCTCATAAGGGCTTTTTTAACTCCATTTTCCACCTCCCTATCCTTATGTGGTGTCTTCCTCTTCCTATTGCTTTGAGCAATAAGTTCTTCATCATAAAATCTTAGGTTCAAGGCATGTGCTAAAGTAAGCAATGGAGTATTAAACTAGTTCCATCTCTCAACCATGTTTTTTTCACTAGATCTCCAAAATGAACATCAACATATAAAAGATGAGGAGACTCCTATGAAATGATTTCCTTTCTCAACCATGGTATCCATACCATCATAAGCCTCTCCCAAGAAAGGTTTGTCTATGTCAATACTTCGGAGAAGCTCAATTGCAAAGGATGTGAACTTGAGCAAGAAATCTATCTTGCTCCACCGCTCCTCATCAAGACACAATCTACGCACCATAATTCCCCACTCTGAACATACTTGTCTCCATTCAACCCAAAGTTGACTCGCCACCATAGAAACTAATGGTTGCTTATCCTCAACAAGGATGCAACATGATGAAGTTGGAGTCATATCTTGTCTCGACAACTTTTAACAACTCCAATTTGGAGTATTTTCGAAATATTGCTAGAGACTAATGGTGGTTGGAGATGCACTTGATTATCTGCCTTGCTTGCCCTATGAGTTCATTGATCCATGTAACTTTATTTTCAATCTCTTCTAAGATCATCTTTAAATTATGAACGATGCAAGGAGTCAAAAAAATGTGATCATACCTACTCTCAATGATCAAACCTGCAACTTTGTAAACCGGTGCATTATTTGTGATTGTTAAAAAGTTAACTAGGAACTTTATTCTAAGGAGGGCATGAAAAGTTTTGCATGCACTGACTTTTAGGTTTTTGGTAAACCTAATTTTTCAATAAGTTGATAATAGATATAAGGAGACAAAAGGTGTCTGTCATGATTACCGAGCCAACTGATCTGAGATAGATCCAGTTGAGAGGTGGGCGACTTCCCTTGGGAAGGAGGGCGCATTCTTTGAGGAGAGAGCAGCTCGTACAACATCCGGTTGATCAATTGAGCGTCTGAGACTTTCAGAGTAGCCTTGTCTCAGTGAGTGAGAAAGGTGTGTGACGATCAGAGCTCAGATATGTTGAGATCTGTTTCCGTACAAGTGTTTATCATCTTGAGGGAGGGCACACTTATCCATGCAGAGGAGGACGCATTCAGGAGTTGGCCTTCTTCCGTTGCAGAGCAGATCAAAGCAAAGAGTTGAGAGAGGCAGTACAGTCAGAGCTACCTACAGAGAGACTCAGATCCAAATTGACTGTTAGGGCACACATCCCCAGTACATCGGCTGATGTATGCAGATCTAGGGACTGACCCATTTAGGATTGAGAGTTACATCTGAGGTAACTTGTTGTATCTATTCTTTTCATATATTGCTCTGGGCTCGAGATAGAAGAAAGCTCCCACAGGATTGTTGGTTTTCCCCGTTTGGGATTTCCAGGGTATATGCAGTGCTCTATGTGTGATTGCATGTGTTTAATGTTGTAAAGAGATCTAGCTGTTGAGTTTTATTTCATTACATGTATTATTGAGATACGAGACTCAAACCGCTTGAGATCTCAGAGCTATCCAGAGGGAGTAGTGATCTCTGGATTAAAATTTACATGGTATCAAAGCCCTGGTAAGGATCAGGGAGAGCAATCACACTCAGATATGCGAGTTGTATTCCAGATCTATGCAATGATCTTAGTTGAGACTCAGATCTGCAGTTGCAAGAGTCAGATTTGTGCCGTCAGATCACCATGACCACAAGTATGAGGAATGATCATGTTGTTTGCACTTCTTGCTCCTCTATGGACATAGATGAGTATGCTACTGATGCGATTGACAGAGAGATGGCTCTTAACACCTGTCAATCTTGGAGTGCTTCCACTTCTAGTGTATGGTACATAGATAGTGGAGCTTCTAGCCATATGACGAGTGTTCGTGGGTACTTTACAAATATGGCAGAGGATGGGCTAGATCTTGAGATTGTTCTGGGAGATAACTCTACTGTCAAAGTAGTAGGACGAGGAACCGTGTCCTTTCAGAAAGATTTAGGAGAGTATATGAGAGTTCGGGATGTTATATATGTCCCAGGTCTTAAGAAGAACTTGATCTTCGTGTCTACTATTGAAGATTAGGGATTATGGGTGATGTTCAGAGATGGAAATGTTCTAGTCCATCCCAAGGGATCCAGTGATACCTAAGTTGTGACGATTGGAGTCCGCAGCAGGAAGATGTATAGGCTAAAATTTCAACTTCATCATGCCCTGATTCATAGTAGCCGAGATGATGATTGTGACACCTGTGAGCTTTGGCACAGGAGGATGGCTCACCTACACCATCCTGCCCTAAAAATACTGAGGGAGATTGTGACAAGAGTACCTGAGTTTGGCACAGAGCACAATGATGTGTGCAAAGGGTGTGCTCTCGGGAAATACGTCAAGACAGTGTTTCCCAAGAGTGATAGCAGAGCAACAGGAGCTCTTGATTTGATTGATTCCGAACTCTGTGGTCCGATGTCCACTACATCCCTGAAAGGCTACAAGTACTATGTGTCTTTCATTGATGACTACTCCAGGAAAACATGTTTCTAGTTTTTAAAGAGTAAAGAATCAAAAGAAGTTTTGCAGAAGTTTCAAGAGTTCAAGGCTCTTGTGGAAACACAGATAGAAAGGAAGATCAAGATCTTCAGATCTGATAATGGAGGTGAGTATACCTCCAAAGAGTTCAATGATTTTTGCATTCAGGAAGGCATCAAGAGGCAGTTGTCTGTTCCCTATGCACCTCAATAGAATGGGGTGGCTGAGAGGAAAAACAAGGCTATTGTTGGAGTTGCTAGATCTATGTTGCATGACCAGGGTTTTCCCTTCTTTCTTTGGGCTGAGGCATGTAACACTGCAGCTTACATTCAGAACAGGAGTCCTCATAAAGTTTTGGGGGACAAAACTACAGAAGAAGCTTTCTCTGGAAAGAAACCTGAAGTTGGGCACTTCAGGATTTTTGGATACCTTACCTACTCACACGTTCCTTCAAAGAAAAGGACAAAGTTGGAACTCACAGCAGAAAGGGGAATTCTTGTTGGATATGATGAGACTTCGAAAGCCTATCACATTTACATTCCTTCCTTCAAGAAGACTGTTGTGAGGCGAGATGTGAAGTTCGAGGAGGATCGGGCTTTTCGAAAGTTATGTGAGTCAGAGAAGGGAAAACAACAGATAGCTACATCCCTACATGACACAGGTTAGAGTACTATTCCACAACCAACAGGGTCCCAAGTATCTGGAGTGACAGATTCCCAGGTTACAGGTTCCACAGGCACAGGAGCAGGAACTAGCACAGGATCACAGGTTGGTGATCAATCTGGATCAGGATCCCAGATTACAGGTTCTCAAGCTATAGGATCGATGACTACGGGCACCTCAACTGGAGGTACTCATTCTCATACAGGTTATTGGGATGAGGATGAGGAATTCTCCTCTCAAGATGTCACTTCAGGGAAGAGGAAGCCCAAGTGGCTTCAAGATACCTTGAAGGAAGCTCAGGCAGTAGGAACTCCTAAAAGGAATGTAAGAGAGAGGAAGGCTCCACAGAGATTCTGCAGTTACTTAGCCTTAGTAAGCAGTATCAGTGAGTTAGAACCATCTTCATATGAGCAAGTAGCAGGTGAGCAGGCTTGGAGAGATGCCATATTGGAAGAGTATGCTTCCATCATGAAGAATGATGTCTGGGAAGTGGTACCCAGACCAGAGGGAAAGTCTGTAGTCACCTCCAGATGGCTTTATAAAATTAAATATGCTACAGATGGCAGCATTGAAAAGTACAAAGCCAGATTTGTGGCTAGATGATTCTCACAGATAGAGGGAGTTGACTATGATGAGACATTTGCTCTGGTGGCCAGTTATCCTTCCATTAGGACTGTGATCTCTGTAGCAGCAGAGATGGGATGTAAGATTCACCAGATGGATGTCAAGACAGCTTTTCTCAATGGACTCGTAGAGGAGGAGGTGTACATTGAGCAGCCAGAGGGCTTCGAGATACTTGAGAGAGAGTCTCATGTATGCAGACTGAAGAAAGCTCTATACGGCTTGAAGTAAGAACCTAGAGCTTGGTATTCTAGGATAGATACCTATTTACAACAGTTAGGGTTTCAGAAAAGCGAAGTTGATCCAAATCTCTACTTGATCGTAGTGAAAGGGGATCCGCTTAGTCTTGTGCTATATGTAGATGACCTATTCATTACAGGGGCGGAAAAACTCATAAGTGATTGCAAGAAGGACCGTGCTTCTGAGTTTGAGATGAAGGATATAGGATTGATGCATTACTTCCTAGGCATGGAAGTCTGGCAGAAGGATGGGCATATCTTTCTTAGTCAAGGCAAGTATGCAATGGACATACTGAAGAGACTTCAGATGCAAGATTGCAAGCCCATGACTACTCCTATGACAACCAACTGGAAGAAGCAAGTGGCTTCTGAGAGTAAGTTGGTTGATCCCACCAGGTACCGACAACTCATCGGTTCCTTGATGTACTTGGTCAACACCAGGCCAGATTTGAGTTTTGCGGTCAACACCTTGAGTCAGTACATGGTAGAACCTAGAGATGTACACTGGGTGGTCGCAAAGCATGTTCTGAGGTACATCAATGGAACAACAAAGTATGGGTTGAATTATGTGAGGCAGGGTGACGGGAAAAGCACCTTCGGGTGTTGCTTCAGCTTGGGTTCGGCAGTCGTGTTGTGGTTTAGCAGGAAGCAGAAGTCTGTAGCATTGAGTTCTACCGAGGTAGAATATATGGCGGCTAGTTTAGCCAGTTGCGTGGCCATCTGGCTTCACAAGATGTTGGTGAGTCTATTTGATCAGCAGTTGGAACATATGGTGATTCACTGTGATAATCAGAGTTGCATCAAATTCTCGGAGAATCCAGTGTTTCATGATCGGTCCAAGCACATAGAGATCAGGTATCACTTCATTTGTGATCATGTTCAGAGAGGAGTAGTTGAGCTCCAGTACATTTCCACGGATGAGCAGGTTGCAGACATTCTCACAAAGTCCTTGATGAAAAATAAGTTTGAGTACTTTAGGCAGAAGATGGGAGTAGTACAGAACCCTTTCTTGGTTACGAGGAAGTGTTAAAAAGTTAACCAGGAAAGTTATTCTGAGGGAATGAAAATTTTTGCATGCACTGACCTTTAGGTTTTTGGTAAACCTAATTTTTCAGTTGATATAAGGAGACAGAAGGTGTTTGTCATGATTACCGAGCCAACTGATCTGAGATAGATCCAGTTGAGAGGTGGGCGACTTTCCTTGGGAAGGAGGGCGCATTCTTTGAGGAGAGAGAAGCTAATACAGCATCCGGTTGATCAATTGAGCATCTGAGACTTTCAGAGTAGCCCTGTCTCAGTGAGTGACAAAGGTCTGTGACGATCAAAGCTCAAATCTGTTGAGATCTGAACCTCCTGTTATAAACTAGTCTGAAGAGCAAAGGTTGGAAGATCTTGAGTATCCCACCCACGGTGATGATACTCCTGATTCTCCAAAGAACATTAACTGGGTTGAAAACTTAGATTTTGACAAGGACTTTGGAAGAATTTTAATTGATCATGAGGAAGAGTCCATAGAAGAACCCAGTCCTAGTTTTCCCATCTATGCCACTGTACAAGCTAGTAGTAGTGGTCAAGCTCCTCTTAGAACCTATCAACGAAGAAGGGATGGCCAAAAGCCTACACCTTTCAGTGAGAAGAAAAGTAGTGAGCTGCCTAGTCCAGTGAGTGAGCCAATTCCTCTTCTTGAGTACGACTTGGATATCAACATTGAAAGAGAATTGGACAAGGTTATGCACAACATCCCACTCACTGAGTTAATGAAAATCCCATCAATAAAAGAGCAAGTCGTAGAGTTTTTCGAGAGTATCCCTGAGACTGCCACAAGCAATGGTGAAGGTTCATCTTTTCAAAACTCAGCACCTAGTGCTATGGTTGATGAAGAGGAGGACACTCCCATTAACATCCAAACTGCCTTATACGAGAAAAAGAATGGTGGTCAACAACCTTTTTATCTTACACTTCGCATTGGTGATACCCTTCTTCATAATTGCATGTTGGATTCTGGTGCCTCCATGAATGTGATGCCTTTGCAAGTCATGGAAGCTATGGGATTAAAAATAACTAGGCCCTATGGGAACATTTGTGGAATTGACTCTAGACCGGTTCAAGTCTTTGGCTTGATTAAAAACTTGAGAGCTGACTTGTTTTCATGCCCCTACATATCCATGCTAATGGACATGGTAGTCATAGATCTCCCTCCATCCTATGGAATGCTCCTTTGTAGGAAGTGGTCCGCTGGGCTAGGGGGACATCTTCAGATGGATTTATCATATGCTACTATCCCCAACTCTGATGGGTCACTGGTTACAGTGTATCGGGAGCCATTTTACGATGGTCATCTTGAAAGTTATGAGGATGGTGTAAGGAACACGTATGGCGAGGGTGAGTTATTACCTGAGGGTATCTTCATGGTCATGGGTGGCCACGACGAGGATCCTAGTACAGAGAGAGAAGATATTTGGAGGTCATTTGGAGATGATAGTTCTTTTAAGGAAGAAAGGGAAAGAGCTATTACTGTTAGAGAAATGAACCTTGAGTCACTTCGAGGTGAAGTGTCGGAAGAGCTTAGGGCTTTGAACCAACCTAGTGATGTGGAGCCACACATTGAGCAACCTGAGCCCATCACTCAACTAAACACCTCTGAGATTAATTTTGATCAAATAAGAAGGGGTGAGTATATACCTAGAACGGTCCATGAATGGTTATTCCTGGTTGACCTCAACATGAAAAGGGGAAGACAAGGCCTACCTCACATCACTCGGGCAAATAACAATGAAGGAACACATTCTTCCCCTAATGAGGGGAATGATGAAGACCCAACTGATTATCATTTTTCTGATGTTTCTGATCACTTATCCCATTTGTCCTTGGAAGATGGAGTTTTAAGGCAAGTAAATGACAACTCTATGAGTTGGAAAGAGCATTCCTTAATTCATGATGCCCCTGGAGAGGATTTTTCCCTGAATAATCTAGATATTTTTCAGGAAGAGCCCAGTGGTTTGAGTTTGTCTTCATCTTATCCTAGCATCCCTAGTTTCCTCATTCCCCATGAGTTACCTATTGGTGAAGAGAGTATGAACTCCACAGATTCATTTCACACTCCTACCTCTTCACCAACATCTTTAGACACGAGAGCTCAGAGTGTTCCTAGCATGGTTCATAATTGTTCGTCTTTTCCCACTAATCATATGACAGCTTTAGAGAGTATGATTGTTCCTGTCCCATCTGGAGAAGGTAGTAGTAGAAGTGTTGAAAACCAGAATCTACCATCTCCAGTTCATGCGGAAGAAGAAAAGGATGTTGATAGAGACTTTTGGACTGTGGGAGAGACTCCAAAATACATCATTCACCCACAAGTTGAGGAACCAAGAGTTGAAAGTCCTCCTAGGAGAGTAGTTTGAGAAGTCCTTATTGGTAGGGTAGCCATACCGTTAGACGGTGGATCTCCCAGGTTTGATGCAATTCCTCCTGATAGGAATTCAAGGATAATTACACCTCGTCCCCGATGCAATTCTGATATCCAGCCTATGCCCGCTCATAATGTTGAAGCCATCCCTCAGTCTGTAAATCACCGAAGGTTTGAAATTGGTGATAGGGTCGTTATTCCTAATGATTTATTTTACATGAGATCCAGGGGATCTGGTGACTTTTGCGTTGGACCACTCACTGTTGAGTGATGCATTGATAATTGGTGTTTCCTCACTACTGGGACTGGCCAGCGTATCTTACTCCCTATCAACCAAAGGGAGTTAAGGGATTATCATCCCTGACTCTGTTTGCCTTGCTTTCCTGTTTAGAGTAGGTAGTTTTCTGAATAAGCTCGCTTGAGCAATAGGATTTGTGTGCTTTTTCTTTTTCAGTGTGTTGAGTATTGCCATTTTTCTTTCTGGTCGATTGAGTTGTCTTCCTGCTGAGGAGTTGTTCAAGTTGAGCCTTGCTCCTTCCTAAGCCTGTCTCACCTCCTGCATGCATTGAAGAGTATGTTAGTAGCCTTTGAGTTCTTGTTGTTTTCTTGTGTCGAGTAAGTTGAGTGTGCCTTTTTGAAAAGTTTTTCCTTCCTCCTGCACAGTAAAAATGAACAAAACTTATATGCTATGTTAGATTAATATTTCTTTTATGCATTTCAGTTTCTGTTTTAAGAGTAGATTTCATTTTCAGCTTTATTTTATATATATCTCCCATACATGCTTCATGTGGTATTCTAGTGTTTGTGAGCGCAGATACAGGTGCAAAATAAAAGCTGAAAGCCAGGATGATGAGTTGCTGGATTGAAGATTGATGTAGAGCAGTTCGAGACCAGAGATTCTGAGGTTCTCAAGCACTCTCTCCCTTAGAGCACTTGTCCCAGCTGGAGCCAGATGTTATCACACCATAGTAGTAGGGCTACTATTCTTGTTGAGCAGATATCTGCACATTTTAGAGCTTCGCTTTTACAGAGTTTGGCTATGATGAGCCTATATTGTGAGATCACTCATGATCAGAGCAGTGTGCTTTATCAGACTTATATTAGACCTTGTGCCAAGGCTGAGCCTTGAGAGTTCAGATTTGATGACCGATGTGACCCTTTATTCCATACAATTTCAGTTCAATGCCCAATGATGTTATTTCAGTAGTGTTTCAGATGATTTTTGGATGATGATTATGATGTGATATAACTTAGGGACTCCTGACCATTGATTATGGATTATTATCTTGTTGCTTTAGTCATCTTCACAACATTAGCTTGGTATATGATTCATGATGTGGCAAACTTTGTAAAATGAAAATGAACTACCTTAATGACGTTATAATTTATAAAATGGACATACTACTTGCACATTTAGGTTTCTTGACAAAACCCACCGGTTTATTACCCTCCTATAAGCATAGATATGGTCTTCCTTGACATTCTTGTCTGCTAGCTTAGGCACCACATTCATTTGACTCCGTCCATCCATGACCTTCCCTATTTGGCTTTCACCTTTGACTTACCTTTCTTGACCTTTTGATACTGAGGACTTCCCCATTACTACCTCTGTGTTGGATCGCATCCATGTTTGTTAGTGTCTCGGCTCTGAGTTGGTGACAGAACTTGGCTCTGGTGAGTTGGATTGTAGGCCTAAATCATTATGGTCGGTTGTCCCGATGTTTGGCACTGGCAAAAGTCCCCCTAGTCACTTGAGATGTTGTTGGCTAAAATTGAAAGCTCATGTACTACTTGGAAATCTTTATAAATTCGCCCATGGAAACTGTAAACTCTAGAATTTGTTTCTTAACACATGTGAATAAAGGGCAAGAGCAATGAAATGCTAAAAATACTCCTCGAAGAGTATAGAAAAGGTCCAAAAAAACAAAAGTTACTTAAAAGTTATATCTATTATTGCTAACCTTGTATATGTATAAACATGCCCTGGATGCAAGCTGCAACTAGTTGTGCTTCTTAGCACATCAGAAATGAAGGGTTATGTAGGCCATAAAGGCCCTGAAATGAAATGAATGATCCTAATGAACCTAGATCAGCTTTATCTAGACATGATGCCTAAGTTGAATAAACACTCTCTAAACAACTTATCCATTTGTGAGGCACAGCCATTCCCCTTGTTATTTGTCCGCACAGAGTGTAGCTCCCCCTCTCCCCATCCAAAGTATCTTCTGGTTGAGTTTGGTCAAGTCACCCCCTTTTCCCAGCCTTGTTCCTAGCCTTCATCCTTATCTAGCAGTTAGGCCATGTCCAATGGGTGAGTCTGTCATTTAATCTATTGTGCAAGTAAATATAAATAACAATGGAATATGCAAACATGATAAATACCACAGAATGATGTTTATACTTTAAGTTAAGCTGTGAGTATGATTAGAGGAACATGTCTTAGTCTATTGATATGATTCGTCCTTGGTTGTATCTTGACCTAGTCAAACTTGGTTTGACTATGGTCATTCTTGGGATCCGTGATGATGTGGGCCATATATGCTTATGGATGATGATAGATGGTCCCACATACTCTTATTGATGATACCATATGGTGGACATATGATTCAGATGGTGATTGATGCAGTTCAACAGGTTTTATTATTATTCCAGATCATCAGATTATGCACTATCCGGATATGGTGGACCCTATTGTTGACCCTTCAGGTCAACCCATGGTGTTTGAGTACACTTCTTAGTAGATTTGGGTCTTCTGGATCCAATGAGACACTTATCATTTAGTTCCGGGCACTTCTGACAGTGATAGATGCAATTATCCACTTGATGACCAGTTTTTAGGCTTTTTTCCCAACCTGTCCAACAGGGGCCATGAGAGGCCAGTTCACCTAGGGCGCTATATGAGGAGGGGGTGGTCCAGCCACTTGTTTTTACCATTCTACCCCCCTCCCAGAGAGCCTAGTGGGCTCAGTTTGATAGCGCAGGCACCCTGGGGGTCAGTTTTGGCAGCTTCACAGTTACCGAGGCGGATAAAAAATGGAATAAAAGGGTGACTAAGGAATTCGATTTGGGCAATTGAGGTAAGGTTTTGGCACTTGGTCTTCACAAAGGTCTTCCATGGTGAACCCACCATCTTCCAGCCATAGATCATCAGTCAGTGGGGTCCACAGAGGCCACAGGAGGCCTTTTACTGCATGTCTCTCACAGATTTTGAGGACAAGATTTGATCATTTGTATTATTTGGACATATTATTTTATATTATTGTGCCATGGGGATGAGCTAGTAAGGATTGATGCCTCCTAGCCCCACCATGAGCTTCTTTAGTCATGTCCTAGTCATATGAGGTGGGCCCATGTGTCTTAGCCCCCTCCTAGTGATGACGTCACCTTCCATGAGTCACTTTAGGCTATGACATCATCCCTCTTTTGAGTGATCCATGTGATATTTTGTATTGGCTCATCTTAGCCATTGATTAAATTATGAGATCTTTTAATCTCAATTCTCAACCACTCATTTCAAAAAGTGGTTTTGAGATCTAGGGTTTTGGTCTTTATTATCCTATATAAGGAGGAGACCCCCTATTGTAAAGCTCACCTTTGAGCTCTAGAAAACTTGGAATGAAAATAATATTTTGGAGATCTACTTCTTGGCTTTGATTGGGTTACTCTTGTATATGTTCTTGCATCTTGCTTCTAGACATTCTTTGCTTTACAGGTGAAATCGACAACAATTGAAGGGAGGCCGAATTGCTTGAAACCAGCTACAATTTGCTTGATGGGAAGATTGTAGGGGTTTCTCACATCCCCCATGGGCAAGACGTTTTCATCTTGAGGGAGCTTTTCAATTATGCTTTGTCCATTGATTGCTTTCTTGATATGACATGCTTAGATCTTATGGATTTGTGAATCAAATCTAACTTGATGTAGTTTGATTTACAGGTTTTCATGGGACATCTCTCCTATGAAAGCTTGCATGATTTTGGTTGAAGACACTTGGATCAAGCTTGGAATTGTAACTAGGGCAAGATTTCTCCATATGCTAAGAGGCCGCAAGCTTTGAGGTAAGATCTACAAGGTACATATTGATTTCGCTTGCTATCCATCCTATTGGTCAAAAACTCCATTAAAATCAAAACCCTCTTTTTCTATTTTCCTAGATCTACTTGGATCTAGCTTGGCTTTGGGTAAGATATTGAAAACCCACCTCTATAGCATCCACGGAAATTCGCATTTATAGTTTGGTGTGGATTGGGCTTCATTTGACACACCTTCCAAGACATGGGTAGGTGAGATCCCACTTGATTTGCACTCCTCTCACTTGATAACCTACCCCTAGTGTTTCACTTCTTTGATTTTTGCCTTGTGGGCCCCATTCCTCATTTTGAGGGTTGTGCCCCACTTGGGTCATTGGGTGATGCACTTTCAACCTTAGATCTATGGAGATCTAGCCTACCTTGGGGCATGCCACTTAAAACCCACCTTGATAACTGCCTTAGCCATCCCGATCTACATTTTGGCATACTTTGGACTCCATTTACCCCTTCACTTCAAGGCACTAGTCTCCTTCGGTCAATTCGCACTCCTTGGGGATTGTGTCATGTGCTAGATCCCATATGTGGGTGTCTCCTAATCTAACTTGGATCCATAGATCCACATCATCAAACACCCCTTAGTGCCATATCACTCCTAACTTCACCTTGTGGGTCCCATTTGGGTCATTTCCATACTTTAAGGAAGTGGGTCCCACTTATGTATTTCATGGTACTAGATCTATCTCTTTGATCTCCCTAGGTGGCCTAACGCATTCATTGGTTGAAACACTTCTCATATCCTAAGCCTCTTCAACCACACCTAAACTCTTGGGCTCACCTAAGCTTGCATTGGTTTCCGTAACTCAACTTTCACATCTCCCTAGGAACCATTGCTTAGGCTAATCTTCTTTTGATTGGCTATAGGGTCTCCCCCTTGGTCTTGACTTGTCTAGATCTAAAGTGAAAAGTGCCTCGGTTGTCGTGACTCCCAGCTTGCATTGAGAACCATGGCATCTCTTGGGTCACCTCTTTAGTTGTCCATCTCCTCTACCATCCCAGATGGGATACCTTTAGGGACAACTACAAGTTGTGTGATAACACTTCCTATGCATAATCTTTGACAAAAATACTTAGTACAAAATACCACTGAAAACGCCTTTGGTCAAGTCTAAAACATGCTTTACAACTATTCCAATTGATAGCGGTTTAGTATGATTGCAGTGTCTGCAATGATTACTCTAACAGCGAGATGCTTCGAGATATAGGTATTTATGTGGCTATGTTGTTTATAATTATTTGCCTCACTAATTAATTTCTCCTAGAATCTCTGTGTGAGGTGCAGGCTAATTCTTCTCAATTATAATTGTCAATTGATTTTAATGTCGCATCTAAGTAAATCTGATTTTTCTTCACTTTTGCTGCAAAGTGATTAAGATTAGGACATGAGGCAGTGGTATTAATTTTTTAAATGCTTGATGAATTGGCCAAAGGCCAAGTTTCAAATTGCCTCTTAAAAAATGTGGCCAAAATTTGGGATCAGACAAGGTCTAATAAAAGGTGTTTCCAAAGGTCGAGATCACACAAGCTATAATACCAATGTGATGAACCAACTTGGTTCATGAACTGAATATCCAAATAAGTAGGATAAAGTAATGAAATCCATATAGGATATATCATATAAAGTATATATTTGCAATTGAAGAATATGAGTGATGTTTTACAAGACCACTTGTGACAGTATAAATATTATCAACTGGTCACTAGGGTGAAGCATTATCCCTTGGTTATTTAATTACCATTATTATCACATTTGATTATTATGCAATATTATTTATATATTTTATGTATGTAAATTGTTTCTATGGTTCTATCTCAAGGACAAAATTAATACTTTCTGCTTAAGCTAATTAGTCTCTTGGCTTATGGGCATTAATCAAAGAAAGATTGGGTTTACCCTTGTGTGCATTGATTGGTGAAGGACTGACCATTCTTGATCAAGAGATATTGGTTATCTCTTCTCATGAACATAGCATCTTTACATTCCTATAAGTGCTCCCAACACTACACCACATACATCAAGTGGTACCACATCTACCTCTACTTCATTAATTAAATCTGCAATAATGGCAAATGTAGGCATACATTGTTTGGTAACTCCATTTCAACATCCTTATTCACCCATCCTAAAGGGTATGGATGAGGATGGTGATTTACCTCTAATCAAAGCTTACATACCAAGGCCTTTGCTATGAAAGGGTATGGATGAGAATGGTCATGTACCTCTAATCCAAGCTTACTTGCTAGGGCCTTTGCTATGAGATTGGCATGTAAACCAATGTCAAATAAAGCATCTATTTTGGTCTTCTTGAACTAGATATTGATATGGAAGAGTTTTTTTCATCTTCTTCTCTTCAATGTTATGGAGTTGCTCATGCTTACCTCCCAATGCACTGTAGTGCAAGCAATCTTTTCATCCACATCCAAGGTTTTATCTATTTCAATGCATGTCTAGAAGATTCTTATTCTTGGTCTACTCCTAAAGGTTCTTGGGATGCAACTTGAGATGTAGCTTCTAGCATTGATCTTCAATGTGGCCATCGTTATTGCAATGATCATATTGGTTATTTGGATCCTTGCTCTTTTCAACAATGGAGATAGTCTTCCTATCTTTCCCCTTCCATTTCCCTTTCTCCTTTAGGAAAGCTTGGTTTTTATATCTACTCCAAATCACTTGGTTGTCTTTTATTTAGGTTCATCTCAAGGTATTGTGCTTGTACATGGGTCTCATCAATGGTATTTGCTCTAAAGAGCATTAGTTTCCTCGTTATGTTGCTATCAGGTCCACCCAAATACTTGATGAGTACATCTGGATCCTTGAGAGATATTCTCAATTGAATTGTAATAATATTTCTCTATAATTTCAACCCAATAGCATGAAAGCAAGAGCATCCAAACAATAAGAGCAAAGTGAATATACCAAATGTAGAATGAAGCCAAATTACCCAAGTCCTTAATATGGAAGCCAAGCCTCTTCGAGGGGGAAACCTCCATTCACAAATATCCAAAACAGGAATGTTACACAAGTCCTACTAAGAATGAACATCTATCCCCTATTTAAAGACCTAATTAGGTTGGGCCAACCTACATAAAACTACTAGATATTTCCAAAGGGTTAAGTGTCACATGTCAACTACTCATCACCCACAAGAAACTACAAGATACTTCTAGAGAGTTAAGTGCCACATGTCGGCTATTAATCACCCACAAGAAACTACTAAATACTTCTAAGGAGTTAAATGCCATATGTCAACTATTCGTAACACACTTACTCCAACTTAGGATTAGGGCTATAATATGTCGTCCCCCTTCAAAAAGTATTGACCTTCATTAGAAGAAATTTGAGGTCTAAAATGGGCCTTATAAGAAAACGAGCCATCATATAAGAAAACGAGCCAACCATAATTTCTTGATGAGTTGGAATTCAAGAACCAATAGAATTTCAATAAAATGAGTCAACCATAATGGTTGACTTGAGATATTTGTCATAAAAAAACTACTTTTTTTGTTCGTATTTTCAACATATATCCCTGTGTTTTTACTCAAATTTCGAGCGGGATTCCGCATCCAACGAGCTCCCGCTCGAAATTTGAGTAAAAACACAGGGATATATGTTGAAAATACGAACAAAAAAAGTGGTTTTTTTCTTTCCTCCTCCAAAATTAATAAATTTTATTTTATTATTTTAACTATTATTTCATTATTTTAACTATTATTTTATTATTTTCCTTAGGAGGCCCATTTTAGGCCTCAAATTTCCTCTAATGGACGCTTTATAACTATGGATTATTCTACATAAATTGCTCATCTTTCTAAGTAGCCTCTTTGAAAGGAAAATTCTACCATTTAATGAGAAACTTTGATGATCTATAAACTATCGTGGATATTCCACTGGAATAGTTCATCACAACGGATTTTATAACTTAATTCATTATGTTACTTTAATTCCACGGAATGGTAAATAAGCTGGAACTAGAAGAAAAATAACTAGAGTAAAATAACACATCCACCTAAATAACACAAGATATACACTCGGAAAACCCACTATGCGGAAAAACCCAGCCAGAAGTGAGGACTATGCCTTTCTCTTTTCATGTCCAGACTGCAATGCAAATACAAAAAAAGTGGTACTCACTGTGGAATTACCTCTAACACAATGGCTTGCACGGCTACTACAGGATCTCCTACTTCCTCTGTTATGCTCTAATATCCACTCCCTTACTGTTGCTCAGCTATGGAACAATACAATAACATCATCCGAAATGAAACCCTTTTTCCTCCTAACGACTCAGTATTTAACATAGCCCAATAGTCATCTAGGGTTAGTTTTAAGGTTTGTACATGCCTTAACTCTCAATTAGGGTTCGTTTTTTGGAACCTCTAGAATGTTCTTGAAATCCCACACATGACTAGCTCTACATGTGTGGGTAATGAGAGCTAACGTGGAATCCACTTGGTACCTATTATGCCACATACTATATAGGTATAATATGACTTATTTTTGCTCCACTCTATTCCCATTTACTAATGTATTCCAGACTCTTGTGACCCATTTTTTTCTACTTATGGACCTTCTATGTGATATATGTGGTGTGATGATCATGAAATGATGTTATATTTTTGCCTTGTCCTACTACTATACCATGGAAGATGTTGGCGATGATGTATTACATGATGTTGCACTATACTGTATACTGTTGTGACATGATTTGATTGTTTTGATGAGTATAGATAGTACCTTGCATAGGTTAACAAGGGTGAAGGGTTTTTGGTTTAATAACATACCATGCACCAAGATGACTATACTCATTTTTGGTATTTATGAGGACTATTCCCCCTTATTTGGTTCCATCTTTAGCCTTTATCATTTCATCCATAGCACTCCATCTTGTGTTTGCACCCTATTGGCTTGCAATTGATTGATTGATTCTTGCTCTCCCCCTTTGTGGATCTGTCACCATTTATGTTTGTTATTTCATAACTGTGTCTAAGAGTTGTTGTGTTGTAGTGAATCCTCAGTACAGGAAGCTTTAGGTATGCTCCCCAAGGTTGGTTGTCAACAGTCAGGAAGAGCTACAGTTGAGCAATGCCTTCTCTTAAGATCCAAATTCCCTATGTGTTTGTTATATAATGGTTAACAATTGGAAGAATAGGTAATCCCTGTCGAGGATATGAACACTCGCAAACAACAGGTGCTATGCCTATTTGCATTCATATGCATTGTTGTGGTAACTCCATTGGGGCTATGGATGCTCGCTAGCAGCGGAACTAAGGTTGTGTCATCACTGGTATCCGAAAGGTGTAAAACCAAGGCCAGTGTCTTCCAATACGTTAGTCCTACGCTAAAAGAAAAGTAGTAAGAAAAAAGTAAAAATTAAATAAAGGGAACTATTACTGTTGGGATCAAGGGAAAGGTACCTCATAACACACCCTTTATGATCGACACATGCTTTGGTTATCTATATTATTGGTGAAACCACAAAGGAAGCCTTGATTCCCTTTCCCTTACCTTGAGTCATAACCAAAGCCAATCCACTTTTCAAACCTCTTGTGAGTTATCCATCTCCACCCCGAAGAAGAACTAGTCCTTTGGTAAATATTTTGATGTGTTTATATAGTATCGGTATGCTCTTAAATCATTAATCCGACGACTCTGTTGAAGATACT
Source organism: Larix kaempferi (assembly GCA_027924585.1). Lineage (NCBI taxonomy): Eukaryota > Viridiplantae > Streptophyta > Pinopsida > Pinales > Pinaceae > Larix > Larix kaempferi. The sequence goes on from BSBM01000191.1 coordinate 2,696,796, forward strand.
CATGGGGTATATCATCATGATTTCATGACTATGCTATGTGATGATTCACACTTAAACAATTAAATGCATTATTTCTATTATGTACATTGATTTTGTAGATGTACACTACTACTAGTCCACCTGGGACACTACTTAGTAGCAGTATAGCACCATGACAGAGTTTCAAACATACAAAGCAGTGTTACATACATCACAATATATCGCAATGGTCTCAAATCAGGGATATTATCGCTAGAAAAAATTGCCAAATTGAAAATATCAATAAAAATCAAAAAATATTGCCAAAACATTGACCAAGTTCAGTATTTTGTATTTTTGTATTTTTTAAGTTCATTGATATATCGCCGATGTTTGTCAACATTTTTCCTCGATAAATCCCATATGTTGTTTTATGGACCCTCAACAATATATTCGCCAACACAATATTTGTAACTTTGCTTAAGAGCTCATGTATACCAAGAGAAAGAAGTTAGCAGTCATAATGAACCCATGTTCTTGCTTTATCATTGTTACAAATGAGGGAGGTGCTCTATTTAGAGGAGAATCCTCCTTTTTCTAATCTCTAGCCGACCTAACAAAAATGACTTGCAAATTAAATTATGGCTTGTCACCCACAAAATGATCAGGGACTAAGCCCTAAGACATAAAATAATGATAGATAAGCAAGAGGCTTCAACCAAGATGAAATATTGAACCAAAAGGGAGGAAATCATGCCCCAACTAACCCCAACGACGTGTATTTTCCTCAATGCCCTCCTTTTACAAGATATGGCATTCAAAGCACTCTTTTAAGGTGGACATCTTCACTTCTTTGACCAAGATGACCAAGAGGAGGGGTAATACAACACAATAAGGTCCAAGTGGATATGACAACCCTTACAAGCACAATCACCTTTACAAAGCATAATATCACAAGTGTGGCTAGGGGCTCTGCAAATCATGTGTCCTAATGAAGTCACCCCAAGATGCACTAATACCTACCCAAGCCATAAATGTCCGACATGACAAGGAGTTACCACCCTTCAAGGGGTAGTCAACAGGGCCACAAGACCAATACACCTTGAATGAGGACCAAGAGGACCTGCCATGACCGACCAAGGGGTCTGGATCACCGATAGACCAACACTTATACATAAAATAGCCCCAACTTGGCCTTTTACAAAGATATATCTAGGATTTTCCACAGCTTGAAGGTAGATCTAGTAACCAAAGTGACCAAAGAATTAATTTTAATAACTGTTGGTGGATGAAGGCTAGCCCCTGATAGCTTATGTTTCTTTCTTGGAATGAGAAGCCACTTGAAGAACCTGCAAAATGAATACGTTAAATGGTAAAAGCTCTTGCTTAATGAAGACAAGCTTGATCCCAAGCTACTCTTCACCTTTGATGATCCCTGCAAAACAATACTCTCAAGCAAACAAACTAGATCAAATGCTCATTGTACTAGATTGTTAGTCTTCTCAAAGCATAAACTGAATAATAATTTGAAACAAGAAAATAGAGTGAGAGAAATATCACCAAAAACAAGATGAAACCACAATGCATAGAGCTCTTGCATGGACCTCCAAAGTCACTTCTTTATTCCAAACTCAAACAAATATTACAATATGATTTTGGCGGACTGTTCTTGCCTAAAATCTCCATGAGAAATGAGGAGGCAATGCCTTCCTTATATAACAAAACAAGAAGCTACCCTATCCTAATTCGAATTGGCAAAGAGGAGAGCCAATGGCACAGTCATCAAATTCAAACTCCCAATCATGATCAATCAAATCGTAGCTTGGAGTGGAAACTATCACATGAACTTGAGCTTGAAGTAAATGAGATGGCGAGGTGGCCTCCACCTTGGCAAGGCGCCCCCCATCCCCCCATTGGAAGTATCACCAATCAAATAAAGAGATGCCACATAGCAACTCGAGCTCCAACCCTAGATTGACATGAGCTTGGATAAGGAATGCATGGGCATGAGGTAGATGGCTTGGAGTGAACTTGAAATTGATTGAGATCTTGGTGGTTGAGAGTGGGAGGTGGCCTCCACCTAGGCAAGGTGCCCCCACTCCCATTCAATGCAACTCAAACTTAACTAAAAACCATTTAATATTTATCCACATCACCAAAATCGAGTTTTGCATGCAGGTGGGCGAATTCACTTGGAGTTAATCACTGATGTTGACTGGATAGTTAACTGAATGATGACTGAGATGATTGGAATCTTCATTAATGCCTTGTGCCATGTCATTTAGCCACTGAAATAATCCAATTTGGATTATTTTGGAGAGAATTGGATTATCTCCAATTATTAATTTTTTGATTTAATTAATTAATAATCCTCTTTATTGATTTTTTGAGGATTTATTAATTAATTGGCCAAATGACGATCCGAAACTTAGGATAAAGGTGTCCGGGGTCTAAGTATGATTTTTGGCTTAGGAATTAAGCCTCCAATCATTGAAAAACACCCCCGGACGACTGACATATTACAATTTGAATTTTTCCATTTAAACTATGGAAAAATTAATTATTAAAAATAAAATAATTTATTGTCCAACGCGTCCGGTAAAAAAATTTCGGACAACGTTTAAAAACCACTACAGACCTAGGAAATGACCACTGACTCGACTAATAGTGTCTAGTAGGTTTATATTCATCAGTTCGACCCTAATAACCCCCCATGGCCAGAATTTCAAAATCGGGCATTCCAGCTTTGGAGGAAGCGGGAGAAAACCTTGTCGATTATATCTCGGCCGAAGGCAAAGTATAATTGGTCAGGGTAAAAACTCCCTGGAATACCTTAGATGATAAACCAGTCATGGGTGACCGAGTCACTCAAACCCTACTAGCACACTTTTATTACAAAAACCCCGTGGGGCATGGTCATTTCAAGACAAATAACAAACTGACTAGCCAAAACTGGCTAGGCACAAAGGATGGATCATCTGATACACTGGAACACAAACACCTATCATGTTTGTCATATGGTGACTCTTCAGATAATCCAACTATGGTACAAATAAGTTGGTAACATCTGGTTCCAACTATGGGACGGGTACTCGTTTGATTTATGGATCAAAGAGAGTATTCGAGAACCCCAGAATATCAGTTTCCTGCATGGAAACAAAAGTGTCTTAGTCCACGTGTACATGATAAATAATGCCAAAATGAAATACCAACATAAAATATTTTTTGCTTTTTTCAAATCAAAGTACATGAAATAAAATCTTTTCTTTTCTAGAATATATATGAAATATGATACAACAGCTTAATATACAAATGCTATGATACAACATACTATACATGCATATGATACATTAATATGGTACAGAAGTAAAATACAAAAATACGACAAGGATGGGTTTAGAGAAGTCCTGCGATGACCCCTTGGTCATCTTGGATGTTATTTCGATAAAAAGGCTTCAGGTGTTGCCCGTTCATAGGTAATGGAAACATCTCTCCATCCATGGTATTAAGTAAGAAAGAGTTTGTTCCGACAAGGCTACGTATAATAAAGGGGCCTTTCCAAAGGCTGTCAAACTTTCCTTGCATGCCCGGTTTTTCTTTCCTTTTGTCCCATAGAAGGACCGTGTCTCCAACCTGGAAGGTTCTAGGCTTGGCTGATTTGTCAAAGGTTCCCTTCAAGCTCTCCTGATGCCTTAACATTTTATCGAGCGATGCCCTTCTGCTTTCATCAAGTTCTATGATCTGATTTGCCCTATCTTCCAACTCTAACCTTTCTGCTCCATAGTCACTTAGCATTCTGAAAATAGGTATTTGCATGCTGAGTGGCAAGGTTGCTGTAATACCATAGACTAGCTCAAAAGGAGTCTTTCCAGTAGAGTTTTTCTTGGTGATCCTATCTGCCCATAGAGCATATTTGATTTTGCTATCCCGAGATCTTTTATTATCAACCACAGTCTTCTTTAGGATGGTCATTAAGTTTTTGTTGGAGGACTCAGCAAGTCCATTTCCTTGTGGATAATAATCGGAAGAATGAGATAAGACAATGCCATATTTGAAACAAAAATCATTCATCTCTGCTGAGCAAAAAGCCTTGGCATTGTCAGTTGTTATCTTTAAAGGGGTGCCAAATCGCGTGATGATTCTATTCTCAATGAAGTCCATGATAACTGTCTCTGTGGCTTTTTTGGTGGTTATGGCCTCTACCCACTTGGTGAAGTAGTCGGCTGCGATGAGAATCCAACAAAATCCATTGCTAGAATTGTCTTTGAATTTCCCGATAAAATCAAGGCCCCATTGCTGAAAAGGGGCAATGACAACTACTGGTGTAAGGGGAAGAGCAGCCAACTTCTGCTTCCCCGTAAAGAGCTGACACTCCCGACAATACTTGACATGCTTGTGCACATTTGCAAAGATAGTTGGCCAATAGTATCCAGCTCTAAGGATCTTATGGGCAGTTGTATTCGCTGCATAATGGCCCCCACAAAAACCTGAATGGAATTCAGTCAAGATTTGTTTAGAATCTTGTTCATGCACACATCTAAGTATTACACCATCTAGGTTTCTCCAACCCAAACCCTCCTGAGTGAGGCAATACCTAGCGGCTTTTAATCTTAGTGCCCTTCGCTTATGTCCTTTAAGGTGATCAGGGCAACATAAGTGCAACAGGAAAAATATAATATCTGAGTACCAATGATGATCAAGCTCTCGTAATGCTGGTGTCATGCGTGGATCAGGTCCATTGTTTTCACAAATAATATCAATAGCCTCCTCATTCTTTTGGGTTAACATCTTAGCTAGGCCCTGTCCTTTTATTAGTTTGGTAGTTTTAATCTCTAGGTTATATTCCTGGATCTTGGATACCCATGTGCCCCTTGTTCCTAAGCAATCCTGTTGGGACACGATGTCTTTCACTGCAGCATGGGGTACATACCCTATGACTTTTGAATATCCAATATAAGTTCTGAAATGCTTTAGAGATTTGACCAAGGCATAGGCTTGCTTTTCCATGATTGTGTACTTTAGTTTGGAATTCTGCAAGGCTCTACTCATGAAGGCAATTGGTTGCTCGAACCCTTCGAAGTTCTTCTGGAGCAACACACCGGCAATGGTGTCTTCTGAAACAAAAGAAAAGATCATGAAATCCTTCGTGTAATCCGGGCTAACTAAGACAAGTGACCTAGTGATGGCATCTTTTATGGTGTCAAAAGCATTTTTTCCTTCACTTGTCCATATGAACTTAGCATTTTTTTTTTAGGAGAGCTTGCATAAGTTGCATGAGTTCAACAAGGTTAGGGATGAATCTCCTTATGAAATTGATATGACCATTAAATGATTGGAGACCATTAACATTTCTTGGAAGGGGAATATTATGTATAGCCTCAATCCTTTCGGGGTCAATTTTGACCCCGTCTTTGTTAACGATGTTACCCAAAAGTTTTCCTTCTTCAATACCAAATACTGATTTTGTCCGATTCAAAGAAATCCCATATTCTCTGCATCGTTCAAACACCTTCCTAAGATGATCAACATGGCTGGATCTTTCCTTTGAGAAAACAGTTAAATCATCTTGGTATATCTCAATGATTTTGCCTATCAGTTCCTTGAAAGCATAATCCATGGCCCTTTGAAAAGTGGCCCCAGCATTTGTAAGACCAAAGGGCATTCTCAGGTACTCAAAGGTTCCTGATATCACATATATAGTAGCCGGGCTACCATACATTATTTTTCTTATTCCAGTACACTATTCAGCCAATTCCCTTGCATTCAGATGCTGAGATGAGCATCTACTATGGATCATTATCAGATTTTGGACAACAGTTTTATTCCCCATGCCATGACTGAGTTTCAGGACACTTAGAGAGATGACCGATGTAGCTATTTAGCCATTTGTACAGAGCAGTCAATAGTGCCCAGAGTTACAGCAGCAGTTTCAGAGGACATATGTTGGTTCAGATGATGATCATTCAGGTATATGACTCACCAGGTATATTATGGTGTTGTGGTTATACTGCTTTTATTTCCATTTTCTTAGCATGTCTTAGCATTTAGTATCATGATCTGGCGATCATATAGATATGTGGACCTGGTTGTATTATATATATATCATATTTGTCCCTACTCAGACTTAGAAGTTCTTGGCCTATACTCATTGGTTTTACCCTCCCTAGGGAGAATAGAGGTGGTCATTCCCGCCATACTTTGTCTTGCTAGTGTTGGTTTCACTATTCACTATCTTCATCCATCCATGACTTACCCAGTTTGTTCATTACCCTGACTTACTACTTGACTAGTGGAATGGAGGACCTTTTCCCCACTATAGCCTCTATATTGGATAAGCTTCCTTGTTTATTGTGTCTCGACTCTGAGTTGAGAACAAAACTTACCTGTGGTGAGTTGGATTTCCTTGTGAATTCCCCCTAGTCACTAAAGATGTTGTTGGCTAAACTTGAAACTTTTAGTGTTGCCATTAATGCAAAGTATGGAAATGAAATGTTGTATCTTGTATGAAAAGCCCATTCATGCAATGTGTTTCTCAACACACATGAATGAAAGGCAAGCCAAATGAAAATGGCTATGAAATATCAAATGTTATATCTTTTGTGAAATGTAAATACCTAGGTAAACAAGCTGTCTGTGACACACCTAGAAGTGCCCAGGTAAACAAGTGCCTTAAAAACACACCTGCAACAAGAAGCCTAAATAAATGTAAATCTATGCAATGTGTTTGTAAACACACATAGATCAAAGGCTATGGAAACTCTAGGCCCAAAAAGCAATGAAACTTAAATGCTATATCAAAAAGATTGCTGGCCTCATTTGTATTATGGATTGTGCACATCTGTGTAAGGTGAATAAACACTCTTTGAACAACTTATCCATTTGTGAGACACCGCCATTCCCTGTGTTGTTGCTTGTCCACTATATGCTATGGTGTGTATTCCCTTTTCCATTTCCAAAGTGTCACAATGTTAAGTCAATAAGTCATCCTTTGACCTAGCCAATTGTTTCTTAGCCTTCACCCTTCACTAGCAAATTGATCACAACTATGAAGTGAGTATGACCTTGAAAGTCTTGTCTGAGTAATAAATAATAATTATGACTTATTATATTTGGATTTAGATTGCCAGTAATGATTACTTCTTGTTATAATTGCTAATTGAATGGATTGTAAAGCATGTCTAACCTGGGACACCTTGCAGCAGCTTGATGACAGTTTGAGTCATATTTTGGTCATGTTGACTTGGTCAAACCTTAGTTTGACCAAAAGTCAACCACAAGACATGAGGTGGCAGACCTCAGATGTTACAGATAGATGATATATGGTCTGGTACAGGTCACCATGGTGGGCTTATGCAATGGTTTCAGGCTTATGATGATGATTTGTGCCTTTTAGCACTTTTACAGATTATTATTATTTGGTCTGCCGGATACAATGAGTATTTATTTTGGACCATGCAGAGGACTATGTGGTGTATGAGTACACACTTTAGATGGATTTAGACCTTCTGAGTCCAATTAGACAATCTGTTTTCAGTTCCGGGCAGTTACAGTGATGTTTGAGCCTCAGTTGGCTATCCTAGTGCGGTTTTGGCCTGTCGGAGGCCCTGTCAAAGCAGTGATGAGATTTGCTTGGTTCACCTAGGGCACTGTGCATGGAGGGGGTGGTCCAGCCACTTGTTATTACCATATTACCCCCCTCCTAGACTCATTGGTGAGCTCACCTTGACAGCACAGGCACTCCAAGAGGCAGTTTGGGCAGTTTTACGTTCCCCGAAGCAGTTCAGAAATGGTAAAAATGGCTACAGAGGAATTCGATTTGGGCTACTAAGGCAAGGTTATGGCATGGGATGATCAGTGATGATGAGTGGGATGTCTTCCACACCTTCTCCAGCAGTTTCAACTTCATCAGGACCCACATCTATCACTTATGGCACTTTTTGATTATTTATGGAGCCTCCTAAGGCTCACGACTTTCCCAGAGAGGCACAATTTGGTGTCTAGATCATTTACTCTTGGATATTGTGCCATGGGGATTGACCAAGGGTGTTAGAAATTACCCCTTGGACCCACCATGAGCTATTTTTTTATGTTTTATCGTCATGATTTGGTGGGATCCCCTCTTCTAGGGTGAGTTTGTCCACATATTGTATTATTTTATTAGTGATCCATGTATTGTATTGTTGAGCTCATCTCAACCATTGATTAGATCTTTTGATCTTTTAATCTTAGCCACTCATTTAAAAAGTGGTTAGATTGTGGACTCTCTCCCTCCTATTTAAAGGAGAGAGCTTTTGATTGTAAAGGGGACTCTTGGCTCTGGATTATTGGAATAGAGAATTATTATTGCATCTATCTGTTGTGTTGTGGTGAATGCTTTTGGAGTTCGTTCGTTGATTCTTTCTTTGCACTGGGTTCTTGGAGATTTTGTCTTGCTATATTTTTGTACCACGTTTTTGCATCTACAGGTGGAGGCCGAATTCATTTGAGGAGGACGTATTGGCAGGGGAGGACCCTCTCTACTTCTTCCTTGGGTTTATTTGTTGGTAACAAGGAGTATTACTATCCCAGGACCTTCTATTTCATGTTATCATTGCATTTCGCTTGTATTTCCTCCATACTTGATCTGACCGATTGAATCGATTTTCCTTGGTTTGACACGTAGAGGAGGTCGCACTTGTGGGCTAGGGCATCATTTCGGCAAGCAAATTCAACAATTTCTCATTTGATCTCTGTGGGAGTCTTCCTCAACAATAAGGCATCTCATTCCAACACTCAAGTATGATCTCAAGGTAATTTCTCTTTCCATGATCTATCCATTTGTCTAAATGCTTCAAACCCTCATTTTACATTTTCTCGGATCTAGAAAGATCCACTTGGCTTTTGGGTATAAAATTTAAAACCCACATCTATAGCATCTACGGCGATTCGGATCTATAGTTTGGTGTGGATTGACCTTCATCCGACCCATTTTTCAAGGCAAAGAAGCTTCTCCAAGGAAGGTCGCACTTCCTAGGAGAGGTGAGTTTGCAGGGATCTAGCACCTGGGTAGGTGAGATCCCACTTGATCTATAATCTACACATTCAATAACCTACCCATTGTGTGTCACTTCAGTGATTTTCACCTTGTGGGCCCCATTCCTCATTTTGAGGGTTGAGCCTCACTTGGGTCATTTTGTGGCACATTTCAATCTCAGATCTACTGAGATCTAGCCATTGGATTACCCTAATCTTTTAGATCCACCTACCTTAACACCTCAACATTTCAAATCTACAATTTGGTGGACATTCGACTCCATTTGGCCCACTTCCCAAGGCACTGATCTTTCTCCAAGCTAATTCAACTTTCTTGGACTGTTGAGTTTGCATGTGGTTTGATCCTTGTTTTGGTTGCTTGAACCCCTTGACATTGTCATATCAATCAATCAAGCTCACTTCTGGTACTGGTTAGCCCCAATTCAGTCCTTAACTACCCTGCATTGGACACGGTTCCCAAAGCAGTGGATTTCCTCACAATTGACTAGTACCCTGATTCTGGATCCTATTTTAAACCTCATAAGTCACTTGCATAAACATGTTGGACCAAATCTACATTGTCTAAACCCCTTGATCCAACCTATTACTCACCTTGTGACTTCATTCATAGATCTAGAGTTTACCTTACACCTTACGTACTTCATCATCATTTCATTTGATCTGGTGTCTTGGTCTGATCTCTCATGTCGGGAGTAGATCTGGGTCTCCCCCTTTGTTGTCTTGGGATAGATAACATAAAGTGAAGATTGCCTCGATTGGCGTGACAACCATCCATTGGGAGTCAAGGCTATCTTGGTTGCACCTCTTTGGTTGCCCATCCCTTCTGCCATCCATCTTGGATCCATCTCTAGGGGCACCTACAAGTTTGGTGATAACAGTTCCCCAAGGGGTTGTGAAAGTTGTTTTGTGTCTATCCTCATTCTTAATGACAACCTGGTTATATCCTAAAAATCCATCAAGCATGGACATCATTTTAGACCCAGTGACCCGTTGGAGTAGGGTCTCCATGTTAGGGAGCGGATAATTATCCTTTTGACAGGCTATGTTAAGATTTCTAAAGTCAATGCATATCCTGATGCTCCCATTCTTCTTTCTAACCACAACTAAGTTGGAGCACCATGATGTATGTCGAGTGGGTGCTATAATACCTGTTGCCAACATTTTTTCCAACTCCTGTTTGACAATAGGGGCCAACTTAGGATTTATTTGCCTAAGTTTTTGTCGGAAAGGCTTTCCTTTTTTACATTCAGGTTTCAAGGGAATGGTGTGTTGAAAGACATCTTCCCTATATGCTTTAAGCTCGTCATAAGTGAAGGCAAAAATATCCCTATACTCTTTCAGCAAGTTTATAAGGCTGTTCCTTTCCTTTTCAGAGGTACCTTTTCCAATTTTTATTATTTTTGGTTCTGTTTCTGTCCCAATATTTATTTCGATGTATTCACCCGGCTTCATTTGGTCAAGACTACTCTTTCTTCTATCCTGTCTGTCAAAGATGTTCTCTAAGGCAACAAAACCTCGTAGGACAGGATTGAAGCGGTTACCCTCATCTTGATACTCTTTACCTTCCTCATGATCATTGGCTTTATAATTGGAGAACTCTGTGAAGAACCTGCAATAATTAATTAATGCAAATACATGAGATATCAGAAATAATAGAACTCAGAATCACTTCTATATTGATCACGGGCCACTTCGAGGGGGCAACCTCCTTTGAGCAAGCTCAATACAATTAACTTCACGGTCCTTCATAGGCCTCAACACACACTTATATACTAAGTCTAGGCGCCAATACCTTGGGTCAATACTATGTGTCAATACAAACCATGGGCTAAGTCTAGGCGCCAATACTATGGGTCAAAACCATGGGCCAATACAAACTATGGATCAACAAAACTATGGGCGACTTACAAAGCATATGCGCCAACAACAATAACACAAACTATGGATCAACAAATACTACGGGACGACTTACAAAGCATATGCATCCAACAACAATATACTAACAAAGTAAAGACATGGGTTCCTAACAAACTCATCAATATTATTAATGAACTTTAGTATTTGTTCATCATCCCTGAAGACCTGCCAATGTTCTAAATTATCAGGAACAAAAGGTCTGAAGTTAATTTCCAGAGGACAATGCCCCTCTAACATCTCATCTGATGGCTGAAGTGTTGAAGCTGAAACTGCAAGTCTGTCGACGGCACTATTCTGATCTCTAGGGATTGCTTCTATATTAAGGGCATCAAAAAATTCCATTGTGTCCCAGATTGCATTCCTATACTTTTTTAGCCTTTGACACTTACATGCAAATTGACCCTTAATTTGTTGGACAATTAGATCAGAATCCCCCTTAATACTTAGCAATTTGATTCCCATGTCCTTGGCTATCTCAACGCCTTGTAGAAGTGCCTCATACTCTGCCACATTGTTGGTTGCCTCAAACTCTAATCTGAAAGCAAAGTTGAAAACCTTTCCCTCTGGTGAAATGATGACAACCCCAGCCCCCTTTCCAGCTCTAGAATATGCCCCATCAAAGTTCATTTTCCACAACTCATTAATTTTTTCATTCTTAATCTCTTCTTGGATGGGTTCCAAGAAGGTGGAGTTGATCTGATATATTCCAAGTTCACTAGAGTTGTTTACATACTCATTTGAAGGTCTTTGGGGATTCTCAACATGGTACCTTCTTTCTTTTTCAGTGTGTAACTTAACTAGTGAGTCTTCTGATGCAGGTACAGTGGCATAAGACCAATCTAATTGTATTGACCCACCCAAAGTGGCACCCCATTTCCTAGAGAGTAACATCCCCCACTTATCTGGCACATCTATGACAAGGATGTCCATGGTAACATGGATGTCCGGATACTTAGCCAATTTAACAGGTTGGTTTTCGATCATCCCTTCAACTTTTACTGGTTTGGAATCCATGGCACATACATTTTGGTAGGGCCTAGTGGTTTTTAAATTAAGTTGTTGCATAACTTTCTTAGTCATCAAGTTCGAACCAAATCCTGAATCCAACATACAATTGTGTAGAAGAAGATCCCCTATCATCAATGATATATAGAAAGGTGGGTGAGCTTCTTTTCTTGAGTCCCTAGTATGCAGGATTACAGGAGGATCCTCATGAGTATTGCTATAACTTGTTGAAGGTTGTTCTATTGTGTCAAAAAAGGTCACTTTCTTGGGAGTAGAAGGCTTTGTAGGTGTGGAAGGTCTTACAGGTGCTATAGGTTTTGAAATAGGGGGGGGAACATCATCTGCTTGAGTGTCTAGCATTTTCAAAAGCTTCTCTTTCTGACCAGGAATCTTGCATAGCTCCAATACGAGGACTGGAACTTTAGAGTTGGCCAACCAACTACCTAAATCAAAACTTAAAGCAACAGATTCCTTTTCATCATTAGTTTCTTGAGTAGTGTTAGGAATTGTTACCTTAGAAGCAGTTTGAGTAGAGGGTCCTTCTTTTGGTCTTCTTTGATATGTCATGCCTTTGAAGTTCTAAATGTTGTTGACATTTGATGGCATCTCACCATAGTATTGAGTCATGTTATCAACCCATTGATGACCTTGGTTGGCTTGATTCCAAATGTCTCTAGGATTGCTATAGATGTCCCCTACATGGTTGACGAATTCAGGCTCGCTTGCAGATGTGCTAGGACCACAACCCTCAAGATAACCATGCTCCTGAACATAACATGCATAATGACAACCAGATTCCTCATGGAAATCTCTGCATGCTCTACAAAATGGTTTGTATGACTCAACCATGTTAACAGCCTCTAGCTGATGAGGAGGCCTCTATTCATGGTTGGGATTTTTTCTCTGCCAATTTGGTTTTGCAACAAAGGTCCTAGGAGCAGGTTGTGTCTGTGTTCTTTCCATAGTTACTACCCAGTTCTGTATTTCCTTAAGTTGAGCAAGGTGTTTTGCTTCAGCTTCTTCCATGTTTCTCTTCATTTCCTTTTTCATTTCATTCCTCATTTCCAACATCTGTTTTTCACGAGTCTCCTTTACAACTGATAAAGGATCTTCATCTTTGGGTTCATTAATCTTTAAAGGTATTGAAGATCTTGAGTAAACATGGATGATTGATTCTCCTGAAGACTGAATGTTTTTGTCAATTTTGATAGCCAATAACTGAGCTTCAAGCAATGTGGTGGGTTCCTTGTCTCTTATCTGATACTGTATCTTGCCACTTAATGCTGCTATGTAATAATCCAATGTGGAAGCTGCAGGAGGTGCATAAGTAGCAAGGATGGAATTAGACAACTCCGTGAACTTAGTGTTGAATTCATCCATGGTTTCGATATCTGATTTCTTCATACTGGTCAAGGATGCCACTAGATGTCTAGGTTCCTTTTTACTGCCAAATTTGTCGAGGAAAGCAGTCTTGAAGGCTGTTATGGTAGCGAAAGAGTTATTTGGCAAGTTGTCATACCAGTTTCCAGCTTTACCATCCAAAGATAAAGCAAAGAGAGTCATGTATACATCTTCATGTTTGTCAGTACCCTTGACATAGGAACCACAGTGTCTGGAAAAGTTTTTGAGATGTTGCTCAGCAAAGGTAGAGGCATCAGTGCCAATGAAAGTCATGAGTTTATCAATAGCCTTCTCAAGAACCTCATGGGGTTGACCTGCTATCTGAGTAAAGTTGAGTTGAGTAAAATACTCACCCATCGTGGTAAGGAAACAGTTATTATTTTCAAAGTTTTCAAAGTTTTCTTGAAATAAAGTCCAAGTCGGGAAAGACCAACATGAATGAGTCGGATGGGTGGAAGGAAGTGACAGGTGGATCCAAGGTTAGCTGCCAAGGAGGACGAAATGACCAAGTCTATACCAATGTAGGGTAGGGACCAGCGTGCATATACATGAGTCTACTAAAATGGGGTGGACTGACATCACCAAGGACCATACACATCATAATGAAAAACCGAGATCACCACATCAAACATCATACGTCAAGTCCGTGTACTATCATAAATAAACAAGTCTAAACAACAACATGAGCAATAAACCATAAAGTGCTATAACTGCCATACCATATACATGCTGCTGAAGCTGACTATGGAACTGGATCTCTGTTGAATCCAGGCAATAAGTGGCAAACCAGCAATTCTCTGTAGTACTCTCATCACAATATGGCTAAGTAACTCTCTCAATGGGATCATGCAAAGCTTGGCAAGGAAGGGTGACCTCGTAATCACTGCTCTGTAATAGCTCTAGACCAATACAAAACAATCTGTCCCCTATGATATCTCTGCTCGAGGCAATCTGAATACAATGAATGCCCCCTCTAAAGGCATCTGATCTCTGATCTGGAAGAAAAAAAAGTGTAGTATGGTCCCCGACCACACAATCTGCAGCATGGTAGCTCCAACTAACATGGATGTGATAACATCTGGATCCAGCTAGGATAAGTGCTCTAAGGGAGAATGTGCTTAAGAACCACAGAATGTCTGGTCCATAGCACCCCTCTCATCATCATCAAAACGAATGCACATACATGCTATCTACATCATCATCATCATCATACATGTACCTATCCCTGTAAAATGCAAACACTATACCAATCTCTGCAGACCGCTCGTCAGGACATACAATTTATATATATAAAATCCAGCAGAAATATAAACAAAATGACAAATGCTGAAATGGAAAGATGTCTAATATGAAATGTACTCTACAGCATTTTAAGTTTTTATTATGCCGACACATAAGGTGTTATAGGGTGAAAAGGTGAAAACTAACAAACCAAATAAAACAGCGCCCAAAAGGAAGATAAAACCAAAGAGAAAACAACGGGCTGTCAAACATCAGAAAATCACTCAAGGCAAAAAGGACAACTAACTACTGCTCACGAGAGCTTATTCAATTTACCTACCCTACTCTAACCAACTCAAAGAACTACTAAGTAAAATCATAGATCCAATGCAACCACTCATCCAATAGATCAATAGTTCCTTCTTGATGTTGTTTAGCAAAACAAGTCAAGACTGGATTAAAAATTAATGAGTTTAAGATCACAATCCTCTTGACTTGTTCACAAATTGGAAAAGGGTTAGAGTGGTGCAAAATGAAAACATGCCGAGGTTGAGACTGAGTTTCGCAAGACACATCCATCAATAAGCCAAAAGGATCATGGAAATGGTGTGAGTTATCCTTTAAATTTGATGGAAGAAAATGATATAACAATCGACTCAACCCTCCTTGAGACATGTTGTTCTCGTCTATCAAGCTGGCATTCTCAATGGCATTCATCCTTGGATTGATGAAAGAACCAAGTGGGTACAAATTGGAGTTTACTAAACCTAAGATCAAAATTACTCCCACTTGTTGCTCAAAAATTGCGAAAAGATGAAATTGATCTTTGAAAAGCTTCTCGGTCAACCAATCAATACGACTATCAGTTTGGAAAATAGGGTTAACCCAGGATGACTGAAAAAGAAAATAAAAGGTTTTACCATCAACCGCTTGGCATTCTACAAACTCCTTATCGAACCCTTTGCACAACAAAATTAGGTTTGAAAGAGGCATTGACTTCATGAGTTGGGATGGGAGGGAGGATTGAAACGTAGAGGCTTGTTTAGCATTTCCTAAAATTGTCCTCCCCAATTCTGCATGAGATAAGGGACATTTGTTAAAGAAATTATCAAGGTCAACACCAACCTTCTAAAGACAAGACTCATTTTGATTCATATTTCCAATCTATTCATTATGACCAAGGAGAGAGCAAGGAATTGTGCTGACATTAAGCATGACACCTTTTGAAGGTTCTTTATGACATTGATTCCATCTTGCAAGTTGCAACAAAGAACACTCAAGGTCGAGTTGATACATAACTGCATCATCATCATCTTGACAGGGAGGTATACTGAGATAATCATTTTTAAAACCCCCATGATCTTCACACATTTGACTTTCAACCACATGATGATTGTTTGATCCACCCTCAACAGAAGTCTGATTATTTTCAATCTTTTCTTCTTCTTCTTCTTCTTCTTCGAGGATATGATTGGAAAATGAAACAAGGTCGGGATCACTTGAGCATTGACTTGAACAATTACCAACGAAGCATTGACTATGGGGCTGCCCCTCAAGAGGACCTTTAGTGGATTCACTGATTGAAAGCTCAGCCATAGAATTTTGTCTCTGATGATCAATGGGATCCCCTTTTTATTTGTGCCTTCTCCGAGTAATGATGACAAAGTGCTTCGTATGATTTTAGTAAGTTCCCCTTCTACGTCAATATCAAGGTCGAAATCTTGAGGGGTTGAGATTTGCTCACTATCATACATAACTTTATCATGAGATTCATTGCATATGTTCTTCAAATACTCAACTACATTCTTATAGACTGAAGGCTCATTCATAAGCTGAATCAAAGGCACATTCACCATTGGTTCGGGAGAGGAGAAATCAAATTGATAACGACAATCATTGCTCATTTCATCATTGCTATCCTGATTGTCTTCATGACATTGATCCTCCACCACATAATCCTCATTTGATTTTTCCACCATGGACTCATCAATGCTTTCACCCCATTCATCTTCACAAAGTTGATTTTCACTTACATGATCACTTGATTGTTTCTCAAATGGAATCTGACTACCCTCACCTTTCTCCTCCTCTTCAGAGAAATGAAAAGGATCTGAGTCAAAAATTGGATTGTTTGAACATTGATTAGGACAATTTTCAACGACGTGATGATTGTGAAGTTGCTCTTCTGGTGATGCTTTACTAGAGTCACAAATGGAAAGGTGAATTAGATCCAGAATTCGGCCTGCAACTGCCTCAGGCAATGATAACAAAGTATCTCGTATGATTCAATTGATGTCTCTTTTAATTTGCACACGAGATTTTGAAGCATTATTCTCAAGATACTCTGTAACATTCCTATGGATTGTAGGCACACTCATAATTTGGCACATCTCGGGAGAGGAATGATCTAATCGAGAAAGCAGATCATCAATATAATCATCATCCATGACACAATCAGTGCTAGATTGACATTCCAAAGACTCATCAATGTTCTCACCCCATTTATCCATTAGCAACCTCGTGAACGTGTCATACCCAGTGATGGATCCCGATGCTAAATTATCAAACCATAACCCAGCTCCCCCGCCTAAGGATTCACCTAGGGCTCGCATATAAACATCCTCATCATCAACCCCTCTAACTTCCATATGATCCCAAAGCATTTGCAAATGTTTTTCAATAGATATATAATTGTTTCCATAAAACCGAGGCAACCTTCGGCATAGGATGAGGTGCCCCATATATCTCTGAGAAGTCAAATGGAGAAGGTTTCGCTTGCACTACAGATATTTTGTCCATTCTACTTGGGGCTCGAGTTGGATGTCTAATTTGGTTAACATGATGATTCGACCAACCATCTTGGCTATAAATCCTTGGTTGGGATTAACATCTAGATTTAGGTTGACTTACCAATCTATTAGGGGTGGATAGGACAAAGATTCCATTAGAGTGATGAGGAGCATCGCGGGTATCGCAAAAATCTTGATATTCAGGTTCATACCCATAATCATATTCATATCCATCCCCATACTGAGATTGTGCATCCCATTCATTTATTTCCTCTTGTCTCTTTTCAGACCTATTCACACGTTCATTTAAATCTTTTATGGCTTGTGAGAGGCCAAGGAGAACATCTGGGTCCATTCTGATTTATCAATTTAAGAGTTCCCAATGGAGTCTCATGTAAAGTGTCAGAATGATCTGAACTTTTAAGGTTGTGTGGATGGGTTCGGCCTCCAGTGGAGCCGCGGGGTGGAGTCGCCAGGTGAACGTGAAACCTTGTGCACCGAAGGTAAGATGTCGTGAGGGGAGTGGAGAGTGAACAAATGATGGATGCTATAAATTACATAAATAAAATTCAGCCAACAGAGTTTAAATATGAATGCGATATGGTGAAAAAAAGAAAAAGGCAAAAAAGACTCAAACTAAAACACCACGGGGTAAGCCTCTACCTTCCCGGCAACGGCGCCAAAAATGTTATCACACTAACTCTAGCTGCTCCTAAAGATATCTCGTCTGGGATGGTAGAGGGAAAGCAGCTAGACAGGTGACACCTGCAAACACCAAGTCCACCGTTCAAAGAACGGTCGTCACACCGGACAAGGCGTTTGTCACTTCAGACAAGGCAAGTAGCCAAGTCAGGGGGGAGACCCCGCTCAACCAGTGATGGTTGAGGGACAAAACAAACACCCAAATCCCAAAAGATAAAAAGATACAAACAAGAGATGAGTGTCGAAGAGACCCTAAGCTTGATTTCAGCCAAAGACTGGACACAATTGATAAAATGAGGGTAGTATGAGATGCGACCAGCTCTTAATTATGATGAAATAAATGAAGTAGATCAGCAATTAAGTGGCTGGAAATCAACTAAGGATGCAAAGTAAACTAGAAGTGAAGAGAGGAAGCAATTCTGCCCAAGGAAGAGGGTTTAAACAATGACTTAGTGGACCTAGGGCAGCGACAAATTAACGTTTTAAGACACTTCTAGCGGATGATAGTTTGATTTCTAATGATAAAACGACAATTAAAACACAAATCAAAACTACCCACAACCCCAAAATGACCCAGCCAGGCAGCAAGAGAAAAACACCCAAGGAGGGCAAAATTGCCAAATGGACCAATGCTAGTTCTAAGGGTAAATGGAGTCGAATTAAACTGAAATTTTGGATTTAAGCATTTAACGTTATTTCAGAAGCGGGTTTAAAAAGAAAAACAAGTTTTAACGATGAGTTTTCAAGATTTTAATTTTCTCTTGGTTTTTTATGCAATTCCAGCTCAGCAAACAACAGAAATCTAAATGGAGAAATGAGCATGAGAGAAGTACCTAAAACAATGATGAATGGATGATTATTGCATGAAGACTACTTGCCAAATTCAAGTGATGAGTTACTAGCCTTTTCCCTAAGTGTTTGAGCCAGCCAAATGACCAAGTGCGCCCTTGCTACCTGCCACAAAAGAGGAAAATCAGAAATCTGAAGCAAATAGATGGTCAACCAGCAAGTAAATGACTGAAAATAAAGGAATTGAAAAGCATTTAGCAAAGACAACTCCCTTTGTTGATGCCCTGGAGGAAAAGAACAAGTGTGGAGCTCCCACTCCAAAAATTGTGCCCCTCTCCAGCTGTCTACTTCACTTGCAATTCGTTTCAGCTATATATGATGGAAAAATACACTAGATAACTCAGCAATACATCAGCAAATAGATATCAGTCATAACAATGCTCATCCAAACACACAATGTCTCAAGAACTCTCCAAGAATCTTCTCTATTCAGTCCAAGTGTTCACAAAAAAAATGCCCAAGAGACCTCACAAAATGAGTGAGTCTCTTCTCTTATAGAGAATGCTCACACTCAACCCTAATTCCCTCCAAAACTAATGGCTGAGATGAACTCTCTCAATGCCAAATCGATGGTGGAGGATAGCTCTAGCGAGGGGGGGCGAATTGCCCTCTAACGCCCAAGTGGAGGTGTTATCACATTTTATGTCAGGAGCAGCTTCCACACTGCAGACTGTGCGGCCGAGGATCGCACAGTACTCTTTTTTCTAGATTGGAGATCAGCTACCTTTAGAGGAGGCATTTTTGTTCATATTGCCCCTAGCAGATACATCAGAGGGGACAGGCAGTTGGACTTACCATCTACCACAGGGTTACCTTTCCTTGCCAGGCTTTGACACAAGCCCATTTGAGACAGTTGCCTAGTCTAATTTTGATCGAGATTGTCACAGTACAGTGCTGGGTTTATTATATGCCCGGATTCAGCAGAGGTCCAGCTCAGATACAGGTTTAGTAGCAGCAGGTATATGGTGCAGCAGGTATTGCATATATTGATTATTGCTCATGCTGTAGATTAGACTCTTTTACACTTGCTAGTACACTAACTTTGCATTGGATGATATATTTGGTGATCTGCTTATGATATGATGTGTTTGGGCTTTTGGTGATGTCAGTCCACCCCTCCGGTTAGACTTATGTATATGCACGCTAAGTCATGTCCTCTATACTTGACTTAGACTTGATCACTTAGCCCCTCGATAGCTGACTTTAGCACCATTATCACCTTCTCCACCCATCCGACTCATCCATAACACTTCTTCCCCAACTTGGATTCTGATTTGTGATCACGAGGACCCCTTTCCCCACTAATCTCTAAGTTTGCCATGACTCCCTGTTTATTGTGCCTCGGCTCTTTAGTGTGTGAGATACACGGTTAGACCTGGGATTTGCTACTGTCGGTTGCCCCCGATGTTGCAATGCAGTTAGGATTGTGTAGCCTCATCGGGTGCTCCCCACTTGTCGTCAAATCTTGTATTACCCACCCCCATTACCTTTGCAATATGAGCGCCATGTTTATATCTTTTGAGATATGTATGTAGCCCAAGAGGGCCATGAAGAAATGAAGAAATGAAGAAATGAAATGTAAATCAGGCTAAAAGGCCTTTATGTTGTAAATGTAAAATCTAGCGAAAAAAGGGCTAAGTATGAAACTCATTGTAAAATCCATGCAATGTGTTTATGAACACACATGGATTCTGGTCAGCTATACATGTCAGCATTTGTAGTGGTTATTCCTCACCTAGTCCTGCGGGACAAGGAGGTGAGAAGGAGCAAGGGACAAGCTCAAGATTTCCCCCTAGAGTCTCAAATTACGGTTTGCCAGACACCCTGTTTGGCAGCTCTATAAAAGAACCTCACGGAGTCTTTGGATACGGATGTGAGTTGTGGGATACTTGTTAGATGACTAGTGGTGGTTTCCCTGCACTATACCCATTTGTGAGGCACCGCCCTTCCCCGTGTTTCGTCATGGCATACTTCCCTCAGTGGACCCCCGCTTTCCCGAATTGTCCAAAGGGTCACACGATCTTTATCCTTGTCTTCCCATGTCTTTTACCTTGTTGTCCACATCACCTAGAGTCAGCAAGGTGGTCAGTTCTATGGAGGTGTATAGCATCCTAGTTTTTTGAAGGTGGTGGGCCCACTTCACCAGGGCCTTGTACTATTTTGAGATTTAATGTATTTTGATCACCATGATATCATTTATTGCTTAGTAATGTACTAACTTGTTTAATTGAGCCTTGTCACTTCATGCTTGCATATAGGTTTCAGCTAGCACTATAGTTGACCAGATTTGACTTAGTCAAACTGGGTTGACTAGGCCAAAAATGGGCCCGAAAAAAATGTTGCGATCAGAATTTCGATTTCGATCATTTATTATCTATAGGGGTTCCATATGAGCATGCAACTGACGGAATTGCAAAACATTGAACCATTTGGGAGATTTTTAATTATTATTGGTCAGCTTTGACCTATTTTAATTAAAAATCATGGATTTGGGGCAAATATTGCCAAAGTGATGGATCAGGGTCATTCGAGTGGTCATCCCTACTACTTTTGGGGTCCACGATCACATTGCAGCAGACGGTTCGGCAATCCGGGCAATAAAAGTGGGTCAAAAGCCCAATTTTCATCTTCAACCATATAAACCAGCAGAAAATACATGGAAATCAGAATTTGACTAAGGCAACTATAGGCAAATGGCAAAATCAAAGGTTGGCAATGGTAAAGGTAATTACTAAGGTATTTTTGGTATGTTTTGACATTATATTTGATGGTTGTGGGGCCTTCATTCGCCCAGCTCACCATAGAGGTCGATTTTGGCCCATAGGGGCGTTTTTCTCCTTAGTGGGGAATTCGATTTGCTTGTTCTTGATGGTGGGACCCTTATTGTATATGGTTGGGGGGATAAAACCCCATATAGACACACCCCAACCCATTGGCATTTGATGTATGGCCCCCACATGGGCCCCTCTCCTCCATAGTGCGCTTCTCCTTGGGGCAATTCGCACCCCCCTCTTGGGATCAATCTCCACCATTCGATTTTGTGGATGGGGAGATGATCTCAACCCTCCGTTTTGGGGGGAAACCTAGTTAGAGAGTGAGCCATCTCTATAAGAGAATGGACTCTCTCCATTGTACTTCTTCTTGACATTTTTGAGACTTGCTATAGAGCTCTTGAGAGAGACACTTCTTCATCTTCTTGTGCATAGTGATTGAGTGTTTGTTGTTGACTATTAGCATATTGCTGGTGTATTGTTGAGTTTTTATGCGATATCTCTACCTATCCTTGGCCAAACGAATCTGCAGGTGAAACGACCATCAGAGGAGGGCGCACTTCTTGAGCTAGCAGCTCCGTCTTGGGCTCTCTCTCCGTGTTTCAGCAAAGGGAAGTGGATTTATACTTGTTATCTCGCTTTTCTTCATCATTTGTTGTTTATTTGCTAGTATTTCTTTGTCATTTGCCATAGTTTCTGATTTACTTCTCTCTCTGGCAGGTACAAGGGCGCACTTGGTCATCTGGCTACTCCAAACGCTAGGGGAAATCGCTTGGCTGCTCAACACTTGGACTTCAGCAATTGTTTTCAGCATCAAACTCTTCTTCTCTATTGCTTCAGGTTGGCAATCACTGCTTCTCTCTCTTTTTCTCATCTTCTTATGAATGTTAAGCTGCAAAAACACATTAAAACCTTTAAAAATTAATATCTACAAATTTAACCATAGGAATTCTATTTTCTTTCCAAACCCGCTTATCATTTGCCCTTAAAAGCTTACATCCCAAGTTTGGTTAGATTCCGACTCCATATGCCCATAGAACTAGGCACTAGTCCTTCACCAATTTCGCCCTACCTGGGCAAAACTGTCAATCTGGTTTTTTGGGTCAATTTTGGGGTTATGGGTACTCTTTAATCTGGTCCGTAACATCATTTTACCTATGACTATCCAGTATTAGCAGCTGAAAGTGCTTAAAAACGTCTTTTTTTTACTACCCTAGGTCCATTTTTCCACCGTTTAACCCATTCCCCTAGGGTTGTTAATTTCACTGCTTGCTGGTCTATTTTTTGTGTCTTAAATCAACCATCTAATCAAGTTATAATTGCTGGAATGTGTGTTTAAATTGCTTATATATCTCTGCCATGTATTGATGAATCATCATGAGCTTCATTCCCCCATAGGCAGGGTCCCCAACCACTCTTCCAGTAATTTTCTGTTTGCTGATTTAATTTCCAGCCTTCTAATTCTTCATTCTGTTCATCATTTACATGTGTAATCAGATCTGAGTTTGTTTCACTTAGTATACCTTATCAACCAGAGTCTCGATTCCACTACGGCTGGAAGAAATCTCACCTTCAGTCATCCATTTTGTCTATTGCTTTGATCATCTTTTCTGGGTTTAGGGTGTCTGATTGTTGAGTCTCAACCTTCACTGGTTGAGAGGGTCTCCCCCTTGACTAGGCTAAGTGCCTTGTCTAAAGTGACTGCAGCCTTGTCCGGTGTGACTTATGTCCCTTAGACAAAGGACTTGGCTGTTGTTGGTTACACCAGCTTAGCTGTGCTCCTCTACCGTCCCTATTGGGATACATGCACTAAGCAGCTAGAGTTTGTGTGATAACAGGAGGATGGGGCCATGTGTGGGGCCCATAAAACATGCAAATAGGTGGATGGCGAGTGTGTATGGGATTTTTTAGCCCCCCATACCACTCAGCCAAAGTCTCATTACATAATATTTACAAAATATGAAGTTTTGCTAAGTGAAAAATGCCCCTCTATGGGCAAATTCGCCCCATGTGTTGAGCTGGGCAAAAATGAGAGCCTTGTTATCACCAAACTTGTAGTTTCCCCTAGAGATGGATCCAAGATGGATGGCAGAGAGAATTGGAAACCAAAGAGGTGCAACCAAAATAGCCTCAACTCCCAATGGATGGTTGTCACGCCAATCGAGGCAATCTTCACTTTATGTTATCTAGCCCAAGACAACAATGGGGGAGACCTGGATCTACTCCCGATAGGAGAGATCAGACCAAGACACAAGATCAAATCAAGTATGGATGAAGTACGTAAGGTGTATGGTAAACCCTAGATCTATGGATGAAGTCACAAGATGAGTAGTAGGTTGGATCAAGAGGTTTAAACAATGTAAATTTGGTCCAACATGGTTATGTGAGTGACTTATGAGATTTGAAACAAGATCCAGGATCAAGGTACTAGTCAAAGATGAGAAAATCCACTACCTTGGGAACCGTGTCCAATGCAAGGTAGTTAGGGACCAAATTGGGGCTAACCAGTACCAAAGATAGGCTTGATGAGTGGATATGACAATGTCTAGGTGTTCAAGCAGTAAGACAAAGACCAAACCACAAGCCAACTCAACAAACCAAAAAAGTCGTGAGGGCTTGGAGAAGGATCAGTGGCTTGGGAAGTGGGCCAAATGGAGTCGGATGTCCACCAAACTGTAGATCAAGGATGTTGAGGTGTAAAGCTAGGTGGTTCTTGAAAATTAGGATCATCCAGTGGCTAGATCTCAGTAGATCTAAGATGTATCACCAAGTGAGCATAGTGGGGTTCAACCCTCAAAATGAGGAATGGGGCCCACAAGGTGAAAATCACTAAAGTGACACACTAGGGGTAGGTTATCAACTGTGGAGATTAAGGATCAAGTGGGATCTCACCTACCCAGGTGCTAGATCTAAGTGAACTCACCCAACCAAGGAGTGCGACCTCACTTGGAGAGGCTAAGTTGCCTTGGGAAATGGGTCGGATGAAGGCCAATCCACACCAAACTACAGATCCGAGTTGTCGTGGATGTTATAAGGTGGGTTTTAAATGTTTTACCCAAAAACCAAGTAGATCTTGCTAGATCTGAGAAATTGTAAACTGAGGGTTTTATCAATGAAGTAGCTATGCCAATGGATTGGAACCAAGACAAGAAGAACAAACCTATGGATCTTACCTGGATAACCTTGTAGATGCCTTGATGATGATGATCTATGCAAACCCGATCAATTTGGAGCGATTTGAAGTAGTTTTCTATGAAGTCAATTTGCCCAAGGAAGCCAATGCGCCCTCCCTCCTGCACAATAAACGTCAACAATATCAGATTTACTGCATCAAGAGAATAAGACTACTGCTACAGAAGAAAAAACAAGAGAATAGCATAGATCACAATGATACTAATGATAACCCCCTGATACAAGCAAATGCCAAGCCAAGCGAGTTGAGGAAGCCCTGCAAAAACGCCCAAGATGAATTCGCCCTACTGTAGACAAGACAAAGTTTCCACGAAAATAGATCTTCCAACAAATGCCCAAATGCTAGGATACAATAGACTTTCCAATCACCATCTAAAAACACCAGATGCAAAGGAGACCACAAGAATTTCCATAGAAAAGTTTTTCTATATCAAGATTCCAAGAGCCAAAGACCCCTTTACAATGAGAAGCTCTCTCCTTTAAATAGGATGGAGAGAGGCCATAATCCTAACCACTTTTTGAATGTGTGGCTAAGATTAAAAGATCAAAATATCTAATCAATGGTTGAGATGAGCTCAACAATACAATACATGGATCACTAATAAAATAATACATCAAATGGACCAAATCGCCCTAGGAGAGGGGGTCCCACCAAAAATGAATGATAAAATAATAGATCTAGCTCATGGTGGGTCCAAGGGGTAATTATTAACACCCTTGGTCAATCCCCATGGCACAATATCCAAAAATAATCATGCTAGACACCAAATCGTGCCTCTCTGGGAAAGTCGTGAGCCTTTGAAGGCTCCAAAAAATCATATAAAATGCCAAATGTGATGGGTGTGGGTCCTACTGAAAGCTGAAACTGCTGGAGAAGGTGTGGAAGACATCCCACTCATCATCACAAGTCATCCCATGCCATAACTTTGCCTTTGTAGCCCAAATCGAATCCTTCAGTAGCCATTTTCACTATTTCTGGACTGCCTCAGGAAGTGTGAAACTGTCCAAACTGCCTCCTGGAGTGCCTACGTTGTCAAGGTGAGGTCACCAAGCTCTCTGGGAGGGGGGTAATATGGTAATAACAAGTGGCTGGACCACCCCCTCCATGCACAGCACCCTAGGTGAACCAATCAAATCTCTGCTCTGCTCTGATAGGGCCTCTGATAAGCCAAATCTGCACTAGGATAGCCAACTGAGGCTAAACATCACTGTAACTGCCCAGAAATGAAAACAAACTGGCCCATTGGACTCAGAAGGTCCAAATCCATCTAAGATGTGTACTCATACACCATATAGACCTCTGCATGGTCAAAAATAAATACTCATCATATCCGGTAGACCAAATAATAATAATCTGTGAAAGTGTTGAAAAGCACAAATCATCATCATAAGCCTGAAACCACTGCATAGAACCACCATGGTGACCTGTACCAGACCATATATCATATCTCCGTATCATCTGAGGTCTGCCACCTCATGTGTTGTGGTTGACCTTTGGTCAAACTGGGTTTGACCAAGTCAACATGCCCAAAATATAACTCAAACTGTCATCAAACTGCTACAAGGTGTCAAAGGTTAAAACATGCTTTACAATCCATTCAAATAGCAATTATAACAAAAAGTAGTCATTACTAGCGATCTAAATCCAAACATATAAGGTCATTAATTATTATTATTACTCAGACCAGACTTTCAAGACCATACTCACTTCATTGTTGTGATCAATTTGCTAGTGAAGGGTGAAGGCTAAGAGTAAAATGGCTAGGTCAAAGGATGACTTACTGACTTAACACTGTGACACTTTCGATATGGAAAAGGGAATACACACCATAGCATATACCGGACAAGCAATAACACGGGGAATGGCGGTGTCTCGCAAATGGGTAAGTTGTTTAAAGAGTGTTTATTCACCTTGGCAGATGCTCACAATCCATAATACAAACAAGGCCAGCTATCTTTTTGATATAGAGTTTAAGTTCCATTGCTTTTTGGGCCTTTAGTTTCCATAGCCTTTGATCTATGTGTGTTTATAAACACATTGCATAGATTTACATTTCATTAGGCTTCTTGCTGCAAGTGTGTTTTTAAGGCACTTGTTTACCTGAGCACTTCTAGGTGTGTCTTTAGACAACTTGTTTGCCTAGGTATTACATTTCACAAAAGATATAACATTTGATATTTCTTTGCCAAATTCATTTGGCTTTTTTCACAATAGATATGACATTTCTTTTTCACAATTTGCATTCATGGCAGCACTATCTGTTTCAGGTTTAGCCAACAACATCTTTAGTGACTAGGGGGACTAAGCCAACTCACCAAAGGTAAGTTTTGTCACCAACTCAAAGCCGAGACACAATAAACAAGGAAGCTTATCCAATACAGAGACTATAGCAGGGAAAGGTCCTCCATGCCACTAGTCAAGTAGTAAGTCATGGTAAGCAACAAACATGGGTAGGTAATGGATGGATGAAGGCAGTGAGAAATGAAACCAACACTAGCAAGCCAAAGTATGGTGGGAATGATCACCTCTAATCTCCCTAAGGAGGGTAACACCGATGAGTATAGGTCAAGAACTTCTAAGTCTGAGTAGGGACAATACGATAATAATATATAAGTGCAACCAGGTCCACATATCTATATGATCGCCAAATCATGATACTAAATGCTAAGACATGCTACAAGAATGAATATAAAAGCAATATAACCAAAACACCAAAGTATACCTGCTGAGTCATATACCTGAATGCTCATCATCTGAACCAATATCTGTCTTCTAAAACTGTTGCTGTAACTCTGGGCACTACTGACTGCTCTGTATAAATGGCTAAATGGCTACATCGGTCATCTCTATGAGTGTCTTGAAACTCAGTCATGGCATGGGGAATAAAATTGTTGTCCATAATCTAATAGTGATCCGCAGTAGATGCTCATCTCAGTATCTCAATGCAAGGGAACTGGCTGAATAGTGTACTGGAATCTGAAAAATAATGTGTGGTAGCCCAGCTACTATATATGTGATAACAGGCCCCACATCATAACTTGAGTGTCCAAACATTACAAAAATGACCTTAGGGGACCCCCTTACCTTAACCAACCTTTGCACTTACCATTTCAATAGTTACCTTTGCCAAATTTGATTTTCCATTTTCAATTAATTCCTGGTTTTGTTTCTAAAGGTGTATTTTGCACTTTTGACCCACTTATATTGCCTGGATTGACGAACCGTCTGCTGCAATGCAATCATAGACCCCAAATATAGTAGACATGGTCACTTGAACGACTCCGATCCATCAATTGGGCACTGTTTGCCCAAAATTCAAGATTTTGAATTAAAACAGGTCCCTAGTGACCAATAATAATTAAAAATCTCATAAACGCTTCAACTTTTTTCGAATCTGACACTTGGAGGCGCATATGGGACCCCAAGACATGATAAATGACCAAAATCGAAATCTTGATCGCAACTTTTTTTTCGGGCCCATTTTTGGCCTAGTCAACCTGGTTTGACCAAGTCAAATATGGTCAAAATGGCAATGGCTGAAAACCTGTATGCAACATGAAGCGTCAAGGCTTCCTTATTTATGTTAGTACATTACTCAAAACATATAATACCGACATGGTGATCAAAACAAATAATATCTCAATAAAAATAGGCCCTAGGTGAGGTGGGCCCACCACCTCCAACAAAGACTCAAAACTGCTATGCACAATTTATAGACTTGACCACTTAGCTGACTTTGGGTGAGGTGGATAAACAAGGTGAAGGATATGGGAAGACGAGGACCAAGACCATGTGACCCTTCGGATAAACAGGGAAGGCGGAACCCACTGACATAAGCATACCATGATAATACACAGGGAAGGGTGGTGCCTCACAAATGGGTATAGTGCAGGGAAACCACCACTGATCATCTAACATAGACCTTGCAACTCACATCCGTGCCTTCAGAAGACTCCGTGAGGATCTTTTCTAGAGCCGCCATGACTGGGTGTCCGGCAAACCGTAACTTGAGACTCTAGGGGACAATTCGCATAGCTGTCCCTTACTCCATCTCACCTCCTTGCCCCGCAGGACTAGGTGAGGAAATAACCACTACAATGCTCTGATATATATGGTTGACCTGTGCCTGTGTGTGTTCAAAAACACATTCTTGAACTTTACATTTGACTTTCATACTTAGCCTTTTTGGCTTGATTTACATTTCACATAGCCTTTTTGGCTTGATTTACATTTCACATAGCCTTTTTGGCTTCATTTACATTTCATGGCCCTTTTTGGGCTACATACATATCTCAAAAGATATAACAAGGTGCTCATACTGCAAAGTAATGGGAACAAGTGTACATGCTTCGATGACCAATGGGGAACACCCAGTGAGTCTACACAATCCTATACTGCATTGCAACATCGGGGGCAATCGACGAGAGCAAATCCCAGGTTTGAGAATGCATCTCACACACTAAAGAGCCGAGGCACAAGAGACAAGGAATCATGGCATACTCAGAAGTCAATGGGGAAGGGGATCCTCAAGGCCACAAATCACGGTCCAATTCGGGAAAGACCAACATGAATGAGTCGGATGGGTGGAAGGAAGTGACAGGTGGATCCAAGGTTAGCTGCCAAGGAGGAAGAAATGACCAAGTCTATACCGATAGTGGGGTAGGGACCAGCATGCATATACATGAGTCTACTAAAATGAGGTGGACTAACATCACCAAGGACCATACACATCATAATGAAAAACCAAGATCACCACATCAAACATCATACGTCAAGTCCATGTACTATCATAAATAAACAAGTATAAACAACAACATGAGCAATAAACCATAAAGTGTTATACCTGCCATACCATATACCTGCTGCTGAAGCTGACTCTGGAACTGGATTTCTGCTGAATCCAGGCAATAAGTGGCAAACCAGCAATACTCTGTAGTACTCTCGTCACAATATGGCTAAGTAACTCTCTCAATGGGATCATGCAAAGCTCGGAAAGGAAGGGTGACCCTGTAATTGTTAGATTTTGAGCATTAATTCAGCATACTCTAGGATCTTTACTGAGAGAATAACATGTACCGCATATCAATCATATCAAGCATGTATCAAGCATATCAAGCAATCACATAAGACAATGGACACAGAGTTTCACTGGGGGAAACCATAAAGGTGAAAAACCCCACAACTTCCTCAGAGATAGAAAGAGCAGTGATACAACCAAAGTACTAGAGATAGATCTTCTACTAGCAGGTGATCCTCCTCCTCACATGTGCGCCACTTTCCGAGTAGTGTAGAAGTCAATACTGAGATGATCAAATAGAGATATCCAGATCTCTATTTATACTTGTCATGTCCTGTCCAATAAACCTATGGGGCCGACTTGTCTAACTCAGCCTAATAACCCCAGGTTACATTAATCCGGGTCGACCCCTCAATAGGTGCTCTAATAATTCATCAGCAAGTTACGACACTTGCGACACTTGTCAATACAAATGATGACACTTCCGTATAGAGGAATAATACATCTCTATAGGAGTATAATAATACATAAATGAAATACATTCCGAAGTTACATATACATCAACAGTAATCACTGCTCTGTAATAGCTCTAGACCAATACAAAACAATCTGCCCCCTCTGATATCTCTGCTCGGGGCAATCTAAATACAATGAATGCCCCCTCTGAAGGCATTTGATCTCTGATCTGGAAGAAAAAAAAGTGTAGTATGGTCCCCGACCACACAATCTGCAACATGATAGCTCCAACTAACATGGATGTGATAACAAGATCCAAGGCCCTTTACAAAGAAGACTTCTTCAAGAGAACGTCTTCTAACCATACAAAATTGACAAAATCTTGATAATTAATCCCTAATCAACAAAGATATATTCTTAGCAAGATTCAACAAAAATGAACAAAGAAAGACCATAGATCACCTTTGTGCATGAGTTCTATCCAACCATTCTAGCATCAACATGTATGTGTAAAAGAAAAACCCTAGCATTCATCCACATTTCACTTCACAAGCCAAAGAAGAGACTCTCCAAGAGGTGTGCATCACATCATAAACCCATATAACAAGAGAAAAAGAAGAAGCATCATATTTGATCCCAAGTCTTGTGATTTACAAATGAATTAAGATGGTCTATTTATAACCATCTTATCACAAGACTTTTAATTTATCCAAGCCTACATGTCAATTTGAAATGAAAACAAAAGTAATATTAAAATATTCTAATACATGGGTAACTTGGGGTATTTTCCCCATAGTTTACCAAAACTGACGAAAATAGCTAGAACTGAACAAATGGCTCCACTCTAAAGGATGGAGTGAGCAAGGGGGGGGGACGTCATACCCCATCTAACCCCAAATATGTTGAAAAACCCTCAATGTCCCCCCTTAATCATGCTTGCAGGCCTAGGCATCAAGGATGATGTCATCATTGCTCTGGCACCAAGGAGAGAGGGTGTTGTGCAGAAAGGAGGCCAGGAGGGGTGCCTGGGGTGACTGGAAGAGGAGGCAAGTGCCTCTGAGTAGAGCGTTGTCACCTGTGTGGAGATCAAGAAGGGGATTCATGTGACCTAGTGACCTACCCCTAGGAGCCCCAGACACCAACTGCAGGGCTACAAGACCTAAAATGAGGCAGTCAGCAATGCCACTAAGCCATAGTACTCCTAAAGGAAGAATCAAGGGGTTCGGCCATAACCATCCCTCAAAAGGTGTAGATAACACTCCCATCCTGGTCCTAGAGAAAAAAATGACCCCTCTCCCTAGGCAGATATCTGAAAGTGAGCTAGTACTGGTACAGTGTAACACTCAGAATGGCCTAAAATCAGACATTGATGTTGCTCACCATACTGGATCCCCAAATGTCCAATCACCTCCTAAATATAGCCCTATCTCGAAACCCAACGAAACCCACACAATAGGCAAATCTTCCATCTAGGTCCTCAAATATGAGATCAGATCGCTAATCGAATCACTCTCCAAAAGCTACTAAAAATAGCACTTTCTCAATTTGCCTAAAACCAAAACCCTGTGCACATCTCCCCAAAGGGTGTCCAAAACTATGATCAAATCATGCAAAATGACACAACTCACCCTAATCACACTCTTTGGGGGTCTTCGACCTCCCATACTTACTCTAAATACTACACTAAATCTATAAGTATGGGGCACCTATTGCTATTGCATCACCTATCCACATGTACCCATGATGTGTCCTTTGCATGTACCTATATAAAAATAACATGTCCAAGCTCTGTGAGTATGTCCAACCATCTATCTTTAATAATAAAAACACGCGACCATGTGCCAAGTTTGAAAGGCACTCAACGAACTATCAATCCTACATCAATGGATCGACTAGTCAATCCACCCCATAATGTACTCGCGAACCATCATTGTCAAATGGTGAACTCTGTAACAATGAGCTCACACCACATGATATCCATGAACATGTGTTGTAGATTAACACTTACATTTGTAAGGTCAAATGCAGTGTTAACAGGCTTGATATAAAATCTAACAAAAATTATATGCATGGCATCCAACATCGCACCCAAATCCATGTGTAAATGCATACTACAAAAGCATCTATTCAAGTTTTTATGTATGTAATTATAATAAAGAATATAATAAGCATCCACCAATGTTGACTCACATCTTTTCATCTAAGAGTGAACCCAGTATACTTATTATGACTACATAGCATACAAAAGTTGAATCTTTATCAATGACAAGGACTAAGATATCCTATCATTGCTAGATAGAATGCACAAGCAAAGCCTTCAATAATTACATCAATAAATAATTCCATACAATGCCCACTAACACAAATATTCTCCTTACTAGTTTGGGGTGCTTGTTTGTGGATTGGTGATTGTTAAGGGCCTTACAATACAAAGACGGAACCCTTGCTTTCAGTAAAGCATGTGGCTAAAATCAATACTAACAATATAAATTTAATGCAAACATAGGATAAAAACAATTCTAAAAGCATCAACATTATCTAATCAACTTTGCTTATCATCATACACCTAAACATGCATAAATTCCAATCTAGAAACACCAAAATAACAACATAAACCTATGTAATGACTACCACAGCATATAACTGTAAGAAGATACCACATTTGGCACTTGATTGCCATACTGAATATTCCTTAACAAATTTGTTTCTGTAAACCCTAATTACAGCAAACCAAAAAACAAGAACAACAAAAATAAGAATAAATGAGTTAAGATTGTGCAAGATAGCAAATGGGTTGTTCTCAAAGCGAGATGGCTAATTCTGGGGCAAGCTGGAACCTTATAGGGTAAATCCCCAATAGAACAAGCCATTTAATACAATTATGAGGTCTGCATGAAGTCAAAAGGAGGAAGATCAAACTCATTCTGATCCAATAAGAAAACTTGTAAAGCATTTATATATACAACTAGGTCCTGTGAACCATGTTCGCAGGATTTCACCAAAGGTTCAATCAAAAAATGAAATCAACTTCACTAATGTCAGAGATCATTATATGGTAGGAGAGATCCACCTAGTGTGAGTACAGATTCAGAGATTAGCAGCTTCTCCTTGTCCTCATCAGTAAGCAATGGCACCTCAAGACCTTGAACACATTCTCAAGGCACCTTCAGTCGTGACATTTTTCTAGGCTCTCAAGGTCTTGATAGGATTACTTTCTTCTCTGGGACTCCAAGCTTTGTATGTTTTTATTTTTCAATGGTAGACTTTAGATTCTAGGTCTTTGACCTCAAAGGTTAGCTATGTTTTTATCTGCACTCACGCCCCCACTATGTATTAATTATGATGTACCTAGCAGACCCTTTGACCTATTTATGGTCATTCATTGGACATTACTAAAATTATCTTATCTTATATGCAAAAAGCAACACAACCTGGTGACTGCAAATTGTCAATTACGACCTAAATCCTAACAGAATGACATTTTACCTAAGACCAACCAGAGCCAAACCACTCTCAAAAGATAGGGCCTATCCACCACAATGAAATAGATACAGCTAAACCATAGAAGGAAATGCAGTTTCCAATATTAGAAGCTAAGACACTACATTACTCAGCTGCCATGTAGGTTCACCTGACAATGAGTACAAAATATGGTCAAAGTCAAATTCACACCTGATTTTGTTATTTGTTTTACTAGATTCAACAATAATGATAGTACATGGTTTGCAAAAATATCACTCAAAATAATATTTATCAAAATGCAACAATGTCTATATTTGGTAGATGCAATAACACCTTTTCACATAGGGCAGCAACTTGAATTTGTATTAAATCCGAATAATAAGTTGCTTACAATGATTCCATGAGCTCCTCGGTAATAACTGCTGGTAACAGTCTTGAATCGTTCTTGTCCTGCAGTATCCCACTAAATGAACAATGCAGATAAAATTTCCATACATTAGCAACAGAGCAGTATACCAAAAGTTTAAGTTAAGAAATTTACATAATAAATGCAAAATGGAATGAATAGATGAGTCGTACAATGAAACACCCCCAATTGTCAGATATTTTTGCCAGTATACTTCATTATTTCATGATGCCAATAAATAATACTCCCTCGAAATGGGTTTTCTGGATAAGGCTCCTCGATGAATAAGTGATTGAAGGTGATCGATGTTTTTAGAGTTTCTTGTTAGCTCAACAAGCTTTTTCTGAACCTAAAAACTATTGTCTTTTGAGATGTGTAACCTGAAGCTGAATTTTTAAGGTTTTGCATCTTGCACATGCTTTAATTAGTAGACAAATTAGCCTAGATTACCATCTTATAATCAACTTTTTTTATATGTTATAACTTACATGTATGTTCCTAAATGTATGTGATGCCGCAAAGAAAGAACTGATGTATGGAGTCATGGACCTGTTATCACCTATTTTGAACAAATAGCTGAATTTCTCGTGAGACACCAGTCTCATAAACATGATTCATGTTCATCGTCAGTGTTCAGAAATTTAGAAGTCTTTTCAAGGCAATTTTGCCACATTTGTAATAATTGCATGTTCATACCCCATAGGGAAAATGTAAAAAGTTGGTCTAAACGGGGTCCTTTTATAAAAGACTCGGCTATCCGTAGATTTAGCCATTTGGGGGATACTCTAGAGTGTTTTTTCCTTAGGAATTATGCGCTACTCATCAGTGATGTATAATCCCTGAGTTTTTCACTCAAACCTCCAAAGCTGGAGTATTTCCCATGGTAGTCAAAACCTAAGGTGGTTATTAGAGTCTTGCGTCTAGGATTTTTTACGTGTTAGCCATCTCGATTGAGTCGTATGAAAATGCACTAGGTCTCCTAGGAGTTTCGTTCCATTCCGGCAAA
The DNA here is from genome assembly GCA_027924585.1 of Larix kaempferi. Taxonomy (NCBI): domain Eukaryota; kingdom Viridiplantae; phylum Streptophyta; class Pinopsida; order Pinales; family Pinaceae; genus Larix; species Larix kaempferi. The sequence continues at coordinate 2,731,982 of BSBM01000191.1, forward strand.
AATAATTTTTTCATAAATTAGACCATTTTTTAATGGTTTAATTAAAAAATTTCAAAAAATGATAAAAACCTCATCCGGAGGCGAAATTAGGCATGGGGAGGTTCGTTTTGACGCTCAGAGCGTCTTCTTTACCCTAGTGCCAACTTTTCTAAGGTTTTGGGCGATTCCATCACCTCTGGGAGCAGTTTTTCACAATGTTCCCCCAAGGTTCCGAGACGGCGGGACGCGGGTGCGGGGAGACGCACATTCGGGACGTGTGGAGACCACCCCCAAATTTTAGAGAAATTCGGGGGGACGGCCGGACGCGAGAGTTATAAAAAAATTTTAAAATATTAAAAATATGCAAAATATAAATCCCAACAATAACAAACCATCCCATGCAAATTAGTGAATTACTAAACACTAGATTCATCATTGTGCAATCATGCAATGTAAATGCAAAGTTCAAACAAATTACACGATTCATCATAATTATATTAATATATAAATCTATGATGAACATGAAGTAAATACAACAGATTTGAGCTTCAGACTAGATGAGGCTAATGTAAAAATTGACTCTTTGAAAATAAAGCTTGCTGATGTAAGAGAGAAAATAAATTCGCCTCCTCCTATGGTCCTACCAGTCAGCCAACAATTAAAGCAGAGACAATATCAACCCTGGAGCAAAAGGTGGAGGAGGAAGAGAGGGAATGCACAAAATGGAAGATGATAACATCTGGCAACTTAAGGAAAGCTGCTGAAATGAAAGATCTTGCAGACAAGAGGAAGGATGACCTCAGAGTTCAAGGGGAGAAACTGGGTAAAGCTGAGCAAAAAATACATGAATTAAACAAGAATGTAGCTGTGTTACAAGGAGAAATAAGTGATTGGCGGGCCAGGCATGAGGAGGTACTAACAGAAGCTAGAATGGTAAAACATTGTCCTCAGTGAAAGAAATAACGTGGACAACAGTATTTAACAATTTTCCCAAAATTAGGTCCCACCTTCAATTCTTTTAGATTTTCATTCATTTTATCAAGAGGTCAAAAGTTATTTGGGAAAGTATCAATAAGTTATACAAGCCAGATATCATACTGCTAGGGTAGCAAGAACAATTGTGAACTCACTGACTCCAGATCAATTAAAAGTTTTGCATATCCATGACAGAACGTCATCTCATATGGATATTGTAAAGCCCCTAGTCCAATGGATACAAATTTTTTCCGTGTTGCTTATTAATAATTAAAGTGGTTAGGAATCCCACCCCAGCACTTGACTGTCACAATGTGAAACTTACTGTGTGTTTGACAAGCTTAAAGTGTTCTGTTTACTTGTGAGGCTACTGCTGAGCGGCAATCTGTATTTCTTTGACAAACTGACCGTTTACTGTGGTTTAGCCTTGATGTATGTAATACCAGAAGTTCATGATCAATGTTTTCCCATAATGTATTAATTTTATGCTTGTCATTTAAGTAGCCATACATTAATGTTAACAAATAATAATGAATTCTCTGTGCATAATTCTATTTGCAAACAGTAGTAAAAACAAGCAAGGGAAGTTTGCTAGTTAATTAACTTCTGACCTGATTACAAATAGCCCCCTTTTCAACCAAATGCATATGAGAATGACCACGATCTGGCTGCCTGGAAATGTCCACTGCTGTTGGAAATGATGGTGGCATCCAACAAGAGAAGAAACCTCTCCAATGAATTGAAAGATCAGTAAGCAACTCTCCCAAACAGTAACAACAATATTCAGACCATCTTCTTCCTGTAGCGACCTCCTCCCAAGAAGATGTTCTCACTTTATAACAGCAGAAAGGTAAAATTGATCCAAACTAATTACTGTAACAGCATTACACGATATTTCAGTTTTGAGTCTCGCCGGAGTTTCGGAGTTTCGGGCGGGACGCCCACAAGTCTCGGAGTTTCGGGCGGGACGCCCACAAGTCTCGGAGTTTCGGGCGGGACGCCCACAAGTCTCGCTGAAGTTTCGGAGTTTCGGGCGGGACGCCCACAAGTCTCGCCGCCCACCGAAACGTTTCGCTGTGCGTTTCGCCAAGTTTCGCCCAAAGCGGGACGTCCCGAAACGTTTCGCATGGAGTTTCGGAGTCCCCGGGACGCAAGAAACGCCGAAACGCGTCCCCGACCCTTCGGGACGCGTCCCCGTGGAACACTGGTTTTTCATTATTTTGGGATTTAGTGGCCATAAAATGACAAAAACACATAAAAGACAAAATTCAAATAAGTCAAAAATTGAATTTTTTAACCATGGAAAAGATTGGGAGATTAAGCACATGTGAAATTGAAGTTTAATTATAATTTTGAATTTGAAGGGGATGACGTGAGCCATTTCCGTACGGCTCCCTCATGGGCACCCTCATGAATTGGATGATGTGGCTTTTGATAATTGGATTGGTGGGAGTGTATTAAATGGATGGTAGGCACGGCCACCTAATGGCTCGGCTTCTATTAAACTCGAGTTCTCACGTGCTTTAACTCAAGACTTTGTCTCCTCCATGGTTCACGCCCTCTCCTCATGCTCACGCTTTCTCCAGGTGGCATTCACGTATATGCTTGATGAAGCATCCAAAGGTGGAGTGGGGGGCGCCTTGCCAAGGTGGAGGCCACCTCCCCACTCACCATTGCTTCAAACTCGAGTTGTATGGTAGCTTATCACTCCAAGCTTGATTGGATTGAAGATTTGATTGAAATTCTGAATTATGTCAAGTGCTATTGGCTCCATTCTATGCCAATTCGAATTAGGGTAGGGTGTGGCTATAGTTTGTTATATAATGAGGGCTTTTTTCCTCATTCCTCATGGATTTTGGAGCATAGAAACTCTGCACAACTTGTAATAATTTTTCTCAAGTGAATAAAGCATTTCGACTTTGGAGGTCTATTGGACTTGTCTTTTCAATGGTGGATACTCGTGTATGAGGTGATATCTGCTTCTTGTTATTTAAATTTTGTTTCTTATGTGTGGATCAAACTACTAGCTTTAGAGGTTTATTTCTAAAACGTAAGATCTTCCATTTGTTTATTAAGTTGGATTTTTATATAAAGTTTGTTATGAATTTGAATGAATACAAGTATTCGGTTATATGAGTATTGATTTTGATCTTAACTTTCGTAGCATACTAATGTTTGTTTGATCTCACTTGGTTGCAAAGTTTATTGTCATTCTAGCAAGTCTTGCCATTTGGAGAAGGGTGAGAGTTCGGTTGCATCGATCTCATCTCCATCACTACAAGAAGTTTTTTCTAACATTTATCTTCATTTCAGGATCTACAAGTAGAGCTTGTTCCAAGCAAGAAAAACGAACTCAAGGACTTCTTCTTCAAAGCTCCATCCCCTTATTAAAAACACAAACTTGGTTACTTGTTACTTTGTGAGAAGCCTAGACCTATACTTTGCCCATCTTTTGGTCTTCTCCCACTTCCATTCACTCCTCCATCTCATCTCCTTTCGTTTCACTCCTCTCTCTTTTTGTTTCCTCCTCCCTTTCGTCTCCCTTAGTTTTCCTCTCTCTCCCTTTCATTTCCTTCCAAGCCCTCTTCTCCTCTCGTTTTTCACTTCCTTCCCTCCTTCCATTCGCTTGCCACCCTTTTTTCCCTAAAACAAGACACAAAAAGAACAAGCAATAAGATAGTTAGTACTTAGATCTCTTTGCATTTGCTAAGTAGAGTCTTACTTTTGATAAAAGTCAATAGTTTAAAAGTTAGATTGCTTTTTATCTTAGTTTGCACTTCATTTTGTAATCCTAGATCTAGTTTTGTTTGATTGTGATAGTTTGTTTACTTTAGATCTCATATTTATAAAAGATAAAGATTGCATACAAAAACATTTCATTTTTATTATAGATTAGATCTCTTTTCTAGCATTTTAGGGAATAGTTTGTTTGCTGGTCCGTTTTACTATTTAAATCAATTTGAATTAGAATCTCATGCTATTTCATGGTTTGGATCTCATTTTACAAGCTTAGACTTATCTAGTCCAAAGCTTGTTTTATTTTTCTAACACTAATGGGTGCATGAGTTTGTTGGTTCATTGTTTGCTATAGGTTGTGAGAAGAAAAAGAGCTTTTTTGGAAAGTGAAGCAAGAGAAGATTGAAACCAAGACCCTTTTTGAGACTACCCAAAGTGAAAATTTTGAACCAAGAAAGACAAATAATATAAACACTCTCCTTATAAAAGGCCTTCAAGGGCTTCTAAGTTTAATTTTCTCATTTGTTGTTTTCATTTTTCTTAAAAGACCTTGCAAAGGTTAAAATCCCAAGGCATTTGTAAAGTTTAATAAAAAAGCTAAATGGACTATCTAGAGAGTTTTCGGGACTAGCGGTTCTAGTGGTCCACCTTGTTCGGAGGTAGATTCCACCTTTAGATAAATCTTGTTTGGTAGAACACTAAGTCTTCTTCAGTTATTATTATTGCAATCATCTTGTTTCTTTTAAATATCAGTCATTTCAATTTCAGTTTCTTGAGCTTAATTCATGTTCTTTATGCCAAACTGCTTCTATTCTTAAAAAGAACTAAAGCCTCTTGAACTTGGCCAAATCCAAGTCAAAGAGCACTCTCTATCGGAGAGCATTCCCAATGCATCGACCTTGCATCAAGCATATAGATTAGTTTAAAAAAATCTTTTGAACTTCGTCATAAGACGAGGTCAAAAGTGCTCTCTGTCGGAGAGTTGAACAAGTGTGCTCTTAATAATTTCTAAAATCATTCCAACTCACACCCCCATTAATTAATTTATCTTGGTCATTATCTAACACCCGTATGCTCTGCCAACCTATAAAGGTTGGGCTAGTACTCAGAAAGGTGTTAGATTTGATAAGTTGGATAACATAATAAAATTTTCACCCCACAACCAACGAACCGGCGTTGCTTTCGAGAATTACTGAGGTAGTTTCCTGAAACAGGTGGTGCCGAAATCCCACTATTAGACTCGGGCATGGTTAAATCATTGGATACTTACCCCTTTGAAATCTGGGTGGCTTCGACCTATTATCTAAGAGGTTACCAGTATACTATTTCCGGTTGGACGTATATCCTTGTTCCTTGACAGCCTAATAATCAAGACCATTAAAACTTTAAATTTACCAAGACAATTTGCACAACGATCTCACAAACAGCTACCTTTCAAGACCCACATATTCAGCATCACATACTTGTTATTTTTCGACTCCACAAGGCACTGGTTATTTTAATATTATATCTTGATCAAGACCATTTGTCCTTGTGGTTTTACTTTATCTTGTGGATGCATTATTTAAACTTCAAGTCTTGAAGAGTACTGTCATTTTCAATATCTTATTTAGCAACGTGGATTGCATCTTATCTTGTTTATCCCATTTATAATTTGGTCTTATCACAAAAACTTCTAAACAACACCCATCCGCATCACTTCATCAAAAAACATTACAAAACATAAGAGCCTTAGTGAAACTCTTTGTAGGGACTACCCCCCCTTGGCTTCGTTAGGAGTTAGCCTAAACGGAGGAGCTGGGATTCAGGTGACAGTACCTGACTCATTGCTTGCCCCCAAGGCCACACCTCTCCCACTTGTAGTGAGGAGACAGCTTTCGAAAGATTTCCGCTGCTGGTGTGCATCTCGGCGGACAACAGGACCCAATTGCAGTCTCGTCATCATTCTTTCCACTCACACTTTTGTGTATGCCAACACTAAATAATAGAGAGGCATTTCTGATGCAATCGTATAAAAACAAAGCTTATTTAAGTATCACTATTCATCAATGTGTTAAATAGGAAATTTGTGATTTGCCCAAGAATGTGGAACGAGACTGACCAAGGATTGGGACTAAAAACTAGCAATAAATGAAGTGAAGCCATTAAAAGATCTCAGTATATAGAAATCAACTGATAAGCAAACAACAAAGCTTCCAATCGGGATTTCAGGCACTGTTACTGTTAATACAGACAAATAACATAACAGTCAAGGAAAATAAAGTACCGATTCCATTTAACAACAGTATAAAACACAATCTTGTAAGGCACAGCAGTTAATATCCAGGGTCCCCCAACTCAGCCCAGATGGGTAAATGGTGCTTCTAAGAGAAACCCAGACCTAGCTGGGTCAGATGGAGTCTTCTGGGATCACCCTGGCAATATTGAATATCCTAAAGATAAACTATCAGTTCCTTCAGAATAGAACAAATAACAAAGCTGAATTCGAAGACCTCATTGTAGGAATAATGGAAGCCCAGAACGCAGGCTTCAGAAAGATCAACTTCGAGGGTAATTCAAAGTTGATAATAGACATTCAACAATCAATTTTTAGGCTCATCATTGGAAATAGCCAACCATGCAGCCTGGTCTAAAAGGGCAATCCAGGCATTGGAGGACTATCACTGATTCACTTCACTCGCATTAGAAGATCCACTAGCCAAGTGACGGATTGGCTTGCAAATCAGGACATATCCGCTAAAAGTAGCAATGTTTAGGTTGAGGTGGACCATACACGTGGTGGAGAGAGAAGGCTCAAAAGAGGAGATAAGTAGGCATATGACTCAACCCTCTTGACCCTTCTAAGTTCTTACCTAGCAGGCTGGGGCAGCAGGATACTTTATTTATGAAGGCTGCATTCTCTAGATATTTGACAGGATGACGGCATCACCCCAAGGACATCCTGCTCAGGGCTATTAAAGCAGGCACCCCACGACCCCTGAAGGCTATTATCTTCATTTAATGTTAGCTCACTTCTTAAGTTGATGGAAAGGTGAGCACTCAGTATGCCTGGCTTTTCTTCACCTCAGTTTGGTTCCTCAGAAATGTGCAGCATGTCAGATTCAGGAAGATGGGTTTGAGTCTTTGACCACAAGAGCAGCAGTAGCGACAGAGACTCAGCAAAGTAATGCATTCAAATCCAAGGAATGGTTCAGGTCTTTTATGTAGCAGCATGGACATCGAGAAAGCTTGTATGGGCTAACTTCTCCAACCCCGAAAAAATTAAAAATCCAAAGATAACTGTGGAGAAACTGTATTGTGCTTTATGCAAATTTGGGAGTTGACTCCACCATAGATAAGATAAGATAGGATAATTTATTAATGTCCAACAAATGGCCACTGAAGTAGGTCAATGAGACTGTCAAATACAATGATGTCAATACAAAGTGAGTGTGCAAAGACTTCTATAAAAAGCAAGATGCAGAAAGTAAAGTGTTGATCTAAGTAAAGCCTGAGGAACAAACTCTGGAAAAACTCTGTTAGGCGAGCTAAATTTGAGGAGAAGACAGTAGCTCTGTTAGAGAATCTGGTGGTCCTGTACAGGACTTCAGACAAGGAGAAACAAGAGGATAGCTTCAAACGATAAATTTCGAGCACACTGATGTACCTGGTCAACTTCATGGCTAAGCAACGGCATCTGTCAACGTTGAGGAAGAGATAGCACCGCCAAGCTCAAAAAGGCACCATTCTGATGCATCACCTTTCATCGGGCCTCCTGTTTCTTTCTGAAGATATGAATTTGTCGGTCCCTGGTTAGTTAAGAGCTTTTCTGTGTTATAAGTTTGCTTTCTGGGTTCCGGTTTGAGTCCATGTTCTGTCTGGTATGGAAAGTTTAGATTTTCTGTAGTTTTATCTTTCAGTTTAAATATCACTTACGGGAATTTTGTAAAATAGGACATAATGCACAGGCCCAGTTTTGGTTGTTTATAAGGGCAATCTGTGTGCACCCAGTTTCGAGTCTGTACCGGAACTGCAAACTGTCTGATGTACCTGTAACTCAAAGCTATGAGGGTTTTTATGTACAAATATACGTTTTCTTTATTGCAAACAATTTAGAAATAAATTTTTTAAATTAAAAATTAGGAGCTTTTCTGTGATTATAAGTTTACTTTCTGGGTTCTGGTTTGCGTCCATGTTCTGTCTGGTATGAAAAGTTTAGCTTTTCTGTAGTTTTATCATTCAGTTTAATTATCAGTTATGGCAATTTTGCATAATGGAGCATAATGTACAGGCCCAGTTTTGGTCATTTATAAGGGCAATCTGTGTGCGCCCAGTTTTGAGTCTACAGGAACTGCAAACTGCATGATGTACGTGTAACTCTTTATGACAGTTTTTATGTATAAATAAAGTTTTTCTTTATTACAAACCATTTAGATATCAATTTTAAAAATTAAAATAAAAAACAGCTATAAATTTATAAAATTTTAAATTTTAAATTTTAAATAGCTATAGTTTAGTGGTTAGCTAAGAGCTACGGCCGAACAGTGCCCATGATTCAAAATCTCATTGTCATTTTGTTAAATATAATATGGGCTGATAACAAGGAAATTGCCTTTGGAAGCTCACACCTGACATGGCAACCCTTGCAAGGAGATCAAAGAAAGCAGATTTAGTGTAGGAGATACGAGACTTGAAAGGAAATCAACGCAATAGGTCTGTCCAATCAGCATGCCAAACCAAAGGTACCGAAAAGAAGATCCCCACACCATGTCTAGCTGTTTTCTAGTGACCAAGCTTGCTCCCTATCACCTTCAGGAGTCACACTTGAATGTGCTCTCTTTTCCAATAATGTCACATTTCAAATGGTTTTCAAAATAAGAGCTACAAAAGTGAAGATCAATTTTTTTCTAAATTTTAGCTTTCTGTCATGAGACTTTTCATGTCATTCTAATAAAGATTGAAATAAATACACTTTATTAACATTCAAAACACAAAATCAATCTCTACGATCTTCTGAATTTGTGGATGATAACGGTGAACTTAACTACAGTTTCAAATGACACATATCCATAAATATGCATGCCACTTCGTATTAAGGATTGAAACATCAAGGATAATTGTCTGGCTGCAGGTGGTGGTATTAATGGCATTCTGTTTTCTTGGTGTGTAATTAAGGGTCTACATTTTTAACAATTATGCTACATCTAGAAAACAAAAACTGATACGCATTCTTACAATTTGAAACTTGATTGTCTTCCCGTCTAGCTCCACTGTTTTAATTTTCTGTCAAAAAATGTGTAAAGATATAACATCAACTTCCAACCAAGAGAATGTTTCTGAATAGAAGAAAACAGCTACCACAGTGTGATGGATCTTGCCTGTAAGCCTAAAAGGCGTGGTAGGAAGCGAAATCTAATCAAAACAAACTTTTTGATCAACAAAAAATTTAAGCTAATCAAGAAGAATCACTTACAAAATCGACACCAATGGTGCTAATATAACTTTCCATGTACGAATCCTCCTGCAGGTGAAACTTATATCAATGAGGGTACTGAAATCAAGAGGAAACTTATTCAAGAACTAGACAAGTCAATACATGAGGGGCATACTAGAAGATGGTCTAGTGGCATATACATATTTCTTTTGTATTATGCTATATAGCAGGTATACTTGTATCCTTCAATGTATGCATATGGTCATCAATTTTGAGTAGAGAAGTTAGATTTTTACATAAAAGACATATGATTGTAGAGTGTTGAGTGTCTGTGTCAGTGTCAGTGTCATTTCAACAGTTGAGCTGTGTAGTGATGAGAACATTATTGAAGGTCTATTGGACTATATTGGAACTATATGCTTTGAGATCTTAGAGATAGACTAGCCATGAGTTCAATCCCCGGGAGATAATCATGCACGCAAACAATACAGACTAGATGTGAAGTATAGTCCGACTGTACTGGGGTATAATCCAGGTGAAGACCTATCTGGCTGTGCAGAAAAATTCTGGAGGACTACAATGCCAAGGCTGAATTATAGCCGCCAAGTGAATTCCAGAAGATCATGTGGGCAAACCATATTGACAACAATGCCAGGAGCTAAGTGGATAAGCAGTGCAGATCGCAGTGACCAGACTTAATCCATTATCCATGTGCTGCAGGGCATAGAATAGATCCCTATGCCACATGGTTTGGCCGTAGTCTCCAATTTAGGGCCCAATGCCAACTACCCACTTTACCCTCGTACAGATCACTATCCTTGCATCCCCATGGAAGCTCGCTAAGCATAAGTACATTTTTATCATAGCAATTAAACTTAAAATCTGCCCTGATTTTACACAGCTCCTCTGTATGTACTGAAAAACAACAGAATTGCACCAAGTTCCCACTTACCGTGAATCTGAGAAGAAGGCATGACTTCCCCACGGAAGAATCCCCCACAAGCAACACCTTGAACAAGTAATCACTGCAGCATCGCACAGCCAATCCAATCCATCACAATTAATTAATTATAGCTACAGGATCACGACGCCAATACTGGAAAAGATATAGATGGAATAGAAATTGCATTATTGAAACAAAGTCTTACTATTCAGCAGCACTCATATTGAAGTGAGTAGAGTAAATGACCAGGCCAGTCGAAGAATGTGACCTTCCTTCCTACCCAAATCTAACAGACAGATACAAAGGATAACGCAAACGAAATGGGAGTGAACAAACAAGATGGAAGTGCAACCAAATCATTATTATATAAGAAGCCTCGGTCCAAAACAGTACAGTAGTGTAACCAAATCATTATTATATAAGAAGCCTCGGTCCAAAACAGTACAGTAGAATAGGTACCCGAGATGATCATATCTACGGACTACTTTTATTTTTAATAAAAAACAAAAACAACGACAACAACTTTGCGAATAAAAAACCAAAGACAACGACAACAACTTTGGATTCGCCTTAAATGCAATACATCGTTTAATTGTCATAAAAGCTCGAAAACTTTTGAGGCTTATGGTTATGCTACATTCCTTTTATAAGTATGTCACTATTCCCTACATCTCCTCATCCTCTACCCTCAAGATACACGATTAGAAAAAATTAAAAGTATTTTGTTGTTTTTATTAATTTTTTCAAATATGATTAATGGTTATTATATTATTGAGAATAATTTTAATTCTACAATAATTAAATATTAAAAATAGCTTGATGGGTTAGGTCAAGTAGTTGAGAGTTGTGAGTTGTAAGCAAAAGGTCTGTGGGTCAAATCCTCATATGACTATGCATAAATATTTAAGAGTTTCACTTGATGTCCCCATCTTGAAGTTGTGAACCACATTAAAAATATATACTAAAAACACTTAAAATTTTAGATTAAGTTGAATTTATATTTATTTAATTTTAATTAGAAATTGAATTTCTATTTTAATTTAATTTTTAATAATAAATAAATATGATTCACTTTCACCTAAATTATAGAGTGTACATGCTTCTTTCAATGTCAATAGATTGTAGTGTGCATGTCTCAATCAATGTCAAATAAGTTGTAAAAGAAATCTAAATTATATATATGGAAATGTGCTTTTGTTGTTGAGCTTTTAATATTCCGACTATGTCTTTCCATAAGTAATGGGGATGTTAATATTCTATATCTTTCCATATGCCTCACGATATAATAGAGAAGTAACATGGAGAGAGATGAACCACATAGAAAAAAAAACATATGAATATAATTTAACAATTTTGTATATAATATAGATATTTTTGTACATAATACTATATAAAACTTTATATCATAACACATTTCTATATCAAACTTAATATACTAAAATTATTATATAAAACTTTATATCATAATATATTCTATATCAAACTTATTACACTAAAATTATTATTAAATAATTTTTTTAAAATATATAATTTTATATAAAACATTATAAACTAATGAAATATACATAATACTAGATCAAAACTTTATGTCATAACATGTTTCTAATAAGACATCAAACTTATTAAAATTAATATAAATTTTTAAAAGTATAATTCTTTAAATTTAAATTAAAAAAATCTTTAAAAATATAGTTCTTTAAATTTAAATTAGAAAAATATACAAAATTATTTAAAATATAATTTTTTAAATTTGTATTAGAAAAGTATACAAAATTATTTAAAGGTATAAATGAATCAAAATTACTTTGTTATAATAATAAAAAGAGTAACTCTAAGAGGTTTTTATTCACATAGGTGTTTTAGTGGAGGGTATGGTGTAAGTGATCAAAGAAAGTTTTTTTTTTTGAAAAATAATCTTATATGTGTCAATTTAACACAAAAGCACCAATGTGCTTAATATAATAGGTCATTAGTAATCCATGACCCACACACACTAAAGGGGCAATAACATTAAAGGACATCAACACTAAAGGACACCTTTCATGTGATAGTGTGCTCAATGTCCCGTAATAAATTTCTAAGCGATGTTCATTTTCAAAAACTGTTAAATGGTAAGTAGACTTTTAATTGGCATACTGTAAATAGTGCTCCATGTCACATAAAGCACATTGATTCTAGCTCCATGCTTTGCATTTAATACTAATTGGACATCAATGTATATTACAATGCACTTATTATTATATAACACGCCACATTAATTTTTAAAATAGAATGTTGCACTTATCTATTCATCATTGTTGTAAAGGTGCATCATAGTGTGTCTATAAAAAAAAATACATCGATACTTTAAGTGTAGAGGTGCATCATTTTGTCAATGAGAGAGGCATACCACTTTATTTATAAATGTTAAAAGGGAATTTATCTTTTTACTTTTACCATTACTCCATTTATTCTTTGTAGTATTAATGCACATTCTTAGACTTAGTCCTCCTCCATTTCTTCTTTGTAGCACTAATGCACGTTCTTAGACTTAGTCTTCCTCACTACCCTAAGTCTAGTGATTTATTGTCCACCAACCATTTTCATTCATTATTCAAGGGAGTGGGAATTTTAAATTTCTCCATCAAAAACCCTAATTCACTATTTCTTATATATTCATTGTTGCAAATCTTCAAAAGCAAGCCCCAAGCCAAATAACCCCTTAATTGTTCTATTTAAACATTTTTGCTTTAGTTTTCTCCATTTTGTCTACAAGAATTTCATTTTTTTAGCTTTTTATTTCACATCGTTCATAATGCACCATGGTTTTATACCTTTTATGCACAAATTTTCTATTTAGTTCCTTGGAGGTCAAGTGCTAATAGGTGCACCATCAAAGTGTGCCAGTTGTATTTGTATGCTCCTTGTAAACAATAGCAAACCTTATTTTGCATTTTCTCAATGTTAGTGCACATGAGATGTATTACCGCACTATTGATGTGGCAACACCATCTAAAACATGTATACAATGTAGCAATTGTGAGCAATTCTATATGTGGAGTACCACAACCATGAGAAGGTCAAAATATGGGATGTGCCACAAAACATACAATGTATTCATTTTCTAGTCAGTGCACCATATCGATATTTTACATAGAGCATAGTGCACCACTGCTCTTGTATTATAAGAGAGCACCAATGCACCTATACTTTGAAAGAGCATTGGAACACCCATTTAATAAGATGAGATCGGTGATCTAGAAGTATGACAAGGCACTAATGCTCCAGTACAATACCACAGCACTGCTAATACTTTTATAAATGAATAATCTATATTTTATATATAAGTTATATTATTTTATTCATTTAATAAATAAATGATTATTTGTTCGAATGAGTTTGTTTTGTTAATTAGCAATGAAAGTTCCACTACCACATGAAGAGGAGATGGTACTCACTCGAGAGGACATGGGAGAATGCCTCAAGACTCACATTCTCTCATTCACGATGTTAGCCTCCCTAGAAATGTTGAGGAAGCAATTAAAGGTGAATAATAGATTCATACTGAACCCTTGATTCGCCAATGATTCATCAATGGGATTAAGGATGCTAAGTATTCTAGTGTGGGATTGACACCTAGTTCAACTCATTAGAGAATCACATATACTGCATCACAAGAATATCTAGGAGAAGGAAGGATGTTCACAATTTCCCTTATCTACCTAATAGTGTATGTCCTTTGATGTCTAGGCATTACATGAATGTGTGTTCTAGCAAGGAGGTGGTTAGAATAAGGACACATAGGGTTTCGCGGGGACAGCTAACTCTTTCTAATTCTTTGCATGAGGGTGTCAAGGAAGTCAATTCCATCGGCATAGCATTGAATCCTCACCTTAGTGATGAGCTCTCAATAATTTCTAATTAATTACATTTATGTTGATCATATTAAACATCAATACACCCTTTATAAGTGGATTGGCGAATTGCAATAGTTTTGAGATGTTTTTCCATGCATTAAAACATCTCACAGGAAAATCTCATAGAATCCCTCCTTTCCTAGAATATCTAGATGGAGGACAACTCAACTTCCAACCACAATAGTAGTTGGTAACTCAGCAAGGCTCAATGTAACTAGAATCGAGATCCCGAACCAAACGTTACCTTGGAACAGTTCATTAAAGCCAATTGGCCTAACCTAATAACTTGTATTTGTTATTTATATTGCATTCATAAATTTGATTAATGAACATTAATTAATCATTTCAACTAGCCATGAGGGTTAGCTCAATTGATTGGTGCAACTATTGCCTTACCCGTAATTTGGCACATTATACAAGTTCCTAGTTTGAATCATGAGGGGTTTGGTGCACTAAGTCTATGTCACATGCTTTACAGTAGATATCGTCCTTGGAATGGGGAGAAGTACCCAGAAATTTCCAAAAAAAAATAATAATAATCTCAATTAATTAAATATCAATTATTTAAATCAATTTTTATTAATTGAACTAATTAATTTAATTAGATTTCATTGATTAACTTAATTACAAACATAAACTTATATTATTTCATATTTATTTTAATGTAAATTAATAATAATTTAATTTACACTAACCTAAATTAATTTAATTTATATTAATTAAATTAAAATGATTTTCATTTAATCCTTTAATCATTTATATAATTATACTAATTATATATATAGATTTAGAAATTCCAGGTACATGTCATATACTAATTATACATATAGATTTAGAAATTTCATGTACATGTCATAGATGTTATGCTTACAATTTTTTGAAGGCCATGTTATAAAAATCATCATTGAAATCATGAACAATCATATTTAGAGAATCTCCAAAGGTTTTCTTCCACTCATATAAATAGCCCATCTTCAAAATTTCATTATATATATTCTTATTCATAATTTTTTTTAAATGACAGTATCCAATTTTTATGAGAAACTTCAATAGATATAATTTTTCATAAATTCCCATAATTTTCATATGGAAATCAAAATAAATTTCTCAAAGATTTATTTTCAAGAAAAATCAATTCAAATAATTAAATATTAATTATTTGGATCAATTTATATCAATTAAAATCATTAGTTAATTGAATTTAATTCATTACTATAATTACAATCATAAACTTATATCATTCTATAAATTTAATGTATTTATTAAAAAAATATTACATCTTTTAATTTGAGATTGGATGTTTCTACAGTGGTTAGACATAATAATTGAGTCTTTTGGAATTTCACTGTGTTGAAATCTTGAGTTGATCGATGCGTTTCTAGCGGAACCTCCACTCATCATCACGATCCATAGAAACTATAATAAGAAGATACAAGGATGGCATATTAAGTAGAAAAGAAATACATGTGGAAAAATATAGCCATCAGGTATTATGAATTAAAATATATAAGTGAAAAAGAAGAAAAATACAAATAAAAATAAAGGTAAAAGTAAATAAAATATAAGAGTAAAAATGAAATTATAATGACGAGAATCAATTTCCACTAGCTCACTCAGTTAAGGTGCGGCTCTCGTCAGTGGCAACCCGAGTTCAATTCCCCTTAGGGGTGACTTAGTTGGGAGGCAACACCCAAAAACCAGTCAAGTTGAGGCCGGTGCGATCCCTGGGTGATTTTGACGGCTTAGATGCCCCTGGATCATGGTTTCTCAAACCACAGGAAACTCCCGCAAGTCAATGAGATTTGAGCAAACAAAAAAAAGAAATTATATTGATGAGAAAAAAGGAGAGGTAAAAAGAATTAATATAATGGGTAAGATCACCTTTCATAAAATATTAAAATAAAGTTGATTAATGGTAAAGTTAACTAAAAGAGAATAAAATAAAATAATGGAAACTCGCTCATAATCCTGATGATGAGCAGAGGTTCCGCTCGAAACGCGTCGATCAACTCAAGCTCTCAACACAGTGAAATTCCAGAAGGCTAAATTATTGTTACATCTTTTAATTTATTTTAGGTGTGGTAATAATAATTCACTTTATATTATGGTAAGTTAATTCAATTTACAGGGGTGGCAAGTGCGAGAGGGATCATCTTCTATCCAGGAGGATAAATAGTCAACTCTTTTGCTTGGGGGTTAGGAACCAAAACCAATAATGAAGCGGAATGGTTGGCTCTCCTACATGGACTAGAGCTTATTTCGACATTGAAAATTCCAAGGTTGATGGTCTTTGGAGATTCCAAGCAAGTAATTCAAAAGATGAGGCAAGGATATGTAGCAGGTTCCTCAAGATGTAGGAGGATTCATGATTGCATAATACATATCAATAAGCCGCCCTATATCTCCTATTATCACATCATGAGGGAAAACAATGGAATTGCTGACAAATTAGCCAATCAAGGAGCTAGGAATAATTAAGTAACAATAGTATAAGCTAACATGGAAAAGATGTGTAAATGTGTCCCTTAACTTCCCTTCATAATATGTTACTAGGAAAAAACAACTTGGAAGATGAGTATTATGTTAGGAGCATGGGGCTCCCCCCATCCTCTCCTTCGTGGGGGATGCATGGCATAATGCATGGAGGGGTCAACTCCCCCCTTCTCAAAAGGGTGGTTACCTGCTGTGGTCATAAAAACAACATGTCAGCGGTATTTTCTGCATCAATCGGATCAACTCACACAGGTTACTTTAATGGTTCCTTGATGGCAGCGTCGAGAAGTATGAAGGGGAATGAATGGAGACAGTTTCTTAACCAACCTGGGGAGCTGTTGGGAACT
Source organism: Larix kaempferi (assembly GCA_027924585.1). NCBI lineage: Eukaryota > Viridiplantae > Streptophyta > Pinopsida > Pinales > Pinaceae > Larix > Larix kaempferi. The sequence continues at coordinate 2,748,764 of BSBM01000191.1, forward strand.
TTAGAGCATTTGCAGGAATGTCCCAAGAAGTGGGAAATTTGTGAGTTTTTTCAGTATCTACCTCTGCGAAATTCGGTTGTTGTGGCTCATTTCCTCTCCCAAGAGCACTGCGTTCACTCATTTGCTTCAATTTCCTTAGTAGAGGGTATGGTGGGTTGGTCTTAGTTTTATTCCTACATGAAGGAAATCATGGAGGACTTCAAGAAGAACCTCTGAAGGGTATACGATGTAGTTTGCAGAGGAATTCAGGAAACCACAACAGTCTCTGAGGACACCAAATATATCACGGTCCAAGTTACCTGTTTGGATTCACGAATTGAGGATTTGGAAGGGAATATGAGAGAACTTATGGGTGTCGTGGACATCATAAAGGAGGAAATCTTAAAGATGTCCAGAATGAACCATTGTAGTCATTTCCAGGAGTCTCTAGATGAAGGGGTTCACCCAATGGAAGAAGCTTTGGTCTTGCAACCAGTCTATGGCTTCCAAGGCAAGAATGAATAGCAGAATGTCTCAAACTCTAGAATGTTCAAATGTTTTTTTGTGTTTTTTTGGGTAAACAGCATGTAAGGGTTTATCCCTCCCACAATATGGCCAAATCTAGAAAGCTTGTTTGGAAATTTTGTAATTTTAAAGATGCTCATGCTTTAGTTGTTCTGATTCAGGCAGTTTTAGCTCTCAAACTGCGATATCTTATGTAAATGGATGCCTGTGCACAACCTTTTTTAATACAATCTTTGTTTTTTGTTTCTGTTTAAAAAAAAATTAATTCAATTTATATCATTGAATTAAATTATGAAGTCATTTTAATTCAATATGTTTTTTTTAGACAAAAACATTGGGAAGATTTAATTAAAAGCCGGTGAATCAGCCACCGTGTGCTTGGGTACATAATTATCACTATCTGAAATAACAAAATTCTTAGGCTTAAGCTGCCCAGAGGTTTCATATTTAAGAAGCAAAATTACAGTGGACTGAATTGTGGTACAAGAAATAGGATTGAGAATAGCAAAGAGAACATAGTAGAGATCAGAGCAGGGTCTAAGCGCCATTAAGCTTCTCCAGGATCTTCTGGACCGCAGCTTCCAGTGCAACAATTCTGTTCCCGAAGTTCCCTTCAGTGTTGGCCTGGTCTTTGAAGTGGGTGTACACCACCTCTTCAAAATAGGAGACTTCTCCTTTGGAATCTTTGATTTCCTCCTTGATGCCCTGTAGATCCTTGTTGAACTTTCGCCATTTCTGGAGATCGTCTGCAATGTGGGCTTTCTGTAGGCCTTCATTCTCCTCTGATTTTGATTTAAGTATGTCGATTGAATTTTGCAGGTCGTCCAGTCTGTCCTCCAACGATTTGCCTCCTGATGTTGAGCCCACTGACGCCATGTTGTGCTTCGCAGTCGATTCCTGATCTTCTTGCTTCTTCTTCTAGAGTTCTTGCTTCTGTTTCTAGCGCTGGCGCATTGGAGAGATCTGTTCCCAGCCGGTCTGATTATGTAGGAGGGAAGGCGCTCTGAATGGTCATGGATCGCAGAGCTACCGTCCGGGAGTAGCAGACTGAAGTGGGGATTTTCCTCGATGGCAATCTTGACCATCTCGCAAGTCGGATCCGCGAATTTCTTAGCAATCCAGCAGATATTCGTTGTCAGGATCTTGTTTGTCTTAAGGGATAGAACAAAAAGATTCTCTGTCATTAGTCGACAATATACTCCTGCCCAGGAGCACGGCTCTGTTGGCCTCTGAGTCAGCCAATCCGTTAAGATCACGAGGAACATGATAAAAGTTAATTTTGATAAATTTGGATATCAGCAAGAAGATTCTACGCAGGACCCGAGAAAGATTAAGCTGAGGAGGTGGCTTGTTCAAGTTCATGGCTTGAATAATAATCCTTGAGTCTCCGAATACGGTGAGCTCGGGTATATCTTTATCAATGGCTTGCTTTAGCCCTTGCCAGAGGGCCAGAGCTTCCGCATTGTTATTGGTGTCCGTCCCTATGCCCCAGGCAAAGGAAGAGATGATTTCATTATGACTGTTGAAGAGGATTCCCCCCGCTCCAGCTTTTCCAGGGTTGCCCTTAGAGGCCCCATCAAAGAACAGGCAGTGCTCCTTTATTGTCGATCTCCAATTATTGAACTCGGTAGAACTCATCCTAATTTCCCAGTTTTCGTGAGAGATGGTTGAGATTGCTTCAGAGGCATCTTTAAGATTAAATTTTGCTATCCAGTTTGCCTCTAGAGGACTGAGACTTCTAGTGTTGGAGATAGTTCTGGATTCCACTGCTTCCCCCAACAAGGCCACGCTAATTCAATATGTTAATTACATTATATATTTATATTTTTTTTACTGTAATGGTTATGAGGCTTTCAAATTATTTACTGGCAAATAGCCTGCCTGTGGCTTACAATCCAATCACCGCTAAATAATCTAGAGTGTTCATGATAACTGAGGATCCCAGAGTCACTTCCAGTTTCTAACTTCCAAGGAAATTCTAACATCCTGACCTAAAACAGAATACAGAAAGAATTACAAAATGAATGATTGAGTTACGACCTGTCCTATACAGAATGAGTTGCCAAAATCACTTCCAGCTACAGAATGATTTACATCCTGACTTTTAACAGCAAAAAAGACAGACTCTTGAAATTAGAACCGAGACCAGTCGACTGGCTTCAGGACACACGCCGGTGGGGCCAGGAACATCCAACGACCGTCGCTCAGACGCTGCCAGTGGGCGTGCCCAACACAAAGCACGTCGTCCTCTATCTACTCCTCAGCCTCCTGACTCATCACGATCCTTCCAGTGTTCTCAACTATGATCTCCAGGGAAGACGAGAGGTTCAGCAAGTAACATTGAGAGACTCGATCTTATCTGGCCATGAACCTCCTTTCCAGCATCAATAGACAGACTTTCGGAAATGTGGAACCATCCAGGGCCTCCACTAGCTTGCAGAAGCAATCTGAAAAGACAGAAGGGAATTATCAACCTGCCAAATCCACGGAACCACTTAGAAGAGCCTCGATTTTCACTTAGAAGAGCCTATGAAGAACTATCATCATTCTGTGGAGTCATGACCATCGGGACCCAAGGCTTCTGAGCCTCGTTATTCACTGAGACTATTGAAGCAGAACAGTAAGGGACAATTAGGGGATCGGGAAGTATGAGATGTTCCCGTTGATCTTAAGCTCTCCTCTGCACAGATCAGAACCCGAATTTGCCTCAAGATCCTCCAGATGATTCAGTCCCCTGAGCACGTGGAAGAATCGGATCCTGCCAAAGTCAGCAACTCGAGTTTGTATTCTGGAGTACATCTGAGACAAAGAGAGATGCGTCGGACGCTGCTTTCGGATCATTGACTGAATAACTATTCTGGAGTCCCCAATTACCACCATATCTGAGATATTCATAAGCCTTGCCTGGGTAAGACCTTGCCAGAGAGCGAGATATTCAGCTCTGTTGTTGGAGAGGATGCCTAGCCCCCAGGAGAAGGACAAAATTAAAGTTCCATCCGGGCTGAGTATGATCCCCCCTCCACCTGCCTTCCCGGGGTTCCCCTTCGAAGCCCCATCCACCATCAGGACGTGCTTCTTAAGTGACGATCTCCACATAAGGAACTCTTGCTCACCGATCCTAATTTCCCACGATGAGTGGTGCGCAGGCAGAGGTTTGGTTCTCGAGAGCAGAAGCGGATCAAGATCATTAAACCAGACATAGATGTCCTTATCTGGCAGGGACTCATTCTGTAGCAGAGGTTTGGAGGACACAAGATCACTGATAAGTACCTTTAATTTTGATGCTAGCCGGGCCGGTGGAACATCGATTTCTCTGAATATTCTGCCATTTCTTTCCAACCATATGATCCAGCACATTATTTTCGGGACCCAACTCCAACAATGCTTGAGGAGAGACAGGTTTGTCAACGGGAAAGGAGCCTGATACGTCCAAGAGTAGAACAGTTCCTTGACGGTAATGGGTAGAACGAAGTTAATAGGCCCCAAGACAAGACTCCAAAGCTCAAGAGCATAGGGACAGAGGACAAAGAGATGGTCAGCAGACTCCTCGCTACACAAGCACAGCGGGCACCTCGAGGGGCCTGCCCATCCCCTTTTTTTAAGAATATCAGAAGTGAGGATACTTTTATGCAGTAGGGACCAGCAGAAGAAATCAACTTTAGGCAGGGAGGGAGAGTTCCACAGGTTTTTCCAGAGGAAAGGGTCTGGCGGTACCCAAGGGTTATATATTTATATTGATTATACATAATTAATCCAATTTCTATGATTATTTTTAAGTTAGTTTATTATTTGCAATTAATTCCACTGAGAGTAGCGAGGGTGCTCTATAGCCCAGTATTGGGGAGATGTTGTAATGTGTAACGTTGTGTAACCTTATGTAACATGTTGTTCTAATTAAAAAAATAAAAATGATGTAGACTTAAACAAAAACCAAAAAAAAAAAAATTGATTTTGTTTTAAAGCTAGATATATTAAACATTGAGAGGGATCAAATACCTTAAGATGTAATTTTTTTCTTAATGCGTAAAAATGTAAGACAAAACATTAAAAATAAAATTTACACCTCGAAAAATTGGATCCCTCTCAGTGGATTTAAGTGGATCTATACTAATACTTAATTAATCCCCATAACAATCATTTACATATAGATTAAGAAAGATTATGCACCATCCATAAATATTATGCTTACAATATTTAAAGGCCATATCATAAAAACTATCATTAAGATATAAGCAATCACATTTAGAAAAGCCTCTAGAATTGTCTCCTACTCATATAAGTAGGCCATCTTCAAAAGTTCGATATGGACATTCTTACTTGTCTCCTACTCATATAAGTAGGCCATCTTCAAAAGTTCAATATGGACATTCTTACTTGTCTCCTACTCATATAAGTAGGCCATCTTCAAAAGTTCAATATGGACATTCTTACTCACAATCTTTTATCTTTTTACAGATCAAATTGTCCAAATTTGATAAAGAAAAACTTCAATTAGTATAATAGGAAGACTTACACAAATTTGCCATACCATTTATTTATTCAATACATAATTAGGTAATATATATAAATTTACCTATTCACATATACAAATATCAACCAAATTAAAAATGATAAGAAAGTATAATATTAATTAATTTAATCATTTATATAATTAAAATCATATATACAAATCACTAAATTCAAGTTATGTATGGAAAAATGTATTCCACCTAAATTACAAAATATGGCAATGTAATCTCGAGTACCTCATTGTATTACCTCATGGCATTGATGGAAGTTCCCATTCGAAAAAAAAACTTTATTTTCTCAAAAACAAAATATCTTATTTCAAATCTTGGATAAATGTCTATTACATTTCATAAATAATTTGTTTATTTCAACTTTTATAACATCACAACAATCATATTAAAAAAGAGTTTTCATAACATATCATTACATTACAACGGCTACACTACCATACCATTGTATTTACAGTTGCTAAAATGAATCAAGTAAACGATGAAAAGCACTTTTTCTTGGAATGCCGGGTATACATAAAACTTAGGTCCAATTTTCATAATATATATAATAACACTAATCTCCATAACTTTTTTTTCATAACCGAGGAACTATGTGGATCCTCTCTTCTGAGCTACGTCAGCCGAGCAGGCCAGATTACAAACCTCGGGCCGGGGTCAGCCCCAATTTGGAACCGGTTCACCACCGTCTGGGAGGGTATAGCGTGTTCAGAGGTGACAGGGACAGGTCGCTGCAAGAGTGGGCAGGATTTGAACCCTGGTCTCTGGCGTAGGGACCATCTGGACCAGCCGTTGGGTCCGGAGCCTCAGCCCCTATACTAATCTCCATAACTTGTTAACCCGTTATATGAAAGAAATATCAAACAAATCATTTCCAAGGTATTTGATCTTAGAGATAGACTTTACGCCTTCATAATGCATCATGGTTTTCTATCTATTCACTAAACCTTTTATGAACAAATTTTCTATTTAGTGCCTTGGAGGTCAAGTGCACCAATAGTTAATAGGTGCACCATCACAATGTGCCACTTGTATTTTTATGCACCTTGTAAACAATAACAAACCTCATTTTGCCTTCTCACAATGTTAGTGCACATGAGATGTGTTAGCACAATATTGATGTGGCATTTCCATCAAAAACATGTATCCATACCAATGGTGGGCAGTTATATCCATGGAGAACACAACCATGAGAAGGCCAAAATATGGGATGTGCCACAAAACACACAATGTACTCATTTTCTAGTCAGTGCACCATATCGATATTCTACGTAGAGTATAGTGACTCATTGCTCTTATATTGTAAGAGAGCACTAGTGCACATGTACTTTGAAAGAGCATTGGCACACCCATTTAGCAAGACGACATCAGTGATCTAGAAGTATGACAATGCTCCAATACAATAACACAACACCACTAATGTTTTTATAAATTATTAGTTTATATTTTTATATATAAATTATACTACTTTATTCATTTAATAAATAAATGATTATTGGTTCTAATGAGTTTGTGTTGTTAACTAGAAAGCAAAGTTCCACTACCACATGGAGAGGAGATAACACTCACTCAAGAGGACATGGGAGAATGTCTCAAGACTCACATTCTCCCCTTAATGATGTTAGCCTCCCTAGAAATGTTAAGGAAATAGTGTCAATGAAGATGAATAATAGATTCATACAACCCTTGATTCATCAATGAGATTAAGAATGCTAGGAATTCTAGTTTGGGTTTGACACATAGTTCAACTTGTTAGAGAATCACATATATTCATCACAAGAATATCTAGGAGAAGGAAGGATGTTCACATTTTATGTTATCTACCTAATAGTGTATGTCCTTTTATTTAGAGGCATTACATGAATGTGTGTTCTAGAAAGGAGGTAGTTAGAATAAGGACACACAAGGTTTTGTGGGGACAACTAACTCTTTCTATTTTTTTACATGAGGATGTCAAGTAAGTCAATTGCATCCTTATGGCATTAAGTCCTCACCTTACTGATGGGAACCGAATAAATTTTATTAAATTACATTTATGTTGATCATATTAAACATCAATACACCCTCTATAAGTGGATTGGTGAATTGCAATAGTTTTGAGATGTTTCTGTCATGCATTAAAACTTGCAAACATATTATACAACTTGATGAGAAGGAGTAGTATACCTGCTAACCAAAACACCCCCGAGTAGTCAAAATTCGGCAGTAGAAAAATAGATGAAATTGTAGTTTTTATTGCTCAAATCGTGATTTCGGCGATTTGGGTAGTTTTAAAATGTGGCATTGAGTCTACAAAAGATCAATGTGATTGTTGAAATTGCAGAATTACAAAAACTGCAATTTTCAGACGTGATTTTGACTAGATTTGATAAGAAATCGGCCGGAGAAATGAGGCGTTTTGGTGGGTTTTTATCCTACGCATGATGAGAAATCTCGAGAGTTCTCATTTTTTATAAGTTGCATTTAGTGGCTAATTTTACCCAAATCGAAAAGTGGTGTTACTAGTAGCACCATTTTTTTCTGGCGCTGAAATTACAAGTTTCTGGAAACCCCAACTGGAGTTGATGCAATCAAAAGCTTAAATCAACCCCTAAATCGAAAAGTGGTACTACCGGTAGCACCATATTTTTTCAAGGCTAAAATTACGACTTTTTGGAAACCCCGAGCAGTGTCAGTGTAATCAAAACCAAAAATCAACCACCAAATCGAAAAGTGTGCTACTGATGGCTCCTCTTTCTTTCGTCAACTTAAAATTCCATTCATTTTGAAACCATGCATGGCACAAGAAAAATATTTTTTTTTTTCTTTTAAAGCACGTTAAAAAAGAATAGAGAAAAAATGAGATGATTTTGAAAAAAGAAAAAAGAAATAGACATTTAAAAAAATAAAATGCCCAATTTTTTTAAATAAATTTTTTTATAAGCTAGTACCCACAGAGTTTCAAACCAATGACCTAATACAAGGAGTGTCTTAACAGCCCATTCACTTTCTATTCTACACCCTATGTGCTTTAAATTTGAAACAAAATAAAATAACACAAATATTTAAAAAAAATTAAAAAAAGGAAAAAAAAATAAGGAAAAAATATAAATACAAAAAATTAAAAACTAAATTAATTTTACAGATAAAACTAAAAACTAAAAAAATACAAAAATTATAAAAAAATAAAAAATAAAACAAAAACTATTAAAAAACAAAAAATAAACATTTTAAAATTAAAAAAAAATAAAATTATTAAAAAATATATTATGAATATTAAACATTAAAAAATAAAAATAAAAGATTAAAAAGATTTAAACATATCAAATTTTAAATTTTAAATTAAAAAAAAAAAACTAACCCCCCAACTTACCACTCCCGTGCCCCCATTCCCCCTCCCCTTTTCCTCCTTCTCGCAAGACCCCTCTGCTTCCTCCCTCCCCCGCCCCTCCCTCCCTCCCCCGCGTAGGGACCCTTCCCTTCCCCCTCCACTCTCCTCCCACACCACCTCTGCCCTTCCCCCCTCCCCTCCCTTCCCCCCTCCCCTCTCTCCCACTGATCCCCCTCCTTTCTTGTGACTTCTTCAATGTCTCTTGTACTTGCTAATGGATTTTACTAATCTTATCAATGAATTTTTCAGCTCTTAATGTTGCACCGATGTTTTCTTCCTTCACTCCCCCTTGTTGTCCATAAAAAACATCTAGAAGTGAAGGTGGCAGATACCCAAAACAAGTTTCAAAAGGGAACTTTCCAATGGAAGTGTGGATTTCTCTATTATAAGAGTGTTGAATGTAGATCATATTTTCATCCCAAGTCTTGGGATGCTTCTTATTATAACCCCTCAAAAGTTGCACTAAAGTCTTGTTGACTACTTCTGTCTGCCCATTTCTTTGTGGATGGAATGTTGTAGATCTCTTCAACTTAGTGTCCATCTTGTCACAGAGTGTAGTCTAAAAGGAATTGATAAATCTAGTATCCCTATGTTAGATTATACTCCTTGGTATCCCAAAGTGCACCTATACCTCCTCAAATAACATTTTTGTTGCTCTTTGTCCTTTGAAGGTCTTTTTGCAAGGCATAAGAATGCACATATTGTTGAATTTGTTAATTACCACAAATAAATAGTCATATCCCTTCCTAGTAGTTGGAATACCACCCACAAAATCCATGGAGATGCTCTCCCATGGTCTCGTAGGAATGGGTAAGGGATGCTTCCTATTACTGGGCCTTCCTTATACAACAAAGTAGGCATCCTCTAAATTCTAATAAACCGAGCTACATCTTCTTGCATTTTGGGCCAATAAACATACCTTTGTAAGTTGGAAATTACCTTGCCAACACTAAAATGCCCTGCAAATTTGGAGATGTGAGCCTCTCTTATGAGTTGAAATCTCTCCCTTTAGGAACACGAGGCTTGTCTAAATTATAGAGTAACCCATCCTTAAGAAGATAGTTAGCCTTGTTTTCGCCTTCTTATGTGTATTTCTTATAGATGGAATTAGCCTTGTAGTTGTTGAAACACCTCCTTGAAGTCCTCATCTTATGTGTATTCCTCATGGGTTAAAGGCTCCATATGCATAAGAGTACCCAAAGTTGTGATCTTGGTTGTAGGTGGCCTTGAGAGCATGTCTGCAAACTTGTTTGTATTTCCCTTCTTATATTTGATGATTAGATGGAATTGCTGTAAAAATCCCATCCACTTGTAGTGTCGTGTTTGTTGTAGCCTACTCTAGGCCTGTAAATACTGTAGCAGCTAGTGATCAGTGTGAATGATAGTCTCCTTGCCCATCAAATAGTGCTTACACTTCTTAACAAATTGAACCAAGGCTTATACTTCCTTTTCATATGTAGATTTGTTCAGGATGTTGCCATAGAACATTTTAGAATGATAGCATATTGGCCTCCCTCCTTGCATCAAAACCGCTCCCATAATATACCCACTTGCAACTGTCTCCAATTTGAAAGTCTTCTGCAAGTTAGGAAATGTGAGAACTAGTTCTTGACTAATCTTTCACTTGATCTCCTCGAAGTATTTATGATGATTCCTTCCCCACTAGATCCCTTGTTAGCTACTACGGCATGGAGAGGTGCAGCCACAACTGAAAAGGAAGGTATGCACTTCCGAAGGTATTGTGTTGCCCCCAAAAATCTCCTAACTTGAGTGACATTTGTAGGAGTAGGCCACTTAGTGATGGCCTCCATATTTGCAGTAACAATCTTAAGTTCTCCATCAATCACATACCCTAAATATACCAAATATTGTTGAGCAAACTTGTTAAAGGGATTTTACTCACCTAATAGCTAGGGTTTAAATTATCAATAGACCGAAGGGAAGATCAACCTCTAATTTCCTACTTAATCAATTAATATGAATTAGATGAGGAAATATGGGTGTACTTACTTGGATTCCATGCTTGAAGTTCGTTGCAAGTGGATGACCTTGAGTACTATCCTTTGACCAATATCGAAACTCCCGTATACATGCACACAAGCAACAGAACACCCTACTCAAATACTTTTGGATACTAGAAAGTGATGACAAAAATAATGCTAGATTCAATAATTGAAATAAGTAAATTGAATATTAAATACCAATATAAACTCCACTCATGATATACCACAGTAAACAATATGACAAACGAGATGAGTTTTGGGGTCGGGAGGAGAAGAGTGATCTTATATTACTTTCAAGAGACCACTGAAAACAACATATGATACATGAGTTCTCAGCAAGGTGTCTCTATCACCAATATGCTTCTTTCTTTCCTAGGCCATTGACATCCTTTCTTCCATGGACTTCTTTTGACTAAGCATAAAGAGGAGTAAGATGGCTAGTTCCCATTCACTCTAGCAAGAAGGTCACACTCAACATATAATGGAGACCGGGGGGTAGAATTCCTGTAAAATCCTTGAGGCAATAAATTCTTGATTTAAATCCTCCAGCGTTTACTTCCTTTCTTTCATAATTGGTCCATGTCCTTCCTTTTGCATCTTGTTTTATACTTTGGTATGGATGGTTTGGGTGGTTTGTTTTGGTGTGACTAGCACCAAACCGAACCGTAATTGTACCAACCATCCACGAAAATCCTTTTTTCTTTTTTTCTTTTTCAAATTTTCATGTGTGTACGTGTGTTGTTAACTAATCAAACACGTATACTCATGTTGCTTGTGTGCAAACTATGTACACATAACAAAATGTCATTTTTTGAAGAACACTTCACATAATTTGGCATGTGACGGTTGTATGGAGGTTTTTTAGCAGCTTTGAGCAATTTGGTGCTATAACACTTGCCCCCTAATGTGTGAGGTCAAAGGAGAATACGATGGCCAAAATACATTATAAATCAACTGGAATGTTGGTTAGTGGGGCTCGAGTAGGATTCACCAAATATGGATCTGGAAGAACAACCTGCAGCTGAAAAACCAAGCATCAAAACACTCTCTTCCCAAGGCAGGTATGCCCATGCTCAGGCGTGAAAAGAACATGGCCTCCAAATCAAAGTACACTGTAGATATATGCCATATAATAGATGTGAAATCATGGTCACGAAAGGGATATAGAGTGGATCCATGGATCAAATATAAGATAATGGACAATGGCCATGAATATGATACATAGTGGACCCATGTCAAAAGTATATCATAGCCATGAATAGATACATAGTGGATCTATGTCTTTGTATGTATGGTACCAATGTGAGATCATGTATGGTACAATCTTGTGCAACTTGGGCAATAGCAAAATGTGATAATTCTATTGTTGACCCAAGGTCTTCCATCCAAACCATCGAAAGGTATGAATCATACCAATGTGAATAGATGATCTAAAGTCGAACATGGTGAACAACATTTGATTACTGGTCATTGGTGTATACCATTAACAAATGCGAGGAAAACCACTAATAATTATAATGGGCCCTATGATACCTAGCACATTCTAGCAAGTGTGAATAAACGTCTTGAATTCGAACATTTGTATAATCCATCAAGCAGGAGACATTGATGTATTCCCATTGCCTAATGCAAGAGAACTTGCCACTGGTGGCTACAATCCCCAAGGTACTATATAGACTCTAGATCCCATTCCATAGTAGAATGTGTTGAGGTCGATGGGAAGAGATCCATTGGCAGGGAGGAATTAGGGCATTCTCCAACATCCAATAAGAAGAAATATTGAGAACTAATTTGACTTGGAAAAGGACTTGGACAAAGTTTTGTCGGATAGACCATTGAGTACATATTTCACATGCACCCAATTTAAATAGTGCACAGAAAATACCCCCTGAATAAAAACTAATAATGTAAGGCATTAATAGGGGTGAGGGATTCTACTAATGATGAAAATGGAACCCAAGGTACAACATGAATCCCAAAATGTAAATAGACATATTGTCATCGAGCATGATGGGAAACCACTCAATCAACAACCAATGATGTGTTGTCATTTTTTGAGTGCAAGGACACCTGTTAATGATGGAAATAGGGATAGGGTGTTATGACTCTAGATCAACTCCTTAGAGCAGTGTGTTGTAGTCGATGAGAAGTGACCTGCCAGTAAGAAGTAAATTGGGACCTTCTATACTAGCACGAGTCCAAATACTGGATGAGATGATATTGTGAATAACTTTTTGATAATAAGGAAGGCTGACATGCAAGGTTAGGGATTTGGAGGGATGGCCGACTCGGGCTAAGACTTCTTTTGAACAAGAACATGACACATTATGTCACTTGAACAATGACTGTGACCAATGTATAAAACAATGATATTCAATCGTTAATGCATGAGACAATGAAGACTGCTCCATAGTGGTTGGAAGAGTAACCAACCAAAGGAGTTTTAGGACTCGAAAAATGCTTTAAATTTGTTATCTCATGCTTATATCTAGCCATGAATATTTATTACTTGAACTAGTAAATTATTTTCTATCATTTGCAAGTACTAAATATTGTATTTTATTGTGATTTTATCTAATACCTTGACATTTTAATAAATTTGTTGTTCGCTAGTTTTTTGTCTTTCTGTCGTAGAAAAGCGAATAACTTGGGCGAATCTGGGAGATTTAAGCCTCTAAAGAGGGTCATTCCAACTCCTTGCATCTACTTAGTTTTTTCAAGCTTTTTTAAAGTCTCTCCAATCTCATTTTTATGGATCAAGAGCGCTCTTTGTCGGAGAGTTAAAACTTGTAATAATTTAATCAAGAGCAAGTGGGATTATGGCTCCCAGACCCCCTTCCTCCATGTGGGGAAGCTTGTACTTGTCCCCTTTACTTTATGCTTTAGATTAGTTTTTTTGCTAGATTAGTTCTTTCAATTATTGCAACTAGATATAGACTTTTCTTTCATGTTTTACTTTACTTTGATTTTGGGAATAAACTGAATACTAACCCCCTTGCTTTCTCAAGTACGGTCTTTGACCTGAAAGAGACTCTTGGGTAGTAATTAGAGAACCTTCATTTGCTTTGTTTATGTATTTCTTTTCATTTTCATTTCTCTTTAAAGTCTCTTGAATCTCTCTTTTGTGGATCAAGAGTGCTCTCTATCGAAGGGTTTTTACTTTCTTAAAATCTCTTGAATATTGCTTTTGCGGATCAAGAGTGCTCTCTGGCGGAGATTTTTAACAATTAGAATTAACATTTGCATGCTCCACGTATGCTCTACCCATCGCATGCTTGTCTGAGCTTTGGGATATCAAAGCGGTAGTTTGCATTCTTTAAGTTTTCCACATTTAAGTTAATCCACTCATCTTAATAAAATCAAGTCCCCACAAACAAACAAAAATCCGGCTTTGCCTCGAAATTGATCAAAAGTGGGGAAATTTTGGCTAAGGAAGCGGGAACCACTGAAAGGTGACCTCAGAGCATAGTTATACTACATCCTTGTTGGTGTAGTTTTGAACACCGCTCTCGAGACTCCGTTCCATCCCACATGTTCTTGTGCAAAGCCACTTGGATCATAAATCCAGACATATTCCCCATACCGCAAGGTATATCGAGAATCCCCATTTCCCCCCTAATCATTTTCACCCTAATAATCTAAAATTGACCAAGAGCATTGCACAACGGTTTTCTTTACAACATTAAGCACCATTTTATTTTGACTCCATGGAACTGGTCTTTTTATTTGCTATATTTTTCTCTATCTTATGTCATGAATATTTATGTTGTTGATTCAATTTAAAGTTGCAATATCTTGTGTCGATTATTATTCATCATTATAAAACTCCTAAAAACAACTTACTTTCATTTGTAACAACGAAATAAATTTAAGAGCCTTAGAAACTCTTTATTAGGGTCTACCCCCCTTGGCTTCGTTAGGAGTTTGCCTAAACGTAGGATTCAGGATCAGGTGACAGCACCTGACTCGAGACTTGCCCCCAAGGACACACCTAGCAACTTAAAAATATTTCTTCTATGCTTCCCCCCAGGTGTGCATCTTAGCGGCAAGAAAATTTAAATAGGACAATCGAAAAGCTTCAAGTGTCCAACATCTGGTTTTTAACTAGTGAAAACCTCTTCAAGAGTCTTTTCTCCCAAGATAACATGAGGGATTATGTTCTGAATATAAATAAGAGTGTTGGAGGCTTCTGCCCATAAGGATGTTGGTAGATCCTTATCACACTTCATGGATTTTTCATCCTCACATATTGTTATGTTCTTTCTTTCAGCAACACCATTTTGCTGGGGGTTGTAGGGTACAATCAGCTGTCTTTTTATTCCCGCATCTCGAGAGAAGTCATTGAAGTCAGATGACTCAAAATCTCCTCCATTATCATATCTCAAAGCACAAATGTGCTTTCCAATCTGATTCTCAACCAATGATTTAAACTCTTGAAACTTGTTGAAAGTTTCACTCTTTGCTTTCAAAAAATAAACCCACGACTTGCGAGAGAAGTCATCTATGAAAAGCACATAATACAAGTAACCACTCAAGGAGGGTGCAGACATAGGACCACATAGATCACAATGAATCAAGTCAAGAATCCCTTTGTATCTATTGGTACTACTTGGAAAACTCTTCTTAATGTTTTTTCCAAGAGTGCAACCTCTACAAACACTATCAAAATCAGCTTTAAATATGGGCATACCTTTCACCATCTTCTGCAATCCAGGTAGCGCTTTGAAATGGAAATGACCAAGCCTTCTATGTCACATCTCACACGGACTGATTGTGTCATGTATCATGGCTTGAATGATATTTCCAGGAACCTTGTAGAGGCCCCCCTCTCTAACTCCAATCATTGATGCAGAGTTCAAGTCTTCATGCTTAGGCCATAGGAGTGCTTTGTTGTCCATAAAGATAACTCTGAATCCTTTATCTTCTAGATCCAAAACAGACAGGAGGTTCTTCTTCAGTCCGAGGACAAATGAAATTTCATCCACATGAAATACATTTCCCGAATCCAATTGAATGGAAGTGGATCCAATACCTTGGATCGAATAGGTGGTATTATCTCCAAGCTCCACCTTACATGAAAACTTATTTTCCTTCATATTTGTGATAGAGCTCCTATATCTAGTCATGTTATTGGATGTGCCACTGTCTACCAACCATGTCTCAACACTAGTGGAAATGAATCCAGAAAGGACCGAGACAAGAGAGTACTCCTTCCTTGTCTCTTGATCATCAGATGAATTCTTTCTTGTAGGTTCATCTTTTGTAGTAGTAGAAGCATGAAACCTACCATTGAAATTTCCTCTTTGCTTTGCACAACATTCTCTTTCATAATGACTCTTCTTATTGTAATTGAAACATTTAACTTTAGACTTATCAAAGTTCTTGAAATCATTCTCCTTTTGATGAGATAATTTCTTGTGAGATTTCTTACCTCTTTTCATTTGTGCCACAAGAGCGAGGTTCTATTCTTTGGAGGAAATATACTTGCTATGGATCCTCCCTTCTTCTTGTAGGAAATCATGCCACGGTCTCTCAAAGTTAGGTTGCACTTCTCGACCATTTACTGCATCCAAGAATGTCTCCAATGCAGATGGAAGACCATCGACAACAGTCTGAATGAGATCATCATCATCGATCGTCACACCAATGCTCATAAGCTGATCTCTTACTTGAGAGATGTTTGTGAAGAATGAAGCCATAGATTCATCCTTCTCCATCTTCATATTTCGAAGATTACTCTTCAATGCTCTCTTTTGACTGGGTGCCTTCTTCTCATAAAGATTTGTCTAAGTGTCGAAGCATTCCTTTGTGGTCTTCAATGGAGTAATCACGGGAATCAAGTTGTCTTTCATGGAATCATAAATGGTTATCTTTGCTTTGGCTTGATTCTTCTTGAAGGTAATGCACCCTGCATTAGAAGTGGGATCTTCAATAACACTGGATACATATCCATCTAAATCATGCTCTTTCAGGATATTCAAGATCTTGGCCTTCCAAGTGTTGAAGTTAGAAGTTACTTCAAGATGGTATTCTGGTTTTACTGAGATTGAAGCCATAATTCTTCAAGTACTATGCACTCTCAGGATCTACGTAGGCTCAATATTGATTGCTGAAATTAGCTCTTTCACGCCCTGAGCTCCGATATCATGTTAATTTTTTTATCTTTAAATCGGAGCTGCAATAATACTTGAAATCAAATAACAATCATACACATAAGAAATCACATTCGACACATGAATTTACCCTGGGAAACCCTCTATGACTTGATGGAGAAAACCCCAGCAAAACCTTCCTTAGTATATTGACAGATAGCAGATAACAAAACCCCTGGTGCAATTACAGAGCAAGAGAAAGATAAATAAGAGAGACTCAGAATAATATCATGCACAAAGAGAAGTGCATTGCCTTCTATCACATTGAATTCATCAATCCTGGATAACATATATATATATATATATTCTTCACATGCATCAGCTTCTATTTTTATCTTTTGACTTTAGTTTGAACCCACCCTCTATCTGGATGCATCAATATTGCATGAATAAAGTGTGCCCCACTTCTCATGTAGTGCATTAACTTACTGGAATGATTCTTAGGATGAACTTGCCCCTTAACTGAAGCTTTCCCACTTAGTTAGGTGGCTAACTTAAGTGTCGCCATGCAAGTGTTACAACTCAAGTGTCATCATGCAATAACACTTAGTTAAGTATATCTTCTTTGTTATCACTTACTTAATTCTCTTAACTGATTATTTCTTGTTAACATCACTATAATGATCAATTCGAGTTCTCCTTTGATTTACTGAAGTCTTCACTGAAGTTTAACAATTTGAATTTCTCTCTTAATTAATTATTTTATGTGCAATTCGAATTCTCTCATATCTTATCACATCTTATCTTTATCTCTTGTCTTATCTACATGGTCCACATGTGCTAGCTTAGTTACCATATCAAATATACTAAGGATATTTTCCCATTGATGTGATCATATTGTTCTACTATCATTCCAAGTGGTTATATGCTAAAGTAATTCACTCTAGAGGTGGTCAGTCTCTAGAGGAGACTTAATATCTCAACCATGGTTAGTAGTACATCACACACCATACATGTTTCGACATGCAAATCATCACCTCAACATGTGAGGCACCACCTCAACACATGAAGATCTATCTTGACACACAAGACCTTAGCCTTGACTAGAAAGACTGTACAAAAACATCACTTTGACATACAAAGCACTTGCCTCAACACATGAAGCTTAACCATTCTTGAGGCAAACTCAAGATTCTTCTCCAAGTTTTCTAAGTCCAACTCAGGCTCCTATAAGGCACTACCTCGACTCACGAGGCTTAATATTAACACACAAGATTGACCTAGAGAATGACTCATGATGTTGTAACTTTAACATAAAGAATCTCTGACACTAATACCCCCCATTTTGTGGAATGGAATACCACCTTGTGGCATATTGAAACCTAAAGCAACATCGACATTCATACCTCCCATTCCTTGGAAAGGCATACTACTTTGTGGCATATTGAAACCTAAGGAAATGCTGATATTCCTACCTCCCATTCCTTAGAAAGGAATACTACCTTGTGGCATGTTGAAACCTAAGGAAATACCAACATTCATACCTCCCATTCCTTAGAGGGGCACACTACCTTGTGTCATGCTAGAGCCTAGAATAGCTCCAATTATTGTGGAAGGGGTTGGCATAGACAAACATCCTCCACTAAATGGGAAATCATGAGATGAAAATGAGGGACCACTACCCATGGTAGTGATGTTTGTTGTTACATGAGGAATGCTAGCGAGTATAGATTGAAAACCAAGAAATGACATCCCAACAGAAAAGGAATTGGTGGCTTGTGACAAAGATGTTGAGTTTCCAGTCCCACTAGAGGGATCACCAATCGATGGGATTGCCCCTCTGGTAGATACTCCAGATGATGGTTGTAACCATGCCAATTCCATTGCGGATGACACAGTTAGTTCACTCCTCCAAAATGGTTAGAAGTGACTGGGGGTGTAGTTCCCCCAGTAACAAGTATATCCCTTGTGTTTTCCATATCATCCAATCTAGATAATGGATTATCAAATATTCTAAATGTATGTCTATCACACTCATGGTTCAGTAAGAGTTACGGACTTTGAGGTGAATTTAATTGTATTGTTGGGTCTAAAAGGTATTCAATTTCAATGGGAGCTAAGTTATCCTGAGGGGGAGGGAGTGTGTTCTTTGGAGATCTATTGAAATGACCATCCACACCACCATGGTATCCCTCCTCAGATAACGTGTTAGACTCATTAGATCTTGAGTGTGTTTCCTCTTCAGTGGGGTTAACTTTAGGTTCTTGATTCTCTTCCTTAACACCTTGTGGGGGTGGATCACCGTGATCTAGTATCCTCCTCTTCTTAGGTATCTCTCCCCTTTTAGGCGAGAGTTTTTGAATCCTTCTTGAACTATGAATAGGTTGATCAACCACCCTGGCTTAACAAAGACACAAATGAGAAGCTTATAAGACTTGAAAAACAAAAGAACCACACTGACTAAACATTTCCTAAAGGATTTAACACAAGCAGCCTTACTCTTCCAGTGACAAGCAAAAGGTAGCTAAGACCTTATACCAATCAATGGAGAGTTGTGCAAAGTTCCTTCCAGAGCTCAACCTCGAATGATTAGGGCCCAAGTCCAACCAATGAAGGTTCAAATGAGACAATTATGCTAATCCTCACGCATCAATTTCTAAGGGTGAAAGCACTTGCCTTTAGCGAATATCCTCCCAAGGAGTTGGGATAGAGATTCTATATTTGTATTAGGTACCACAAGATATTCCCCTTGTAGTCACTTGTGTGGAACCTAGGAAAATCAACTATGGGTACCACTTCAAACTAGGAATTCGGGTAGAACGATCATCGGAAAGAACTTCTACAAATGGGCAAGGAACGTAGGACTAATTCCTAGACCCAAAGATCTCATTATAGTAGTGGTGTGACCGCAAGGATTTTCCACAACTAAAAAACTCCCAAACTCGCATGACCCCACTAATCCAATTGACAGGGGATAATCTGACCACTTGAACTAGCTTAACCTACCGCTTAACGGTCGTGTTAGAGGCATTTTCCTGACAAGTAATTTGCATTACTGATAGATTTTGCACTCTTGAATTAGATCCTAGTTTAATCTTATATGGCCTTGGAGAAGTTTACTCTTGAATCCTAAAACCAAGGCCCTAGAACCTAGACTATTAGTTGGTTTCTAAAAGAAAAAATTTCCTAGTTCTTTTATTATGCCACTACTTTTCAAAAATTGACAATATTTAGGAACTAATAATAACAAGGAATCACACACTTTCAATGCCAATAAATATGTTCAAATGACTTTCAAGCATTAGCAATCTTTCAATAGAAGATAGGGTACTTAAAAGTTCAAGCAATCAAAAGTTTCACGAATTTCAAACAATACTCTTTCATTCAAATTCAAATGAATTCAATTCAACTTTTATTTTTGAGAAAATGTGAAACAAACCAATATCACCACTGCAAAATACAAGTTGATCACTTTTTCACTATGATGCGCAACATAAATGACCTAAAATTTCTCTTTTCATTAACTATGCATGAAGTATTAGGAGAAGAAAAGTGTTTCTTAAGCTAACAAATAAAGCACAATTAAATTTTCACTCAGAAACAAGTCTCTTGGTATCTTACTTTACCTATTGAATGAAGCAATGAGATGTCACAAAAAATCATGCACCCATTTCTTTTGCACGCAATTCCAATATAACAAGGAATTACTAATCAGACTCTTTGCTCATGGAACGTATTCCAAAAGAAATTTTCAACTTGAATATCTTTTAATGAATGCAAAACACTGACCAATTGGATCAATCTATGGCAGTATTGACTTAGGACTTATTTTTGTTTATGGATACCTTATGAAGATTCCAAAGAGGCTACAAGGATTTTACAATAATGATGAAGGATCCAAAACCAAGAAAATCACTCATGCAATCTTTTACCAAAGAGTAAGACTCATAAAAACTCACAAACAAACTCCTAAAGATGCTATGCAACCAAAAATTTAGTCTCCCAAAGGGTGAAGGGTTTTGATTTATACTTTCTCTAAGGGGTATGCACCTATTAACTAGGATAGTTGCATATGCATCCGACTATTCAATACAAAGAATGCATATGTACCTACCTAATAAGACTATAAATAATGCATGTATGCTTCTGCTACCAAAAGAAGCAATGTATGGCAAGGCTTAGGAAAATAAAAACAAACCAAAAGCATACTTTCTTTGAAATAGGTTGACTCTGACTTAGGGAAGATGCAAGGAATGATTATCCAATCAAAGAAACCTTTGAAAAACTGAAGGAAAAACCAAACCCTATGAGGAATATTTTTAAATATTTAATTGCCTAGTGGAGTCGCCAGTTCTATTTAAGGGATTTTATTCACCTAATAGATAGGGTTTAAACTATCAATAGGTTGAAGGGAAGATGAACCTCTAATTTCCTACTTACTCAATAGGCATGAATAGATGACGAAATATGGGTGCACTTAATTGTATTCCATGCTTGAAGTTTGTTGCAAGTGGATGACCTTGAGTACTATCCTTTGACCAATCCCGAAACCCATAGATACCTGCAGACACGCAACATAACACCTTCCTCAAATACTTTTGTATACTAGAAAGTGATGACAAAAGTAATGCTAGATTAAATAAATGAAATAAGTAAATTGAACATTAAATACCAGTATCAACTCCATTCATGATATACCACAGTAAACAATATCACCAATGCCATCAGTTTAGTGGTGGGGGGAGAAGAGTGATCTTATATTACTTTCAAGAGACAATTGAAAACAACATATGATACCTGAGTTCTCAATGCGATATCTCTTTCACTGGTCTAGTTCATCCTTGCACAGTCCATTGAAAACCTTTCTTCCATGAACTTCTTTCGACTAAGAATAAAAAGGACCAAGATGGCTAGTCCCCACTCACTCTAGCAAGAAGGTCACACTCAACATATAATAGAGACTAAGGGGTAGAATGCATGTAAAATCCTTGAGGCATTAAACTCTTGACTCAAATATTCATCACTTCATTTCTTTCATAACTAGTACCCTGTCCTTCCTTTCAAATATTGTTTTATACTTTGTTGTGGATGGTTTGGGTGGTTTGGTTTAGTGTGACTAGTACTAAACTGAATCATAACTATACCAAACATCCATGGAAACTCCTTTATCTTTTTTATTTTTCAAATTTTCATAGGGGTACGTGTGTTGCTGATGGGTAACACATGTATACCCATGTACCTTGTGTGCAACCCACATACACATATAAAAATGTCAATTTTGAAGAACATTTCACATAATTTGGTATGTGAGGGGTGTATGGAGGCTTTTTAGCAAATTTGAGCAATTTGATGCTATAAAAAAATTCACATTTCTTAATGTTTTCTAGAATTTGATGTTTTTCAAGGTTTCCAACACCTACTTGAGATGTGAGATATGCTCTTCCTAGGTAGCACTATAAACCAATATATCATCTAAATACACTATCACAAATGAATCTATAAAAGGGTGCAATACATCATTCATCAAACACATAAATGTAGCTAGTGCATTACACACAAAAAGGCATTACTAACCATTCATATAGACCTTGCCTTGTCTTGAAGGCGGGATCCTAGGTGTCTTCTTCCTTCACTTGTAGATGGTGGTATCCTGATTTGAGATCCAAATTGGTGAATTACTTGGCATGCTACAACTGATCTAGCAAATCATCGATCCTAGGAAGAGGATATTGATTCTTGAGGGTGATATTATTTAGATATATATAGTCAATACACATCCACCAAGTCCCATCCTTCTTGGGTATTACGATAATAGGTGACCCGCAAGGTGAGGTGCATGGTCAGATTACTCCTTGCTCCAACAGTTGCTATAGTTTCTTTTTTACTTCTTCTACTTCAACAAAAAATTGTTTGTATAGATCGATGTTTGGAAATGGATAATATGGCAATAGTTTTATATCATGCTTCACTTCCCTCTTAGGAGGTATCCCTCTAGGCTCTTGGAACAGTTCTTTGTATGCCTGTAAAAGGTTCTCCAACTGGTGTTTCTTCTCTTTGGTACATCCCTCCAGAGATGCCTTTACTTTTACTGATTCACCTTCTTACTTATTATGTCTTAAGAAAAGCAACACAAACTTTCTACTTGAACTGATCAATTTTTTCTCTTGGATGGCACTTACTAGTGATATTTCTGATTTACCTTTATGCGCATTGATGATGAAATATTTCCCATCCTTGATCAAGTGGTATTGGTTTTCTCCCCTCATGAATATCTCATCCCTCTTATACATGTAGGCACTTCCAAACACTACACCACAAACATCAAGGGGTACTATATCTACCTCCATTTCATCAATATAATATGCTCTTATGGAAAATTTATTCTTGCACTATTTTTGACCCTAAGTTATGTATACTTAATTACCCATCCCAATGGATAGGGGTTATTATTATCATGTACTTCCAATCCATGATTACTTACCAGATCTTCTTCTATGAGATTGGCTAGTGAATTGAAATAAATAGAGAATCTACCTTGGTCTTCTTGATCTGGATCTTGATATGGAAGAGTTTTTTCATCTCCTTCTTTTCCTTGTGATGAAGGCTACTCATATTCACCTCCTCCTACACTAAAGTGCATACAATATTCTGAACCACATCTATGTTGCTCTCTACCTCTTGTTAGTTTTTCAGAATTTACTTCAAACTGATCTAGGATCTTAACTGAGAGAACAACATGTACAACATATGTACAGCATATCAATCATGGACACAATAATGCAAGCACACAAGACACACAGAGTTTCACTAGGGAAAACCAAGAAGGTGAAAAACCTCACAACTTCCTCAGAGATAGATAGAGACATGATACAAAACCCAAGCATAAGAGATATACTCTTAGCAGCAGCTTCTCCTCCTCTAATAGTGCGCCACTCTCCATTGAGTGTATGAGTGAGAAGTGAATGATCAAATAGAGTTCCTCCCACACTCTATTTATACTTGACTTGACTTGCCTAATAAACTTACTAGGTTGGCCTCAACTTAATCACATAATATAATGCTGACAGGGCCGACCCCCAATAGGGTGGTCTAATAACCCTTTAACCCACATGACTTATACAGGGCCGACCCAATCAAGGTGGTCTAATAACCCATCAAGTATAAGTTGCGACACTTACAATATAAATGACGACACTTTCGTATAGAGGAATAATACCATCTCTATAGGAGTACAATATACATATGTGAAATACATTCCGAAGTTACAAATACATCAACACTCCCTCTTAACTAGGAAGGTATTTCTTGACACAGATCTGATAGCACAAGTCTTCTTCTTTGGATCATCGTCATTGTCATGGTTGCTGCTATCTCAATCAATCTTTGAACTACTCGTCATAGGAATTTCTACAGAGCCAGTCCTTTTTCATACTGGATGTAGGCCCACCTCCTGCAGGTCTTCATAATCACTAGCCATACTGTGGAATCCTCAGGACTTATTACGTGCGTCACAAATCCTCGTAAGAGCATCCCAGGACTGATTAGGGGCACACAACCCAACCTATCAGATCTCCCAGGTCTTATATGTGACCCTCATCACAAACCCTCGAAAGAGAATCCCAGGACTTATTACGGGCACACAACCCAACCTATCGGATCTCCCAGGTCTTACATGTGATCTCCACTACAAACCCTCGAAAGAGCATCCCAGGACTTATTACGGGCACATAGCCCAACCTATCGGATCTCCCAGGTCTTACATGTAGTCACCACCACAAACCCTCGAAAGAGCATCCCAGGACTTATTACGGGCACACAACCCAACCTATCGAATCTCCCAGGTCTTACATGTAGTCACCACCACAAACCCTTGAAAGAGCATCCCATGACTTATTACGGGCACACAGCCCAACCTATCGGGTCTCCCAGGTCTTACATGTGGTCATAGGACAAACCCTTGAAAGAGAATCCTAGGACTTATTATGGGCACATAGCCCAACCTCTCGGATCTCCCAGGTATTACATGTCCTCTCAAGCACAACCTGTCCACGGCCACAGAGCATCATCCTGATACTCACCATACATCATCCTGATGTACATCATCTGGAGCAACATCCTAAAGCTCATCATCCATGATCATCCTGATCATACAATGCATCCACCTGATGCATACATAGTATCTACCTGATACATATCATCATACATGATCCTCCTGATCATACAATGTATCCACCTGATACATATACAAATACATGATCCAACTGATCATAACAAGCATCCAACATGATGCATATACATATACATGATCCAACTGATCATACCAAGCATCCAACATGATGCATATACATATACATGATCCAACTGATCATAACAAGCATCCAACATGATGCATATACATATACATGATCCAACTGATCATAACAAGCATCCAACATGAGGCATATACATATACATGATCTAATTGATCATACCAAGCATCCAACATGATGCACATGCAAAGCAGTAACTGGAGCATCATCCCGATGCTCATCACACGATGCTTACATCCACAGCCATGGGAAGGATCCTCCTCTCACCATGCTTGGAATGGCTTCTGCAAATGTGTCCATCACTTCTTCCTCGAAGTGTCGTCAATCTGAAGAACACCAAGCCTCTCTCTAAAGTATTTAAACTTCACTTTGGCTAGTGGTTTCGTCAACACATCTGCAACCTGCTCATCCGTCTCAACATACAAGAGCTTCACTGCTCCTCTCTGCACCATATCCCTGATATAGTGATATTTGATCTCAATGTGCTTCGACCTGTCGTGGAATACCGGGTTCTCAGATAGTTTCACACAACTCTGGTTGTCACAAAAGATACTAGTAGCCTCCAATGGGAGATCAAATAACTTAGACAGTAGCTTCCAGAGCCATACTGCCTCACAACTAGCCGAACAAGATGAAACATACTCTGCCTCGACTGTACTCAGTGCTACGTAGGATTGCTTCCTGCTAAACCAAGAGATCACACCTGATCCCATACTGAAGTAGCACCTAGAAGTGCTCTTCCTATCTACAGCACTACCTGCTCAGTCTAAATCAACATAACCCTGCAGGTTAAACTTTTGATTCGCATCATACTTGAGCCCATAATCAATTGTACCCTTCAGGTACCTCAGAATATGCTTTACAACAACCAGGTGAACACCTTTGGGATCTGTCAGGAACTGGCTCAATGTGTTCACCGCAAAGCAAATATCCGGTCTCGTGTTCGTCAGGTACATCAAGGACCCAATCATCTGACAATACACCGTGACATCAACTGGCTCAGATGAAGCATCACACAGAAGCTTCAGGTTCGATGCCATAGGTGTGGCAATGGCCTTGCAGTCCATCATCCCGAACCTCTTCAGGATCTCTACTGCATACTTCCCTTGTCCAAGGAAGATCCCATTTGCACTCTACCACACCTCCATGCCTAGAAAATAGTGCATCATCCCCAAGTCCTTCATCTTGAACTCAACAACAAGCTTCCTCTTGGTATCGGAAATCAATCCATCCTCACCTGTAACAAACAAGTCATCCACATAAATAAGTAGTATCACAGGATTTCCTTCCTCAACCTTGTAGTAAAGGTTGGAATCTGCTTTACTCTTAGTAAAGCCCAAACTGGATAGAAAGCTATCTATCCTAGGAGCTTGCTTCAAGCCATACAAGGATTTCTTCAACCTGCACACATATGACTCCCTGTCATGTGTCTCAAAACCAAGTGGTTGCTCCAGATACACTTCCTCCTCGACTACACCATTCAAGAAAGTTGTCTTGACATCCATCTGGTGTATCTTCCATTTCATCACTGCATCCAAGGCAAGTACTGATCTGATGGAAGTGTACCTAGATACAGGAGAAAAAGTTTCTTCATAGTCTATTCCCTCTTTATGGGAGAAGCCACGAGCTACAAATCTCGCTTTGTACTTTTCTATGCTGCCATCTGTAGCATGCTTGATCTTGTAGATCCACTTGGGAGTCACAACAGACTTCCCTTCAGGTCTTGGGACCACATCCCAAACATGATCGATTGGTACTTCTCGACCATGGCATCCTTTTACTATATCCTGTATCATGGGCACTTCATATTCTTCAATATCTTCAATAGATAGTTTGAACTTCGTTGCTGGAACAAATGTTGTAGTCCTTCTTTTGTAGGTGATGGTATACGATCTTTCCTACAAAGCAAGTCAAATTGCATGGTTAGAAACATCTCATAGTTTTTAGAACAAATTCTTACACATAAAGAAATATGTCATACAGTCATGCAATTATTTTAGCCAATGCTTTAATACAACATTTATCCATATCCCATAACTTTCTAGATGCCTTCCAATCTCTACCAGAACATTGTTAAGAGTGTGCACAACTCCCAACATGTCAGCAAAGAGGTTTCATTCTAGATAAGTAGCAATGGAATGTTGTACAGTGCCATAGGCCACTTACCCATCACATGCATATTAGTAGTATATTGTTCATTAATGCAATTATTCTAATATGCATAATACACACCCTAAGTCTAGGAACATAAGCATATACATCATTGAGCAATATTATTTAAACAAACAAGTATGCAAGAAATGACAATTCAAATACTTATCTTTGTTTGGTTGTAGGGTGGACTCCCTCTCAATATTTGATTCCTTGCAGGAACTACTGGAGTGTGCTTCCTGGATTACCTGTCTTTGAACTTATATCCATCCTCGATCACTATGCATACTTACTAGTATCATCATTATGTTATCTTCGAGGTCTCATACATACATTCATTAGTATAATCTTAATAATATCAAAACATTATGATTCTAAGTAATCTTAAACATGTATGGTCAAGATCATTTCATACACAGATAATTTATCACAATTCTTTTACTCATGCATATTCCTATTTGACCATAGGACTTTTCTGGTTAGTCATATCATCAATCAAAGTAAGAAGCATAATATGCCTATGATTACTAACTTCAATGAATAATCATTATCAATTATGCCATGTATACTTATATAAGAGATCCTAACACAAGGTAGGATTCTAACTTCATATAGGAAAAACATACATGGATTAGCATGCTAGCTAGTTATGTCTAACATACCCGCATAATGTCTTCTTGTTCTCTTCAATGATTTGTGCTAGTAACCTGCATATCTCATAGGTTAATCATTATAGAACCAAGTTATACATACCTCGTAAGTAGATCTTCTATGTGATCCATGACAATGGATGAATCTTTGTCTTCATGTCACCATGGTCATATGTTCTTGAACTAGAACATGATTTGTCTTTCTTGATGTACCTTTCATGTTAGCGGACAACATCAACCTCATACAACACCACAATGCATTAGTACAATCATAAGTGTCAAAACCCTAATCAATGAATATCTTCTATCATGCATTCATATTTTTATTAAGGTGATACGACAAGTCTAAAATTAATCAAGATTGTACTAATCTTAATGAAGACAAACATATCATAAACTTAATCATGAACAGATTTTGAAACATACCCGTAAGTCATACCTGTCGAGTTTGCTTGTAATCTTCTTATGTAAGGCCTTAACCTCATCTCCCTCTGAAACTGGAACTTCTTCACTTATGCAGGTGACCAATCCATTATCTTCTAGGATTAACCCAACCACTTGATTTGCAAAAAATGGATCTGGAGCTGGATTAGGGTTTGTCAGGGAAACCCTAAAAATTCAAACTTCTGAAGTGATAGGAAGATGCGCCTTGATGAGCTGATCAACCTGGTATACTCAGAATTTGAAAACTGCAAAGTTTCACCCCTCAAGTTTGCTTTTCAATCTTCCGTATTCACTAGGGAGGACCATGAATTAGGGTTTGAGTTTCCCGGATCTTAACCCAACCAAATAGTTTGATACAAAGCTCTAAACTTCGATTTTTCCAAGGAGCTTCCAGCTATGGTCACAGATTTCAAAAATTCCCATTTTTGCAGAAGCCCTAATTTTTCACCTTTCCAATCAAAGTCCCGAACTAGGGTTTGATCAAGCCCGACCTTCTGCTCAACCAAAAAATTTGATCTTGGTCTCTAAATTTCGATTTTTATGAGGAGCATCCAGCCGTGGCCTCCGATTACAAAAATTCCAACTTTCTCTGAAACCCTAAATTCCCGTAGCCATGAATGAAGGTGCTCAAAATCCAATTATGTTTTGACAGAAATATGCACCTGATTGTTTCTGGTGTAACTCAGAAATTTCATATCTACAGGGTCTAAAACTTCTGCCTGCGGTAGCCTGACCTGTTAACTTTTCAACCCCACAGGTCTGACATCAAATGGATTCTCTGAGAGAGATTTAGCCAAGTGTCGCAACGTGACATGTTTATGGGTTAAAACAAGAGAGCGAACTTGTACGGAGTGCCACGTGTCACTGGTTCAATTTAGGAATCTGAAAATCAGACTTGTGAAAGTACAGTCCATTCCCTACCTGTCACTTTTACGAAATTTCATTTGGAGCTTCATAGCCCAAGTTGTGACTTTTTTTCCTAGGTCACCTGTTTATGACTGAGATCTGGAAGAGGTGGAAACCCTATATTGTACAGGTCATAAATTTGAAAGTACAACGAATTAGAGGCTCTCCTTCGGACACAAGGTACATGGGGATCTTATCTTCGACCTGTAAGATTTTCAGATCCTGAAACTTTGCCAAAATTAATTTAAAGAGAAAGTGCTATGATGACTGGTTTTTGCTATATCAATCCCTAGCTTCGCAAGTGCAACAAGTGTCATAAATGCCATACCATGCCTTCTTTCAGGCTAGCTCTGATACCATGTTAGTTTTTCAGAATTTACTTCAAACTAATATAGGATCTTAACTGAGAGAACAACATGTACAACATATCTACAGCATATCAATTATGGACACAATAATGCAAGCACACAAGAGACATAGAGTTTCATCGGGGAAAACCAAGAAGGTGAAAAACCCCACAACTTCCTCAGAGATAGATAGAGCCATGATACAAAACCCAAGCAGAGATATACTTCTAGCAGCAGCTTCTCCTCCTCCAATAGTGCTCCACTCTCCAATGAGTGTATGAGTGAGAAGTGAATGATCAAATAGAGTGCCTCTCGCACTCTATTTATACTTGACTTGACTTGCCTAATAACCTTACTAGGTCGGACTCAACTTAATCACATAATATAATGCTGACAGGGCCGAACCCCAATAGGGTGGTCTAATAACCCTTTAACCCACATGAATTATACAGGGCCGACCCCCAATAGGGTGGTCTAATAACCCTTTAACCCACATGACTTATACAAGGCCGACCCCATCAAGGTGGTCTAATAACCCATCAAGTATAAGTTACGACACTTACAATATAAATGACGACACTTCCATATAGAGGAATAATACCATCTCTATAGGAGTACAATATACATATGTGAAATACATTCCGAAGTTGCAAATACATCAACACCTCTTTACTTGAATCCGTAGCTAGAAGGTTCTTCTTCTTAGCATCCTTCTTGCGGTTCTTAGGGTTCAATGATGTAGCTTCCAGTACTTTCTTCAGTGTGACCATCAATGTTACAATGGTTTTTATATCCTTGCACTAATGTGTTGTGGTTGTAGTATTCTTATATTTTCCTTGCCACTTCTTCTTCCCCTCCTTGGAAGTATCTTGGTTCTCTTTCTATTTAGAACCACTTGGATGTCCTTTCTTGTGGCCTACATTTTCTAGTTGGTGTGTTTGCACACATTCCTCATCAATTGTCATGGGATTGAAGAGCATCACTTGATTTTGTAAATGACTATGTAGACCACCCATATACTTGAGGAGTACATCTATATTCTTGGGTGAGATATCCAACATGATAGACATCTTCTTGAATTCAATGGTGTACTCTTGCACACTCTACCCTTTCCTTTGTCTGAAGTAATACCAATAGATCCTCTAGTCTTCTACATATCCGATAGGGTAGAACTGGGACTTAATGAAGGTTTTGAAACCCCCCCACTTAGTTACTGGTGGATCACCCTCCAACCTAAGTGCTCGTGTGTGGCTTTCCCACTAGGTTAATACAGGGCCCTCCAATTTCAGTCAGGAAAATGAAATCTTTTTCTCCTCATCTATGTTGTGGATACTAAAATAGAACTCTAATTGTTGCAACTAATGATTCAACTTTAAACCATATCACCTTTGTACAACTTGATATCGAATTTAGTTTCCATTTTAAACAAAGACTAGGAAGGGGTTATGGCATTGGAACTTGGATGCTCTTTCTCGAGCTCTTTCCTTGGCTCCCTTTCTGGGTTGTCTTTATCTTATGATTTCCCCTATGATCTGATCTCTGAGTTAGAGCCTCCAACATCACCAAAAGGTACAAATTTTCTCTCCATATCTGCCATGAGGATTGACATGTTGCGTGTGATATCAATGACTTGTATTTCTAGCATTATAAATTGTTGCTCATATTTTCCCATTGCTTATTCACCAAACTCATCCGCCATGTCTAGCATTTGAAGACTTTTTCTTTATTCTGCCACTAGATCCTACAATTTCCCACAAAATCCCAAATAAAACTGCTCCATTACCGATATTATTTGTAAACTACCTTTGATATTCCATTGGAGCAGTTTGTCACAATGGATCTTACAACTTAGTTCTTTGTATTAGCTTATTTCCATTGAATGCTAAATAAATTGGAACTGAAATAAAAATAACTAGATCAAAGAAACACACAAACTACACAATCAACACAAGATTTACCTTGGGAAAACCCACTATTGGGAAAAACCCATCCAGAAATGAGGGCTATGCCTTGCTGTTTTATATAGAATGCATATACAAAGGAAAAGGTACTCCCTATGGAGTTACATATGACTCTACAGCCAGAATGGTTACTACAAGAACTCCTAATTCCTATGTTATGCTCTAATATCCACTCCCATGCCATTTCTAAACTATGGAACAATACAATAACATCGTAAGAATGGAACCCTTGGCCCGATATTTAACATATCATGATAGTCGTCTAGGGTTAGTTCTCAGGTTTTTGCATGCCTCAACTCCTAATTAGTGTTAAGTTTTTGGACCTTCTAGAATTTTGTTGAAAATCCAAATGTGACTCGCTATGCACGTGTGAGAAATGAGAGTTGACATGGAATACACTCGGATAATATGGTGGACAACTAGATGGGTCAACTTATGGGAGGCTTAACTCCTTCATACGAACTCCATTTTGAGATGATTCGTGTACCATTGGAAAGGTCTCAGAGTGTAGAATATAATTAAGGGGCATAGCACAAGTGATAGAATTTTGACCCCAAAAAACATCATTTAATCCCTCAAACTGACCCTAGAAGGTTCTGGACCCCAAAACTGCAAAGTGAAACTTACCCCTAAAATGGGCCCCACAAACCAATTTATCCAATATTTCCACCCAAGTAGTACCAAAATAGATGACAAATAATATATTGATCCATTTCGGATCACTCTCCCTAATATTGACCCACTCCCTCCCTTACAGTACACCATTCCCATATGTGGAGGTGGGGTTTTTTTATACCCAACTTAATCAGCGAATCAATATAGTTATGCCATGATGTACTTGAAGTTGTAAATCATATGCTCATGCATCCTAATGAGCACAAGTTGGATATAATACATATCCATATATGAGCATGAACCGTTGGCATGTCCAAAACCTATAATTTACTCCTACTAAGCCATTGGATGAAAGAGATAAATATAATTATAGCAATGATCGTTAAGATAATTTAATTTATACCATATTTTATCTACATGTATTAATATATGTAGAGAGTTTACTTATTATTTTTGTAGATTACTTTATATATATTGGTATTGTGAAGGACGTGGAGATATGTTTGCATTGGTTGTGGAGACATACCTAGGAGACATCATAGAGGCTATTCACTTAAATTTTGATAGAAGTTGTTAGTCGCCTTTGCAGCCTACTTGGTTTAGAGGTAAAACCATTACTTCAGGAAAGAAAGAAACGTATACATATCCTTGATGACACGTTGTGGGATATGATTTAGTTGCTTGGGAAAATTCTTAGGGTGAAGCACCTTGTGAAGGCTTCTTAACATGATTAAGATCGATATGAGAGGAGACAGTAGACGAGATTTCAATCTATCGTGGGTGGTAATGGGGAGGATCATCATGACAACGGTCATGAGGGTGGTGGTGGTAGTGGTAGTGGTGGTGATGTGTGTGATGGTGATGGTCGTGTTAGAATTAGTAATGATGTTGATCATAGTACTGTGTATGGTAACACTTCTACTTGTTTTTTACAAAGAAAACTACAAATTTTATGTTTTTTCAACTTCAATCCATTTAAAATCATATTTTTTTTTGTGAATTTCACTTTGAAGTAAAAACACGATTTGTAGAGAATTGTCTTAGCTTCGTACTCATATTTAAAAAAAAATCTAAACATATAGTGGGATAAATTTGTTGTTTACTAACTGCATATACTTTAACATTTTAGGAAAGGATAATAAGTGACCTATGTGCTTGTCATGTTTTTTAGAGATGAATATTCATTTTAGGGAAAAAATTATATGCTCACAATCTACACATATTTCACTAGGTTCTGAACTATATTTTGAGTTCTTTTAGAATTAGGCACTATTTTTAATTATTTATTGAAATAGCGTACAAAAAATGGTGCCATATTGAGACATGCTTGTTCCCACCAATTTTCTTTTTTATGCGACCATAATCAAGAAAACTAAAACTACCCTTTTGAAGAGGACAATGTGAGGAGGATTCCTATGATTTTTTTCTATTTTTTTGGTGTTTCCATTTTGAAGATATTGAATTTTCATTTCATGTGATTTTTCAGAACAATAAAATTCCTAAATGATAAAGTTTAGAAAAAAATATTAATAAATATAAATTCATAATGAAATGAAACAATTATTATATCATTTTTTTATAAATTCGACATTCAATTAAAAACTATCAAAATGTACAAGTGAAGAAAACTAGATGGTTGCAAAAAGAGGCCAGATATCTGTCAAGGACAACGAAATGCCAATGGATGGACAGACTGAAAAACTTCTCAATCTGCTAAGCAAACCAAATTCAACAAAGAGTTTTGATACTGAGCATGATCCGCCACAGGTTGGGGGTTATGGCCACAAACTAGACATAAAAAAGATTGAAATCTATCAGACATAAACAAAACAAGACACAATACAATCCATGACTGTTCTTCAAAAGCGCATGCAACACATAGAAAGACTAATCATCATCTGAAATTAGAATGGGAGGAGAAGCAAACTGCTCTTCACTTGGCTTTTCCTTCTTTGCACCAGAAGGCTTGCCTAGATCAAACGACGGAAAACCATTT
This sequence comes from Larix kaempferi, assembly GCA_027924585.1. Lineage (NCBI taxonomy): Eukaryota > Viridiplantae > Streptophyta > Pinopsida > Pinales > Pinaceae > Larix > Larix kaempferi. The sequence continues at coordinate 2,782,629 of BSBM01000191.1, forward strand.
GAGTGTTTCATGGTTATGAAGGAGCCTAACTGAATGTTTAACCTGTTAATTCCTAGGCAAGAGCATTGATCTTGAAATTAATCTGGGCATTAGATTCCACATGTGCCTGAGTGAGATGTTGGAGCTAGCTCTCCAACCAGTCCATCCTCACATGCAAGGTCATACCTTGAGAATTAGTATGAGATCGACCCTCGACATAGTTCGTGATGGACTGGCCTAGCAAAGCTTTGGTATACCACATAAGACCAAGTGTTTTAGTATAACAAGTTTCTGTGGTTTGTGTAGAGCCCAAATATTCCACCATATGACCATAATATTCCACCAATATTCTGAAAGTAGGCTTCCTACAATGCTCAAGGAGCCTAGTTTCCATATCGTGAACGTGGCTTCTAACCGGAGGACCACTGTTGGTCCTCACTGCAGCTTCTGACTGGAGCACTGTTGATGGTCCCCGTCGGCCCTGAGGCATATGGGGCCGATGGGGACCAACAATAGTCCTCCACTCTGTGTGCTTAATGCAAGCCATGACGAAGGAACAAGTGAGAAAAACATAGACTAAAGGGGAGTGGGGGCTATGAAAGCAGAGCTGATAAATGGAAGAATTGGAGATACGGGAAGAAATCAGGAGGTAAAGGTGGTGATGGCCAAAGGAAAGGTGGCAATATCTCTTATTGAGCATAATCATCAGCCATCACATCTCCCAATCTAAGCAAGTACAATGAACGAAGGAGGTTGAATGCACCATGAACGCTGGTGCATTGATTGAATCATGTGAGGCAAAGCTCGATGGAAAGTTGAAGAGTCATGCGAGTGAGGCGGATGATCCCCACCTGCCCATTATGCATGCTAAGAAAAAAATTTCTCTTAATATAAGTGTGTGGATGGTCCACACGCCCGGTGGCCATCCACTCAATTCACCTAATGTCACAATCATGGGCATGCCATGTGGCTAGGAGTGCGGCAACACCCGTAGTGGGAAAACAATTAGCATATCATTACAAACTAGATTTGAAGGTGAGTCCATTGGTACAAAGTCTAACAAATAATGTTTGAAATTTCTAGGAGTTTGGCCTTGGAGAATTTGTAGGTTTAAGAAAACTACAAGAGATTTTGTAGGTTTTGTTGACAAAAAACTCTTAACTGAGAAAATATGTCGGCCGAGAGATTTTTATAAATATAATGATGTCATTGGCTAAAACTCTAGGCTGAGAATTTGACAACCTCTCATCCGGAAGTTTAAACTCTCGACCGAGAATTTTATTGAACTCTCAGTCAAGAGTTTATGTTGAGTTTTTTTGTGTGTTCCCTTGTGCACGATTTCCCCCCCTCCACTCCTCACTCCAAAAAGTGTTACCCAACTTTGTAGGTTTACCAAAATACTTAATGTTGTTTTGCATATTAGTGCATTTGTGTATGTGTATACGACCTATGGTTTTATTATATCGATTATATAAATTTGTTTACTCTATATTTGATTGTGTGTCATAGCTTATTTTGTCATATTTGACTTGATATGATAATGATTATTTGACATATATACATTGTTGTTTGATGCAATTATGTTTTACATGTATGAATGTTTGATATAGTTATGTTTCATATTTGTTATGTATATTATTTTTTTCTAAGGGGCAAGATCCTCTCATCTTCCCTAGAATATCATGATGGATGGTGGCACAACTTCTAGCCACAATAGTAATTGGTAACCCAGTTGGACTCAACCAAACTCAAACCTCAATATATTAGAACCCAAAACCTCATGGAAAACTCCACCTTGAAATGGTCCATCTGAAGTGATTGAGCTAACCCACTAGGCTATTTTATTCCCAATGAAAAACTCACAGGATCACCCCTTCCCTAGAATATCCAGATGGAGGGTGGCTCAACTTCCAACCGCAATAGTAGTTCGTAACTCACCAAGGTTCAATGTAACTATAATAGAGATCTCATACCAAACTCTACCTTGGAACAATTCACTCGAGGCAATTGACCTAACCTACTTTATATTACATTCATAAATTTAATTAATCATTCCAACTAGCCCATGCTATATAGGTTCCTCATTTGAATCTCAAGGGGTTTGACACACTAAGTCTACGTCACATACATTACATTGGGTATCATCCTTGGATTGGGGAGAAGTGCTCATAAATTTTCCAAAGAAAAATAATAATAATTTCAACTAATCAAATATCAATTATTTAAGTCAATCTATATTATTAAACTAATTAATTTAGTTAGATTTCATTGATGGTTTTTATTTTTATTTTTGTAAACTGCAGAGACAAATTATATTAGAGTACAAAAAATGTTACATACGCAGGAGAATCTGTAGTTCTGAGAGCATTTAGTAGCCTCTCGTAGAGCAGAAAATTCAAAATAGGTCCCTTGTAGACCTGCCCACATATGGGATGGGAGTCATAGACATAATTACAAACGACCATTAAAAACAAAAGACTAATCTTGTTCAATAAAATAAACCAATGCATAACAGTAACCTATTAAGTCAAAACAAGGAAACCCGAAACACTAACCGTCGCAAAAAAGAGTCGGGGTCTGCCATAGCAGCCCTAAGTGTTTACTTCTGCATTCTAGGGGTTGGGCTTGTCTTCAATTTTGGGGAAATTGCAGAAGAAATCCTCATCCCAACTCTGAACCAGGAGTTTGGGAGGTAGAGGTTCAATATTGCGAGGAGTAGCAACTTCTCCGCTTGATTTCCAGATCCTTTTGTAGTGCAAAGTCGATAGTAGTAGGAATAGGTAAGAAGGCTTCAGGGGGAGGGCCCCCCTGTAAGACGACAACAGCCAGAGAGACTGACCCTGAGGTGGAGCCCTAGACAGGAACAAAGGCCTCCGCAACAACAACAACAATCGACTCATGCATAGTGGTACCCGAAGCTTGGGCTCCTGTTGCTGTGGCGACGCCCTTTGGCTGAATAATTTCCTTACCATCCGGGCCTTCATTGCTGGTACCAGGAGCGTCAAGACCAGAATCACGGCGAGGGGTGGATGTACTAAGGAAGGATTACTTTCCTCCAACGACGCTGGATTCCAAGGCTGCAAGCATTTCATCCGGGTGGACCATGTGAATCCTGGTGTCCATGATAGATACTTTGGCCATGTTCCAATTCGCCAACATTTCTTCAACCAGGGAACCCAGCATGTTCTTCATTAACCAATAATAATTTATTTAATTACCTTGGTTACCAGAGGCGAGAATGTCAGAGACCCGGTTGGCTTAACAATCATCGACCAACCTTCGAACATGAGTTGTGACCTTATCATTGTAGCCACTGATGGCTTTCTTGTCCTTGTCTGGGGAGGTGGTAGTCCGACCGACGCCATGACCAACACCACGCCTAGAGGTACCACGCGGACGAGTCATGGCGTGATCAACAAGCTTGCAGAAGAAGAGAGACGGAGCAGAGCTGTCACCAACCGGAACATGCAGAGGATAACATATGAAGGTGATGAGATGTCGATACCTCATTTCAATAACCTTAGAGAGGGAGTACCGAGGCCTCACACGAGAGGGCATAATGATTAGATGGTTCCATTAAAGGAGAAAGGACATTGACAACCAGACCGGCTTTAATGCCAACCATCAATGCGTCATCAGAATTAACATAATCGCTCGCGTGAAAACCAACTTGCCAAGGAAAGGACGCATTACTAATTATGCTACTAGGATGAGGGTGTCTGCTGAGATCCACTGCCAGGTGGGTGAATGGCGCTTCCTTCCGCAACCAACCCAATGTTAGCACTCGTAGCTGGGGTAAATTTCATTAATGATTTTAATTACAAACATAAGCTTATATTATTTCATATTTATTTTAATGTGAATTAATAATAATTCAATTTACATTAACACGATTTAATTTAATTTCTATTAGTTAAATTAAGATTATTTTCATTCAATATTTTAATTACATTCATATATTTATATTAATTATATATAATTAATCAATTTAGCATTTTGTAATTAATAACTAATTAACTCCCAAAACAACCATTTACATATAAATTTAGAAATATCATATACGTGTCATGAATGTTATGTTTACAATTCCTTGGAGACCATGTCATAAAAATCATCATTAAAATCATGATCATATCTAGAGAAGCTTCTCAAGTTTTCTTATACTCCATCTTCAAAAGTCATTATATATTTATTTATTAGTGTATATAAATGTAATTATTCACTTTATAAATATCAAATCAAAAAATTCCTCAAAGATTTATTTCGAAGAAAAAATAATCATTTTACTAATCAAGTACTAATTATTTGAATTAATTTATATTAATTAAATTCATTAGTAAGTTCGATTTCATTCATTAATCTAATTACAATCATAAACTTATATTATTCCATAAATTTAATATATTTTAATTTATGTTAAAAAAAATATCATATTTTTTAATTGTGTAATCTAAATTTTTTACATTTTCAATTTTTTTTGACTATAGAAATCTTTAAAAAAATCTCAGAATCACATATATTAGCTATGAAAATTGCATAATTTGGATGCTATGGGGCTATGAAAATTGCATAATTTGGATGCTATGGGGTATTTGAGGGCACTGAATTGGATTCAAAAATACAATTTAAACAAATAGAAATTTAGATTTTACCAAAAAAAATTACTGGATTCCAATCAAAACACACCCTAAAGTTGAAAACGTAAAATAAACTACTCCCTTTTTAATTTATTTAAAACTTGTTAATAATAATTCAGATTAAGTTTATTTATATAATTAAATTAGTTAATTTAAAATTATTTTTATTCATTACTTTAATTGCATTATATATTTATATTAATTATATATAATTAATCCAATTTATATAATTATTTTAAATGAAATTATCATTTACAATAATACTTAATTAATTCACAATACTCATTTACATTTACATATAGATTGAGAAAGATTATGCACCTTCATGAATATTATGTTTTGCAATTTTTAAATGCCATATCATAAAAACTATTATCAAGATGTAAGCAAAAGCCTAAGTAGTTGTCTCTTACTCATATAAGTAAGTAAGTCATTTTTAAAAGTTCAATATGAACATTTTTACTTACAATATTTTTGCAAATCAAATTGTCCAACTCTGAATGGTATAATTGGAAGAATTTCATAAATTAGTTATAATTTTTATGTATTTATTTAATATATAATTGATAGTATATAGACATTTACTTAGTCACATATATAAATAGAACTAAATTAAAAATGATAAAAAATATAATATTAGTTTATTTAATCATTAATATATAATTAAGACTATAATTACATATTAGCAAATTCAAATGGTGTATTAAAAATACATGTGTTTCACCTAAATTATAAAATATAGGCATTTGTACTCACAATCTTTCTACAATTCAAATTGCCTAACTTTGATAAGGATAAATTTTAATTGGTAAAATTATGACGGTTTCACAAATTTGTTGTAATTTCCATTTATTTATTTTTCTACAATTCAAATTGCCTAACTTTGATAAGGATAAATTTCAATTGGTAAAATTATGACGGTTTTACAAATTTGTTATAATTTTCATCTATTTATTTAATACATAATTGGTAGTATATATAAATTTATTTATTCACATATATAAATATTAATCAAATTAAAAATTATAAGATAGTATAATATTAACTTAATTAATCATTAATATAATTAAAATCATATCTACAAATCATCAAATTCAAGTTGTGTACTAAAAAATGTGTTTCACCTAAATTATAATGGTATAGCATTCTTATTCACAATCTTTTGCAAATCAAATTCCCAAATATGATAATGAGAAATTTCAATGGGTATAATTGAGAGGGTTTCACAAATTTGCTATAATTTCTATCTATTTATTCAATATATAATTGGTAGTATATAGAAATTAACTTATTCACATATACAAGTATAAACTAAATTAAAAATTATGAAAGAGTATAATATTAACTAATTTAATCATTAATATAATTAAGACTTTAATTACAAATCATCAAATCCAAGTTTTATACTAAAAATCGAGTTCCACCTAAATTACAAAATATGGTAATATAAGATCTAGTATCTCATGGTATAGTATCTCATGGTATTGATGGAAGTAGTATGAAAGTCATGTAAGTGGGAGTTAAAGGGTGCTAGAAATTATGTCCCAATTCACAAATTGGAGCCCCATTTTAAGCATTTAAATGAAAGTGTGTTAGGAATATTAATAATAAATAAATACAAATAAATAATCATTAATAATTAATTAACTATAACTAATATTAAGAAGATGTGACTCTTCAATTTGATGCCTAAGCCGTATAAAAAGTCGGCCATCATTTTTAAAATATCATCTAATTATCTATTCACTTATTATTGTATATATATTTTTAATTATTATAGAAATTGTATATTGTAAATAGGGATTGTTTACAACATTGGAACGCTCCTCCACCTTGTGTAATTCCTCACCCTCCATCTCCACTGCTCCTCCACTCATTCACCTACACTCTTCCTTGGCTCTCCTCCCTCATTGTTGTCCCACAACACTACCTCGCTCTCCTCTCTCTACCTTACGCTAAACTCCATCTCTGCGTACTCACCTCCATCTTGTTGCATGCTTTCCCACTCTCACCACCTACGACACCGCCTTCGCACCTCCCTAACTCATTCCTCACACCACCAATTGTGTCTCCCCTCACCCCCTCTCCTTCATGCCTTAACATCGTTCCCCTCACGCCTAATGGTTAAGAACATGTGTTATCTCCGAGGAGGTCACAAGTTCAAAACTGGCAGGGGGTAGGGTTGCTCATTGGATCGTTGTGACAAGGATCGAAGGGTAGGCAACCCCTGGGATAGAGACTCTCCCCTGGGATAAAGGGTCTCGGGACGTCTTGGCCCCTACTGAGTCACAAGTTTCTAGTATATCTGGCTTGCGGGATGTTAGATATACTCTTGGGAGGTTGTTGTTCCCATGGTTTAAAAAAAAAACATCATTCCCCTCACATCCATCCAATCCCCACGTCCACACACCTCCGCTCCCCTACTCTCTATGAGCCTACACTCTTCTCCCCATATTCCACTCTCCTTAGTTGCCGACGCTCCTCCTCACTAGTGACCCTCCCTCTCGCCAATTATCTCCCCCAACTCCTTGCCAACCCCTTCTGCATATTGCCTCCATACATAGCTCCCTCTTCACCATCCATAATTTCCTCTATGCCCACTTACATAACTCGCTGGCCCACTCCTTCCTGCTAAATCCCATGCATCACCCACACCTATGCCCGCACCATTGCATCCCGTCTGTAGCAACCCCCTTTCGCGTTGCGCTCCCCTCGCTGCACCACGCCTCCTTGTTGCGTCACTCATCTCCATATCCCTACAACGCTCTCCATATCCCACTGCTCATCCTCTTCTCACTATGCACGCCTTTACTCCACACGTTGAACCACACTCCATGTACATTCCCTCTCATTCATTTGAACTCCATTGCTCCACTTTTCCATGCCTTTTCTCCATTGCCCATGCCTAGGGTTTAAAACACTAGTTTCACCCATTTCAAAATAATAATAATTGTAATTATAATTATTAATTATTTTAATAGTTAATTCCTATTATTAATAGTTATCCTAATAATTAAGTTTCAACCTTATACATGCACCATGAAGTCATTCAATGAAGAAATTATAATGCTTTTTGAGCAATTCAAGAGGGATAAAAATTAATTCATCACTATAATAAAAAAATATCTTAAAGAAATAATTGAAGGAAATCACATTCAATGAAGAAATTATAATGCTTCTTGAGCAATTCAAGAGGGATAAAAATTAATTGATCACTATAATAAAAAAATATCTTAAAGAAATAATTGAAGGAAACCAAAATGCTTGTGATAGTCACATAAAAGAAGCCACCAAAGATGTAGGTTCAACTTTTAAATTCAAACCCAATCGAAAAACTAAAGAAGTTCAATCAGAAAATATGAAAGAAAATAAAAATGAAGAAATAAATGCATCCACTGGTTGGAAATAACATACTACCAATGATGGTATAAGATATTATTTCAACAAGAAGAAAATGTAGCCAAGTTGGGAAAAACCTTTAGAACTAATGACACCAATTGAGAGGATAGATGCATCCATGATATGGAAAGAATTCACAACTCTAGAAGGGCAGAACTACTACTACAATAAAGTCACAAAACAATCCAAGTGGACTATTCCAAATGTACTGAAGATAGCTTGAGATCGGGCAAAAAAAGTAGCAGCTTTAGTTGCAAACTATGAAGGATCATTGTCCACAACTGCATCACTAGTTCCAATTGTTGTGACATCATTGCCATCTAAAGCATCTCGAAATACACCCACTCTCGATAACGACAATGATAGTTATGAGGAGAAGATATTTTAATCCAACATCTCTTGCAGAATTGGAATGAGTAGAGATGACCTAAATGAGGGTCAAACCAGTGTTGTTGATAAGTATCTCAAAGAAGCCATATGAACAGAATATGAGGAAGATAAAATAAGGGAACCTACGATAGAGACTAAAGAAAAAGACAATAACGATGATCAATGCAACGACAAGGGATAGATACCATGGTGTGCAAAGCTAGTCAAGTCTGAGAAATCAGATATTTTAGATTCATCTTCTACCTTGACTATCCTCTCACCCCAGAAAAACCTCAATGCAACATTGTATGGTGACTTCGAGTTTGAGAAGGCTCGTGAGACCTCATTTTTCAAGGTGACTTGTAAGGATAATGGAAGGGGAATGCCACATTATGACATCCGAAATATGCTTGGACAAGTGCTTTCTGGAACAAAGTATGGGCTTAAAAAAAATTGTGGAAAGTTTGTACTAAGTGCAATGATGACATTGATATGGTCCAAGATGAGTACTGAACTCCCAATAAACATTTTTTCAATAATGAAGGGCCAGAATTATCTCTCATTTTGTAGGCTTGATATTGATATTCACAAAAATATTCCTCATATTCATGTACAAGAAAAGTGGGGCAACAATGATAAATGTAATGGAGTAGAAATTCAAGTTTCCATTGAGGGAAATTGGACAAACTATCGTTCAAGGATAATATAGTATATGCGCAAAATGGCTGTAATAACACCATATGCTTAGTTTCTATTTCGATACATTTCGGGAACAATCGACTAGAATGCCACAATAATATTTGCATGAAGGAAATATGTCATGCCTCTAGTACCTATTGAAATGAACTACTATCCTTTTGTTGTAGATATCTTACTTATCAAGCGCCTTATTGGAGAGACGTAGAAAAACAACCTTATCCAGTTTCTCCATCATGAGTTTGTTAATATCAACAAATCATATGCTAATCGCTTAATTGGGGAATACAATCTCCATCTTGAGATCATTAAAGAGATGTATCTAGTCATGGTTGTGACATATGAGGGTAGTCCAACTGTTTTTGAAGGTCATCCATTTATTGTGGAGGCAAGAGTCAGTTTAGGTGGAAAATATGTGAAGCAGGGCATCAATGTAGTTAGATTTGTGAACCGCATTCCACTTGTGTTTGAGAAAGGGGAAGATGTCATCACAAGGACTGATATGAAGAACATCAATTGGAACAACTATAAGATTAATTAGAGACAAGATAAGATTAGTGTTTTTGTGAGCATTGTAAGTACAAATATCCCTTGCAAGGGAACTAACATAGAATATATTGGGGATGGCATCACATAAATAGTTACTTCTATCAAATCTACTACCCAACAATGTTGTGTTCAGTTGAAGCAAAAAATATTTAGAAAACAACAACAAGTTATACAACTTGACGAGAACTTTATACTCAAAACGAGAACTCTAGCCATAAAACCCATATTTTTGTATAATAAAAAACAAAAACAACCCCGAATCAAAAAGTGGTGCAATCGATAGCACCACTTTTTGATTTGGGGTCGAAAATATAGAAATTGACCAAAACAATTGTTATTGTTGTTTGCAAAAACCTTGAAATCAAGCTCTAAATTGAAAACTAATGCTACCAGTAGCACACTTTTTCAAAAAAAGGCATTATTATATGATTTTATCATAATTTAAAATTGTACTTATTTAATCTCTTAGTAACACTTGCATTGAGTTACACACAAATTATTCAAGAATTTATTTCACCACTCTTTTCATATAAAATAAAAGAATTTATGATATTCATCATAAAATCATATATTAAACCATAAGACGTAGAAGTAGTTCATATCAAAATTCAAGCACTCCTTTAGAGTTTCCATACAAACAATACCATCTTCATAAAAAAGACAAAAATTTTCATGTACAAATATTCAAATCAACACATGGATTCTGACACACCATCAGAAACTACATTTTCTTCAGACGAATGATTGGATGAAGATGTAGATGACCCATATTCTTTTCTACTATCAATGAGTGCACCATCTGAGTCTTCATGTACGCCCAACATTTCATATGCCATATTCCTTCTAGATCTACACCTCGGTTTAGCAGACTCCCATGTTGCAACTATTTCTTGTACCAACAATCTTTTGAAAATCTCTAGTCTTGGAGAGAAGAGTCCCTTTCTTTATCAACAAGAAGTCATAAACTAGTATGTGAACATCCTCTAATTTCAAAATGTCTATGCGACGATGAATTACATTTTGACCCTTTCTTTTTCTCTTTTTGCAAACCTTTTTCTCAATCACCATCTTCAGCTTGTACACACCATCAAATGGGTGTGTGTCTGTTGCATACCAATGTACTTCAACATATATAAATTCTTCATTTTATTTATTGACCTTCATAACTTTTGCAATCTAGAAGGATAACCACATGGATCTTCTGTGGCCAAAACTACAATCATGCAACCCTCCTCAATATCTTGTACTGAGCCTTTGTAATGGTCTTCCATCGCCTCATGTCGTGTATATGATCTTCTAGACCCAATGTACATTTCCCTTTCTTATGGTTGAGAAGACTCGATACTTTCAGGCTCAAAATTTCTCTCCGCATTTTCATTTGACATACTTTGTTGCCAACTAAATGGAGTCTGCAAAAAAATATCTCCATTTGTAGAGTTTGAAATTATATCATTTTGCTCCTTGAAAAATTATTCCCACCAAATAGAATCGGCAACATCAAAATAGTCATATGTATCTTTGATAGAATTTTTTATTTCTTCCAAGCATTGAGAATAATCAACATCTCTATTGTGTTGGCATGCATTTTGAATCTCAACAGTTGATTGCAACAACAATCACTTTGAAGCATACATTTAACGACTTGGGATGAATTTCAAAAATGCTAAACCTGATGTAGGCCCCCATTCTGCACTTGTTGAGTACTTCTTACCCCATAGTAGTGTTTTCCTATCAATCTTTTTCATACGAAATTGATGCTAAAAGATATTGTCATTAAGTTTTTCAATGCACCTTTCTTCACCATGCGATCCCAAAATAAATCTTCGCATGTCAATAGTTTCCTCCAACATTAGTACAACAGGATTTGGGCTATATGTTTTTCTAATAATTTCAATTAATGATGGCAAGATCCCAACATTCTTCCTCCCCAATGTCAATGCAAAACGTCTAAACATTTGATCAATATGGTCATGTGTATTCCCAACAAAAAGGAATCCAACTTTAACCTTCTGAAAAATTCCCAATTCAACAAGCATGTTCAGATAACCAAACGCAATCTGATTTTTGTTTTCCTAGCTGGTGTTGTCCAATTGCAGATATAGAACTCAAGGAATATTACCAGACCAATAAGTCAGGACATGGTGAATTATGGTTATGGTAAGGTTTGCATCATTATGAATATTGGGAGCTGTAAAGTAAACCCTTGGAGACATTTGACCATTAAAAACCATTCAACCAACCAAGTGAAACTGAATAAAATTTTCCTCCTTTAAATTATTTGGTACACGAACAAAATGTGGAAAAAGTATTTTTTTTTATCCATTCCATCAATTATCAAACCCATATACTTATGTGGTTCATCATAACACTTATTGCGATGTTTGTATAACTTTTGATGTTCAACTGATTGTTGATTGCGATGTGCTTGAAGTTCTTTGACAATAGAATCTACAAATAAAATAAAAACAAAACATTGATGAGCTTTCATAATTGATATTTATTCCAAAAAATTAAAGTTGTTAGAGATGTACCTCTCTCTATCCCTTCTGATTTATCCCTTCTTTGTTTAAGAGAAGCACATATACTGCAAACCCCCATCCTTGACCTTTTAGGAATACGGACGTTGTTGAACTCTATTTTCCATAGCCTTGTAAAATATGCATATCGAATGAAATTGTTATTTCCTTCAACATCTTGAACAAATGCCTTGTATAAGTTGTATATTTCCCGCCTTGAGAAATTATCTGGAATGTGTATGGTTTCTCTATCTAGCATACTCTCTCCATGCTTAGAAAAGAAGTCACACATCCATGACATTGCAATGTTTGTTATCGTCCCACTAGCTCGTGCATGATATTATTTAGAATAAAATTAGGATCCTTTTCTAGCCTTGTTTGGATACTTGATAGTCGAAGATTACCAATTGAGTGGATTCTTTTGAATGCCCTTCTACAAAGCAAAATACTTCCATTGCGATAATCATAACCCGCCTTTGTATAAATTATGCACCCTACCAAATATGAATTTTGCATATTTTTTCTCATTGACATATATGCTCGCCTTTTCTCTAAGGCATAATTGTAGTGTACTTGTTTCAGACAATTTTTTTGGAAACACTCACTTGAAATCAAATTAGTAATAGAATTGGGACTTGTGAGCAAATATTTCCTAGACCTTGTATAACTAGAATGCTTTGGATTGATATAAAATGGCATAGTCCTACACTTAATCTTACTCATTGGTACAATTTGCCTTTGTGTTTCATGTACCATTAAATCATCCTCATTAGAATGAATATCCTCATCATTATGAGGAATATCATCCCTCTCATTGAAATTATCATCACCAAAATTAGTAGGAGAATGATTATCCTCATTAGTATCAAGTTTTTCGCTTGTGGTTAAATCAACATCATTGGCAGGTTCATCATCACCAAAATCATCACCTGTCCCATTAAAATCCTCGCTTGGAGGAAAATCATCATCAATGCCATCAAAATCCTTGCTTGGAGGAAAATCACCTTCACCATTATTGGTGCCTTCATCCTCACCAAAATCATCATCCGTCCCTTTAAAATCCTCGCTTGGATGAAATTCATCATCACTGCCATCAAAATCCTCACTTGGAGGAAAGTCATCATGAGTGCCATCAAATCCTCGCTTGGAAGAAATTCATCTTCACCATTATTGGTGCCTTCATCCTCACCAAAATCATCATTTGTCCCATTAAAATCCTCGCTTGGAGGAATATCATCATCGATGCCATCAAAATCCTCGCTTGGAGGAAAATCATCATCACTACCGTCATAATCCTCGCTTGGAGGAAAATCATCTTCACCATTATTGGTGCCTTCATCCTTACCAAAATCATCATTTGTCTCATTAAAATCCTCGCTTGGAGGAAAATCATCATTAGAGCCATCAAAATCCTAGCTGGGAGGAAAACCATCTTCAACATTGTTGGTGCCTTTATCATCACCCAAATCATCATATGTCCCATTAAAATCCTCACTTGGAGGAAAATCATCATCGGTGCCATCAAAATCCTTTCTTGGAATAGAAACATTATTAGTCCCATTAAAATCCTCACTTGGAGGAAAATCATCATTGGTGCCATCAAAATCCTTGCTTGGAGGAGAAACATTATCAGTCCCATTAAAATACTCACTTGGAGGAAAATCACCATCGGTGCCATCAAAATACTTGCTTGAGGGAGAAACATTATCAATCCCATTAAAATCCTTGCTTGGAGGAAAATCATCATCGGTGCCATTAAAATCCTCGCTTGGAGGAAAATCATCTACACCATCATTGGTGCCTTCATCCTCACCAAAATTATCATCGGTCCCATCAAAATCCTCGCTTGGAGGAAAATCAAGTTTGTTGTCTTGTAAGTCCTCGCTTGGAGGAAAATCTTGGCTTGAAGGAAAATCATCATTTGTGCCTTGAAAATCTTGGCTTGGAGGAAAATCATTGGTAGTGCCTTGAAAATTATCTCTTGGAGGAAAATCAACATTGGTGCTTTGAAAATCATCTCTTTGAGCAAAATCATCATTGGTGCCTTGAAAATCATCACTTGGAGGAAAATTGTCATCATCTTCCTCAGTGTCTTTAAAATCCCCACACGGAGGAAGGTCTTCATCATCATCATTACTGTCTTTAAAATCCTCACTCGGAGGAAAATCATCATTAGTTCCTTTGAAATCCTCACTCGAAGGAAAAATTTCCACCATCTTCATTTACATCTTCAAACATTAAGATTGATTCAGATGAGTCCATGATTTTTCACTAAAAGGTATAATGACAACTCAAAACAAAAAAAGAGAATGAAATTTTCTCACACTCCTCACCAAAAAGTACAATGGTGCAACTGTCAACCCCAACAATCTTATAGCTAAAAGAACGGAATTTTTCCTCCCAAATTTTCCCTCCCAAACATTCCCTCCAAAATTTCCCTTCAAAATTTTTCCTCCAAATTTTCCCTGCAAAAATAATCACACATTTCTAACGCAATCATAACACTGTTAAAAATAATTTAATCTATCGTATAAAAAATTGTAATAATACTAATTAAATGACATGTAAACAATGCTATACAAACTTTGTAATACAATATTAGTTATTTACATTGATTTTTTAAACTTGCAGTGATAACACTAGTTAAATATCATTTAATGTCATCCTCTTTAAATTTATAAATAATGCATTAGCTAATTACACATTTTTTAATCCCGCATTCATAAAACGAATAATGTTAAATTCAATATTAGCCATATAAACGATTTTGTTTTTCTATTATTCACGTTTGAAATTTTGAGCAATTTAATAGCGCTTTGAAGGTTAGTTTTCTTTTTGGTTTGTAATAAGTCTTTCTATTTTATATTTCCTTTGGCAATGTTTTTCTGTGCTTTTATCGTTTTTTTTAATCCCACATTCATAAAACGACAAAAAAAAACTTATTTTATGTTATATAAATGCAGTTTGGTTTTCTATAGTCACACTTTCCAAACATTGATCCACAAGGATTTCAAGACCATCGAAGAGCTTCAAACATTGTCAAGGTTAATTAACTTTTTTATGGAATGTAAATGTTTTTATTTAAATACTTTTAATTTCTAAAGTTTGATGTAATTTTTTTTTTTTTGGGGCTCCGGCATGCCCTTTTAAAAACCTGGGTAAATTTTAATTTTTTTTTTTGGGTCTGAGGGCTCGTGCACCCAAAGAATGGCCCTAGGGCACGCCCCTTTGGGTGCACGAGGGAGGAACTAAGCTCCTATCCTCGAGCCCCTTTGAACAGACATCGCATAGCCCTCGAGATATACATAACCCATGGGCTATGGATTGGGCGCCCAAAGGGACACCCAATGCATATCCCATGGGGTATGCATAGCCCGAGGGATATGCATTGGGCACACACCCAATGGGCAGTGCGATTCAGCTCCACCCTTGGGCTCTCTTTGGTCACCCACATCGCTCGCCTAAACAGGAAACACGATTTTGAGAATTGCGTCGCTCGTTTAGGAGGGCACTGTGGGCGCCCAAAGGGGGCCCGGGGGCAGAGCTAAGCTCCCCCCTGAAATCGAGCCGCCCATTTGGGTGGGTGTTGTGGGAGCCCAACGACCCTACCCAATGGGCGACGCGATTATGAGAATTGCACCGTTCGTTGGGGGAGCATTGTGGGTGTCCAAAGGGGGTCATGGGGGGAGTGGAGCTTCACCCCCGGGCCCCCTTTGGGCACCCACAACGCCCGACGGGCGGGCGCTGTGGGCGCCCAAAGGGTGCTTGGGGGAGGAGTGCTGCCCAAAGTAGCGGGTCCGCCCGTAGAATAGCCCAAGGGATATGCATTGGGTGCAGGCACGCCCAACGCATAGCCCATGGGATATGCATTGGGCTAAAGGCGTAGGAGCCCAATGCATAGCCCATGGGCTATGCATACCCCAAAATGAATGCATAGTCCATGGGCTATGCATTGGGCACTCAAAGGGCCCAAGGGGTGGAGTTGTGCACCCAAAGGGGTGAGTCTTAGGGATTCCCCTTTGGGTGCACCAAGGCGGAGCTAAGATCCTTTTCTTGAGCCCCCTTTAAAACTAAAAAAAAATTATGCTTTTTGTAACTATATGTTTACTTTTTTTTTAAAGTGCAAGTATTTTTTTTAAACATATACTAATTTTTTAATTCTGACTATAGGGAAAATGGCATCAAGAAAGCTATTTGTAAACATCTCTGGAGCGAGATCATCGATGAAGTCATCGAAAAAAACAGTTGAGCCATCTGAGAATGTTGCACGTGATGAAGTTGTATCCGGTGATGATTTAAAAGCCAAGAATGGAAACACGCACCAGATGAAGAGAAAAAAAGACTATTCTTGGTTTCTAAAAGAGAAATATCAAGGCAACCTAAACAATATTCACTTATATTGTGCTACATTTACATATCTTAAAAATGATTATCACTCATTGGGATTGTTGCGAGATATTTGTTTGGTGTCGGGTAAAGACATTGTTTATGCACTAGTGAAACAAACTAAAACCTATGTCAAATTATGATATTCTTTGAAGGTTTAAAACTATAAGGTCGATGAAATTTTCACAGAATTTTATGCAGGAGTCGTGCACAATATTGAGCGTAAGAGTGTAAGTTTCTATATTTTTATATCTTTTTGAATTTCTTATAGTTTGGATTATATGACACTGTAATAGATTTAATACAATAATGTTTTTATTTCGTAGGATTTTTCTATGCCACTTTCCCATATTTTGAAGGGAATGTATTCTACAGAAGAAAATCCGATGGATGTCATTAATGTCGCTCTTCATAAGGGAGAAGCACCAAAGAAGGGAGAAACACCAAAGCAAAAATGAGTGCAAAATGTCCATACTGAAAAAGTACAAGTAAAGAAAGGAAAAGGCGTCCAACAATCAAATGAAGTTCCTAGGAAGATTACATTCAAAAGGATATCTCGCCGAACTAAACATGATCGATAAATTGTTGCTGATGAGGATGTTACTTCTGCTGGTAAGAGTAACAAATGCTCTTCCAAAAGACCTATGGATGAGGATGTTCCCATTCCTGATCAACATGTTGTTCTTTTAGATACAACTGCTTCAAGACATAAAAGGAGGAGACAAGATGTTCAATCCAATGTTGAAAATCATAGTGAAAGCTCGGGGGACAGTTTGGAAATCATCACTCTAGGTGGTGATCTAGATGATGGTGTTGTCAAGACAACACAAAATGATATTCAAGATCGATTACAGAGGGATAAGTTGGTTCACAATGGGCATACATTTGATTTAAATGTGAATCAACTTTATAGACCCACATAAGGCTAGGAGAAGTATCAAATTAGGAAACCACATCGTTTGCATGTTCATAACTTGAAAGCATTGATGAGGCACAATCCCTATGTACATGTGGTTGAATACCTAGTTCTTATTGACCCAAAATATGTTCCTGTTAGAGATTCATTTGACGAATCAAGATGTTTTGATTACAACTACTATGTTTTGGGGGGGAATCATTCTGTTGAAGCTAGAAGAGAATTGATGCAAGAGTTTCCCCAAAACCCTATTTTTCAAATAGTGAAATGCATCATTTACACTGGTTTAACAGATGTGGAAGCAAAACTATTGGCATGGGATCACAACATAGATAGTGACTATAGGATGTCCATGAAATTAATTCAAAGGGTTAGAATGATCCACAATGAATTTGAACAAATATGTGGTGGGGATAGATCGAAAGTTGAGTAGATTTCAAAAAACAATTTTGTATGGAAATAGGTATCCCTATTAAAGAGGACATGTGAAACAAAAAGGTTTGAAAGGAAGTGATGCATTTAGAGTTGTAGATAACTATTTTCAGTTGGCATTTAGAACGGGACCCATATGGGATTTGATTGATGACATATTTAGCATGTGGGAGAATATCGGCGTAAAAAATTACAAGGTAAAAAAATAAAGTAGTTGCATGGAGCAGTAGTCAAGGAGGACCTGACGTCAATAATTTGCCAGAAGATATGACCATAACACCTTGGAGATAATTGCACAGTGTGAAGGATGAAACACTTATATCTACAATATTCTCATGTGTAAAGTCAGGTGAATTATCCATGGAGGAAATGTGCAATGAATTTGAAAAGTAAGTTTATAGGTTGTTTTTATGTTTTAAAATTTATTTTTTGAGTTTAAGATTTTTTATTAATTAAGCGTTGTTTTATTATTAGATGTGATTGTAAACATCATTTATTTTTACATCATGTCGTCATAATGCTTACATGAAGATACAAGAGGATATGGTTATAATGTTGGGTGAGAAGAGTTGGGATGATGTTAGATGAATCTATCCATATTCAAGCTCCATAGAAAACTTAAACCATTTTTTTGTTGCATACAAAAAGGTATGATGATTTATGATATATTTTATTTTATTTATTTCTAAGTCAATTCATTTCTATTTTATTACTTATAGATATAATTTTGTTTCAAAGATGCCAAAGAAGAGTACAGTACTCGAGTATTTCAGAATTCATATTCAAAGAGCCAAAATAAAACGACAAGGAAGACACCGTCATGCAAACGTTGAACTTGATGACACCCTTGATCATCACGTTTGGAATGAGATCTACACTGTGCAATATAAAGTGATTTTGGGTGATTGTGCAAACATTGTAAATTGTATTCCCAAAAAGGAGTACTCCCTAGTTATTGTAGATATCTGTAATGGACATAGATACAATATCAAAAACATTACTTATGAGTACCAGTCGTTCAATAAAGTGGTTTCGGGATTTCTGGACGTCACAACATCACCTCTATGGAGATTTCTTGTTTTCCATTCATATGTACAAGGAGGAGTAGTGCTAACAACCTTCAAGGATAAAGCAAACTTAAAGAAACAACTGTATTGGTAAGATATTTGCAGTGTATTATTAAACATTTGAATTTAGAAACCAAATTTATTTTTCTATAAGTTAATTAGATTCTTATCTATTTCTGTTATAACAGGCATAACCCTAATATTCGTAGCTCCAGCAGTGATCCATTTATGAGTGATACTAAAAAAATACATCTTGTATGTTGGACAAAAGATGAGACCTATGAATCTCTTTTAATCAATGAAAAGAGTGAAGGAAAATATAGTCAAGTATTGTCTTATAATGCCGTGGTTAAAAAATTGACATATGAAGAAAGAGATTTGAAAGGAGAGATTGTAAACATCTACGAGAATCCACAAGCATTGATTAATTATCTCATAGATACTTTTTCAACAGAAGGAGATTGGGTTTCAGATTTGTTCTCGGGATCATGTAATATTTATGATATTACATATGAAACTAGTGTCGTAATCTAAATTCAGTAATACAGATTTTTTAAATTTATGTTTCATTATGTTATTTTTTTTTGTATGCGATGATTAGGTACAACAATAGCATGTTCGTTACAAAAATGAAGAAATCGCATATCCATTGATAATGATCCACTACAGTGCAATTATACCAAGCAAATAATTAATGCTATGAAAGTTCTTCTAGATGACATGCAGGAAGTTGGTTTGAAGAAAGGAGAATTTAGTGAGTCACTTGTGGCAAAGATGTCAAAAGAGCCTCAACCTCCTTTAAAATGGATGTTCGGAAAATATCACTTTGGGCATTTTTCAGAAGTAGAGTACCCAATGGAAGAACACATTGAGGTCCAGGAAGAGAGCCAAACAACAGAAAATGTCAATTTCGATGAAGATTTCGACCTGCATGATATTGTTGATTAGTTTCATATCGTTGAGGAAAATGTCAAAGTTGACAAATTTTTGATAAGATATTTTTGTAATGTTTTGAATTTAAGATTTTATTTTGAGAATAACTGTTATGTTTTTAATATGCTATTTAGAAATATATGGTATACGCTTTGTTGAGTTTGTGCGAATCATCACTTTATGGAAAATAATGTTAAATAGTATCATTTTTATACATCAAATAGCGGAAAATACGTTGAAAAATGGTTTGAAATGTCTTTTTTTTTCTCATTTTTTAAAGAAATTTTCCCCAAAAATTACTTCTTTAAGATAAAAGTTTTATGAAAAGACTTTGAAAATGCATATATTTTTCATTCTAACTAGCTTCTAAATCTTTAAAAAATTTAAAAAAGGGTGTGTTTTTGCATTAAAACTAGCTACTAAATGTAGATACTTTGTAAAATTTGAAAAAATTCCTTTGTAAATAAAAGTTATAATTTTCTTATGACCAAGAAGTTTCAAAATCACAAAAAAATGCCTCAAAATGAAAAATGGTGCTACCAGTATACACACTTTTTGAAACGGAGGTAAAAATAACCACTAAAATTGACCCCCCAAAAAAGAGAACAATGTCGAGTTCTTGTCAAGTTGTATAACTTGTTCAACAAGAATGCAAGTGGAAAGAGCATAAATGAAACTTGAGCAAGTACATACATGATGTGTCATGTGCTATATATGATATTGTTTATGTTTCCATACGGATTGATGTGAAGAATGTTGTCATCGAGTTGATTGACATGGACTTGTTGAAGAATAATATGGACATTTTTGTTGAAATATTTGGAATAGAAACACCATACTTGCTTATTGATAGTATACCTAATGCAATAAATGATCAATATTTTTGTGGAGTTTACAATGCATAGACAAAGTATCTAGAAAACAATGTAAGTTGATAAATAACTAAGTTCAAGAAGTGGTTGAACAATTCAATGACGTTTTGAGGACGAAAAGACTTTAAGAGAGTGGCAATGTTATGAACATTAAATAATAATAAAATACAAATAAATAATCATTAATAAATAATTAATTATAACTAGTATTAATAGGACGTGACTCCTCATTCCAGTGCCCAAGCTGTATTAAAAGCGGGCCATCATTTGAAAATATCATCTCATTATCTTTCACTTATTATATATATATATATATATTATTACATAAATTGTGTATTGCAAATTGTGTATTGCAAACATGGACTCTTTACAACAAAGTGTGTATAATATATAATTTATTTCACAACCGTAATAAGTTGGATTTTTCAAAATTTTAATTATAAACAATGAAGATGTTTCATGAATTTTCATCATCAATGCATGGTTTTATTATTTTGTGCATGATGCACTATGTCAATATTAGTGCGTGGATGCTTCAATTCAAGTCTAGAGTATCAGTCTTGTAAGAAGATTTTATTTTTATTGTTTTAAACATCCACAAAACCCTCCACACTTAGAAATCTCTATAAATTTTGGTTTTCAAATGTTTTCTCTTCTAATTTTAAGTCCATGATTCTCAGTTCTCTATTTCATGATCAAAGTATTAGCATGCCATTCAATGTAGTTGTTCATGATTTTTCATCTTTGATGCTTCATTTCAATATTTGGCTTACAATTTCCCTTTTTAGTATTGGGTCATTGGTGCTTTAATTGAATATTGGAGCACAAATGCTACAATTGAATACTAAAGCAAGTTGAACAATATTTTTTTTCATTTCAATATTGGCATATTAGTGCTTAAGTAAATCTTGGAGCACCAATGAGCATCTTTACATTTCAATGTTGAGTGCATCGATGTGTCTATATAATAGGAGCACCAACATGAGAATGAATGTGAAAAAGAATCGTTTTTACTTTTACATACTAAAAACCATTAGTGTTATTTTTGCTTCACTGTAACTGAAATGTTGTGTATCCATCATACTTAGCATCTTTCTTGTCATTGATTTGTAGTGCATCCATTGTCCTTAATATTCATCTAGCATAATCAAATTTTCTAGTTTCCCCTTAAAAAACCCTAGGTATCCTCTTTTTCATACATTCAGTTTCATGGAACCTTATGAGAAAACATTACATTGAGTAACTTTAGTTATCTTTTTAAACATTTTAGTTCAATTGATTGTTTTTTGTAAAATCTATGTCACAGTAGGATCTAGCTACCATGGATTCCTCACAACTGAAAGAATAAATTCATTAAGCAAGAGACAAGTGAAAACTATTACAGAATGAACAAATGATTAAAACTCAGCACAAATGATCAAATATGAGATATTATTAACTGTCCACTATTACAATGAGTTTGGATCATACTTATATAGAAATAGTAAGGAAAAATATCCACTTGGAGTGTCCACACTTAGCTAACTTAGATTTAGCCTCAATCCCCCCTAGGTTTGACCAAATGGATCCAAAATATCCCAAACAGGTTCGAAATGTGAATGTGAACACCGGGTGAGCATGGGAGACCAAAATTGGGGTTCACACATGTGGAGGAGGTGGTTGGTAGAAGTTGGTTAGGCTTAGGCATGCTAAAAATGGCCTAGGGAGTGGAAATTGTCCACATACAGTGCATGAGCGCCCTTGGTCAATGCATTTCCTTAAAATAGGGAAAGAAGGCGCCTTAGGCATGCCGGGGCAATAAATGCTTGGATAAGCATGCCTAACAGCTAGTTTGACCACCTCTTGGCCCATACTTTGCCTCATACACTGTGAACTTGTTCAAACTTATCCAGACAAGTCCAAACCACTTCATAATAACCAGTATCACACCTAGGGATGTATTATTAACCAGTTTAGCACCTAATAACCATTAATTAATTAATGATTAAGGTACTGAAGTATAATATTGCTCTACAAATTTTTAATCTATGTTTCTTTTTAAAACTATCAAAACATCCATGGTATGCAGGACACTGCAGGATTTGTTGTCATTACACAAGACTTGCATGGTGTGCCCAAGAATAACTATGCGCATCATTGGTCCAATATAATAACAAAACACCAATGTTCCAATAGAATAATAGAACATTGATGTTAATGTTGCAAATTCATAATTTATATCATTAATGATAGGAATTGCTATATTAGTAATGCGAATTCATAATTTATATCATTAATGATAGGACTTGTTATATTAGTAATTTAATAATTGGGTGATTTTTGTTCTAACATTTTTTTCAATCAGCATGTGTAGTTCCACTACCACATGGAGAGGAGGTGATATTCACATGAGAGGGAATGGAGGAATATCCCACACTCTTTATCTTAGGATTAGCGTCATTTCTTTTACCTTGTTGGCCCATCAAATATGTTAAGGAGGGTATCATTGAAGGTGAAAAACAAATTCATGTGACACTTGATTCATTAGTGGGATCAAGGACGTTGGGCATCTTGTTTCGTGATGGGAAACTTGTTCAACCCTTTAGAGAATGATATCTATGTATCACTAAATTTTCTAAGTGGGGGAGTGAAATTCCTCAATTCTCTCATATGGTTGATCATGTTGCTACTTCAAGGCAAATGGACTACATGAGTAAGTATTGCAACATTGAGGAAACTAGAGCAAGCTGACATAGGGTGAAAGGGGTTCTTAGTCTTTTTTATTTTTGAGCATGAGGATGTGAAAACAAACAATAATGTAATATACACCTTGATCCCTTCCCTTAGTGGTGGTGAGTAGATAGACTAGATTATCTAGGCTATAATATGCATATCAAATTATTTACTATCACAACCCTTTTAGGTTGAGCATAATACTTTTGAGATGTCTTTGGCATGCATTGGACTTGGCACATTATTATGGCACTAATGGGAGGTCAATATTCCCTTAAGCATAAAAAATGGGCTACATATTTTTTTATAGGTTTCCCACCACTCAATCTTATGTTAGGTCGCTCCCTCAATTTGAACTAACCACCACTCATATATGACTTGGGAGAGATTGATTCCCAACATGGGGCAACTAATAATCCATGCAAATCCATACATTATCTAATCTAGTGATTGATATGCTTAAGCATCCAAATGACCATTTCTTGGATATTTTACCATATCCCTAAATTTTCCCTTTCAATGATGATCCCTTATATGAAAAATATTGATATAATAATATCCAATATAGTTAAGATAATTCAATTTCTCACATTTTTATTAAAACATGTATGTATGTAAAAATTATTTATAAACTAATTAATTATTTTTTGTATCTTATCGTGTAGACATTAGTTTGGTTGGAAATGATATGTCCCAAGAGATATAGAAGTTCATAGTTCCCATGTTCAACCTACTATTTTTTTCTAGGTTACAATGCCTAGTGGAAACCCCACTTACTTCCCCTTGTTTCGAGGATGGTGCATAGGGTAAACCCTAGATTCTTCAGGGTAGAAGACCAAGTCAACAATAGAGCTTGAAGTCATTAAAATAATATTCTCATTATGATCTCAATATGTCACTTACATGAATAGAATTTGGGTGGGCAAGATAATGCTCCACCCACAACCACTCGGGCTAGATCCAATTGACTCTTATGCGCAACCTACTTGTGTGACTCCACTAACATTTAGAACTCAACACATTTGTACTAGCTAAAGGACCATTGAACATGAAAGGATTTTTTAGTTGAATAGGGAGCAATTTCATCAAGCTGGAGAAGCATTGTGTTAAAATGAATTTGAGAATAATGTATGTGTGAATCTAATATAGCATAAGGCATATATACTAGGATGACAGTTAGCACAAAAAACCATATGATGCAAATGTTTAATTTTCCAGTAAGTTTAATATTATTTTACTTACTAGTATTGAGTTGTTAATATTAATTCCATTCATATAATTTAACATTAAACTATTTCATTTCAATAATTCACTATACTATTTTCACTAAAAAACTTTTTTTTTTTTTAATTATATTTAAAGGTCAACTAGTGAATATTCTAACTTTGGAATTTATAGGCATGATTTTGATTCTTTCGGTTATTATACTTTGGGTTGTGAAAACAAATTCCACCTCTCTAGTGTACTTAAGTATTTAGTAAGAACTTGTGCATGCATTATGTATTGAAAACATGCATATAATGACACATCACATCACATATAATATAATATGTTGGTATTGTCTTATTTATGCCATCTAGATTGTAAATCCGAAAGGATCCAAATTCTTTGTTCTTGGTTGATTGTAAAACCATAGAAGATTTTTTTTTCAAAGAAACAATTTATACTTGCTATTTCATGTGAAATCAAATTATACGTTGAAGAGCCTATGAGCTAGGTTGATTCCGACAACCAAATCAAACTCTTACATGGGCTCTTAAATGGGATAACAACATAAAAAACATATCGATTTCGGTGAGCATCCAAGAAAAAGACAAAACTGATCGACAGGGTATGAAAATAACATACAATGGTCTTCACTCCATATCACAAAGTAAAAAACGGTAGAGTTCAAATAAGTAGAGAGAAAAATAATAATCATGCATGCAACAATTCCTATGGAAAGATTATTTGGGCCGTCAATGAGAAAACAGATACAGTGACTGCTAAAACAACTTACTCTGCCATTATTAAGAGGAAATATATTTTTCCAAAACATTGATGGTATAAGGAAATTTGGAGCTGGAATTTACCACTGAAGTACAAATGTTTCATTTGGTTTGTATTTCAAGATAGATTGAAAACATGGGAAAACTTAACTATGAAAGGCTGGATTGGTCCGAGCTAGTGTGTCCTTTGTAAAAAGTCTGCTGAAACTAACTCTCACCTTTTTCTGGATAGTGAATTCACCAAGCTACTGTGGGATGCTTTTTATCTCAGTTTAAATATTGATCATAGATGGGGTGGTGTTTCCTTTGCCACTAGCATGCGGAATTGGAAAAAAATTGATTTATCTTTGATCAATATGCCTGTTATCATAGCTTGGACTATTTGGTACTCAAGGAATCAAGCAATATTTGATGATTCTATCCTAAATATTGAAAAGGCTTTCAAAATTGCTATGAATTTATTTTGACCTTTCAAAAGGAGTCTGCTCCATCGAAGAGCACAATAGTGAGTACCTTACAACTTGACTTCAAAGATCTAATGATCGTTTTTTATGGTGCTACTGATGGAGGAAGATGTGCAGCGGGAGGTATAATATAAATTAGCCAGGAACACTTTTATACCCTACAGCTCAGATGTGGAAATAGAAGCAACATGAAAGTGGAACTTATGGCTCGCTGGTGTGTGATCAAATTTGCAAATTGTTTTGGTTTCCCAAGTGTTAAAGTATTTGGTGATTCTAGAGTCACCATCAAATGGGCTAGAGGAGAATGTAATCTGCAGGTAACTACTCTTTCCACTTGGTGCAGCAGAATCAGAGACGAATTGAATAATTTATATAACATCACACTTGAACACATCTTCCGAGGAAACAACTCCTTTGCTAATAAGATGTCCAAGTTAGCACTTGAAGGTGAAGATGGATACTTATTTTGGGAGGAACATTTGGACAATGCTGTTCAGGATCATGGTTCATTATACCTTATGGGCTAGGCTAGATTCATGTATGATATTTGGTAGATTATTCTGCTGATCTGAATTTTGAATGATGATACTTTTTGTGAAAATAACATGATAAGGACAATATATGAGCCATAAATATGTATTTATGGTGGAACTATCTTTGTACCATTTGATTCATCAATATGAATAGCAATGGTATGTTTTTTTCGCTGAAAAAAAATATCCTGAATCTAGTGACACCTTCTAACAAAGACAGGGCTTCTTTGGACAATTTATCGGCTTTAGAATTAAATTAACAATAGGTATGTTAAACTAACAAAGAGAGATATTGAGAACCAACATCCTGAATACGCTGGAGAAGAGGTTGTAATGCAGGAGAATCAACCTGACTTTTTCCATTGAACCAATCTCCAATAAATTGAGAATCACTCCAAACCTGAATATACTGCACTTCTTTTTCCAATGCGAAGTTGAGAAGATGCCAAAGAGAGAAGAGCTCAACATGAGAGTTAGTTCCACCACCAAAGTTACACTTTATAGCAAATAAATTGTGAGAAGAGAGATATAAAATTGATCCAATCCCACAGACTGTTGGGGCACCCTGGAAGGCTCCATCGAACAACCCCTAGGGAACTGACAACGTTGATAGAAGGAGGGAGAAAGATCCATGAAGGCCGAGGAAACGATGAGTGTTTCCCTTCCTTGAAAGCATCAATGATATTGGTAGAAACAACAAGAGGATGCCACCTTGAGTCCTCAAACAAAGAGTGGTTTCGGGCTAACTAGATCCCCCACGTAACAAAGCGCGAAAGAGTTTGAAATGGATTTAGTGTCAAGACAACATACCGATCCTCGAAACACTAACAAAGAGAAAGTTGAGTCTAAGAACCTGGAAAAGTTTCTTATAGAGAACCTCACACCATACTAAGACAACAAGGGAGCAATCCACAAATAAATGGAAGCCCGTTTCTTCATAATATTTATGTAGAGAACACTGATTGAAGCCCTACCAATAAATAGTCTGATCTTCATAGGGCAATCCAATTTCCATAAAGTATTCCACCACCATTTGGATTCCTCCGCTTTGAAAGGGTGGATTATTTCCTCATAGGATAGCTTAGCATTTAAAGTACCCAAATATTTCTTCCATATCCAAATAAGTTTATCTTCAACATCTCGAAGAGAGATGGCATCATGAGACAACTGTCTACTGTTGATAACTAATTTTGGAGGAAACCAACATTTCTATCTTGGGACCCAACATCTCCTAGAAAGAAGAGATCTCTCGTGCCAAGGGATGCTATTATAGTTGGTGAGGGTTTGAAGATGTTGGAGGATCCCACCCAAGGGTACTATGCTAATCAAACATGATCACCTCTTCCAACCTACCATGATAGCCAACGACATAATATGGGAGAGGCTTAAAGTAACCCTTTTTATACATTTGAGACACTCGTTGAGGATTTAACCTCTTGTCAAATCCAAATATCAAAAGACATGTCATTGTAATATTTCCTTTTCATTATTTTAGTCTGTGGGCCTTCACTGAACAATAAATTCCATAGATATTTGGTTGCTAAGGCCTGATCAAGGTGCATAATTTTTTTGTTTCCCCATCCTCCAAATTCCTTGGGAAAAGAAAGAGTAGTCCATTTAATCATTGAAATGCGATCACAAATATTTTTTCCAGACCAAATAAATCAGAAGCAACTCT
Organism: Larix kaempferi; assembly: GCA_027924585.1. Taxonomy (NCBI): domain Eukaryota; kingdom Viridiplantae; phylum Streptophyta; class Pinopsida; order Pinales; family Pinaceae; genus Larix; species Larix kaempferi. The sequence goes on from BSBM01000191.1 coordinate 2,810,755, forward strand.
TGATTATCTTATTAAGGATGGATTTGAAAACTTGATCTAGAGATAGCCAATACACTTGGATGCTCTATAACACATATTTAATCAAGACTAAGCAACCTCCTAGCGAAAGCCAACAGAAGAACCAAAAATAAATCTGGTCTAAATTTTTTTTAGTCCACAACCCGATAATCTTTGTGATTAAGAAAGTATTCAAGATATTTGATGCCACTATCTAGAATCCCCGAAGGGCATGGAACAATCCGAGTCAATACCTCAGCTAGATCAAGTGACAACTCATTGAATAGCCATTTTGAATTATGGAGGTTGATCTCCATACTAGTTGCTACACATAAGAGATGAAGGAACTTTTTAATGTGCCTCTATTTAGAAGCGAGACCATGAACATAAAGGAAAATATCATCGATGAAGAGGATATGAAAAATATAAATACCTTACGTGATTGAAATACCTTGAATGGATCCACTACGTTTCAATGATAACAAAAGCTGACTTAGGTTCTCAACTACCAAGAGAAAAAGAAAGGAGACAGTGGGAAACCCTATTGAAGACCCCAAGAAGCCTTAAAAAATATTGAGGGTGATCCATTAATTAACACAACATAGTTTTGTGAAGTCACACAACAAGGCACCCATTTGACGAAGTCTAGACTCAACCCTATTTGAAGCAAAACGAGCCTTAAAAAAATCTAGTCCAACTTATCAAAGGACTTGGAGAGGTCAATATTCAACATAGCACCGAGAGTCTTCTTTTTATTCATGGAATGCCTTCGATATTGGGAAATTCCCATAGCATCCAGAATCTATTGATTGGATAAAACCCCAAATTGTTCTTCATAAATGAATTTAGATATACCTTCCTTTAATCTCAAAGCAATGATCTTGGCTATTAATTTGTAAATGAAGTTACATAGAGCAATAGGGTGAAAGTATGCAAAATAGGTTGTCTCATTCTTCTTAGGAATACAAGCTATAAAGGTGGCATTAAGATCCCCAACCACTTTCTGTAGATGTCTGGATTCCCCGATAAATTTAACCAGGTCTTTAGCTAAATATCGAAGAATTCCAGGAAAAAAATTCCACTGTCCAACCATCTGAGCTTGGACTTTTAGATTTCATCAATTGTGACAACACATGAAGGATTTCATCTTTGGTGATTGACTCATCTAACTTGTCATTCAACTCATCATCGAAAAAGTGAGGAAAATGTATGATAACTTGCATTTATTCCCTAATGTGCAACTCTTTCAACGTTGTATAGAGATACCAAAAATAGTTCATACCTTCGCAAGATAGGTCTTGGAAGGAGGAGAGACATGAACCTTCCGGAGAGATAATTTCCCATATGGTGTTTTTTTATTCTCTATAGGAAACATATTTATGGAATAATGTTGTATTATTGTTTCCATTGCAAGCCAAATCTCTCTGCTCTTAAGAAGCCATGATTTTTATTCAAATCCTAAAATGGCTTGTTTTCTACATTCTAAAGTCTTCAGTTCCTCTACTTCTTCATGTGAGATGACACTCATTAGATTTCAGGAAAAAATACCATCAATCGAATCTTTCAGAAGGATCAATTTTGTCTGCCGCTCCTTCCATTTCTACCTATCCCAATCATTATCAAGATTTTTAATCAATTTTAAATTGGCATAGATTTGATCCATGGTTGATACACTAGAGGTGAGGTTAATTGGATTCCAGTGCATTCGAATGAGATAAAAAATCCTCATCACCCAACCATTCATGATTAAACTTGAAGGGACTTAGTGGTTTTGCATTCTTAGAGTCAATTTGTAGCAAAATAGGCCGATGATTCGAGCCTCCACCAAATCCAACCCAATACCAAAATCGTTCTATCTTAGAAACTAACAATTCATTTAGAATAAACCTGTCCAACTATTTAGAGATATCCTCATTTCCCCCTCTATAGATACTCCAGGAAGGTATGAGCTAGGGAGGCTCCACATCAACTAAATTTAGACCTTCAAACTATAATTTTAAACCTGTGCAGAGAAGCAAAGCATATAGATTCTTTTAAGCAAAACAAAGATTACACCATAGCATTCACACATAATACACAGAGATTTACCCTTGAAACCCTTAACCGGGAAAACCAACAAAACTTAGAGCCACACCTCTTATTTTATCATCCTCATTATGAATTACTCACAATACAATATAGGTATTTCGCAGCATCCAATACCCTAATACATTAACCCGGATTAGAAAATAGACCCCAATCCCTTAACCAGGATTAAATTACATATTTTTAGACAATTCCCAAAAATAGCCGAAAACAACCCAAAAAAATATGGCACGCTAGAGGGATCGTCAGGCATGCCGCTGATAGGTGCACCATCCCCTACCACAAACATGCAAAGAATATAACACATACCCAACATTATCCCACTTGTTGTTTTCTCTGCATAACAATGAGTCATGTCCTCATAAAGTCACAGGTTCAAGGCATCAATGCCCATAGATTCTCTACACCAAGAGAAGTTCTTTGTACTGATAGACTTTGTTAATGAGTCTGCAACATTCTTCAAGGTGTCAACCTTTTCCAGCAGTACCTTCTTGTCTTCAACCATATCTCTCTCAAAATGATATTTCACATCAATATGCTTTGTCTTAGCATGATAAGCATGGTTCTTTGCCAAGAATATTACAATTTGACTATCACAATCTAACCTTACAGCTTTCTATACAAACCCAACACTTGAACATAATCTCTACAACCATACAACTTCTTTACTTGCATGAGTGGCTTCCATATATTTAGCTTTTGTAGTTGAGAGTGCAACTACAACCTGTATCTTGCTCATCCAACTGATAACTCCTCCAAATAAGTTAAACACATACCCACTTGTAGATCTTCTGTGGTCAAGATCTATGGCCCAGTCTACATCAACAAATCAATGTACATTTATTACTCTGTCTAGTCCAGGTCTTTCTTGGTAGCAGATTGCATAATTTGTAGTGCCACGCAAATATTTGAAGACCCTCTTTACAGTTGTCCAGTGCTCTTTCCTTGGTTTTGACATATATATGCTCAATACTCCCATTGCATGAGAAATGTCCAGTCTGGTACAGACCATTGCATACATCAAAATACCAACCGCACTAGCATATGGAACTCCTGCCATATCTTCTTCCTCTTCCTGTGTCTTGGGACACTGATATACATCTTTACACCTACAGGTATAGGGACCTTGATCGGCTTACTTTCCTGCATGTTAAATCTATGTAGTATTATCTCAACATATTTTCTTTAATTTAACCATATATTCTGTTTGCACAATCTCTTTTAATCTCCATTCCTAGTATGAAGTTTACAACATCGAGATCCTTCATGTAAAATTAGGAGGATAGCTGAGACTTCACCTCCTTTATGACATCTTTGTTGTTTCCAATCAGCAGCATGTCATCAACATACAATACTATGTTAATGAAGTGATCACCAACTTGTTTGGAGTATACACAGTGATCAACCTTGCTTCTCACAAACCCCAATCCAAGTATGTATGTGTCAAACTTTTGGTAGGACATCCTTGGAGATTGCTTTAGACCATAAAGGGACTTCTTTAGTTTACATACTAGCTCTTTTTTTGCCTTTACTATGAACCCTTCTGGTTTCATGTAGATTTATTCTTCTAGATCCCCATGTAAGAACATTTTCTTCACATCCATCTGCTCTACTTCACGATCAAACACAACAACAATAGAAATAATAAATCTAATAGAAGTTAATTTTGCAACTAGAGAAAATATTTCACCAAAATCAATTCCCTCTACCTGAGAATATCCCTTTGCTACCAAGCGGGATTTGTACTTCTCCACTTTACCTTCTGCATTTAACTTCCTTTTAAACAACCATTTGCTGCTAACGTCTTTTCTTCCAACAGTTAACTGAACTAAATCCCATGCTTCTTTTTTTCCCAAGTGTAGGCCCGGTTTTGCAACCAGGCTTAGTGCTATGGGCACCTGCTAACTAGTAGCAGCAGTTTCAATGGAAATAAATAACAATAAACTAATTAAACAAGACTAACCATGGATCTAAGCAAAGATATTAAGCAAATAACAAAAATAATTTAAAATCAAGAACAAGATAATGTAAAATAATGAATTTGTATTGAAAGAATGGGGCAAGCAAGTGCTTGCGGAATCAATACCTCTAATGGTGAGGTTGAATGGCTCCAAGGATGAGCAACTCCAATCTCCAATGGTCTCTTCTCCAATGTGGTTTGCAATGGCTAAAATGCTCAAGGGAGATTTCAGCAGCATAAGGATGAGATAATGGATGGATGTGAAATGAGGAGCCCCTACCACCTTTTTATAGGTTTTGGTGGTGGGAAATACCATTTGTGGTTTTGTGGAAACCAAATGGTATTGACCAACATGGTTTAGGTACTTTTCCCTCCTTTTTCATTTTTTGAATAAAAATAATATTTTAATTCCCTTTTTAATATTTTTGGGAATTTGGACCCTTTTTGAGGGTTTTTTATGCTTTTCTTGGGAAAATAATATTTTTTAATGGAAAAAGGGGTGTACTCAGGTCTTTTGGCGACCTTTTGTTGGTTTCAGAGGCTCTGATGGTGAAAAAGTGGATAAATGGGTCATGTGAATAGGGAAATGAGCTAGTGAGCACTTTTTGGGTGTTAACAGATTGCCCCCTGATGTGTGAGGGCAGGAGCTCATCGTATGGCCGATAGACATCATAGTTCATTTGTCTTTTTCTGGGGTTTTAGGGGAGAGAAGAGACCGGTTGGAGACTGGAGCCACGGCCCTTGGAAGCTGAAAAAACAAAAAATATTACATGGCCTCCATATGAATGAGGTATAATCTCTGATAAAGGATGAGGCGGGCATTCCCATGCTCGTATCAAGACATATACAAAACAATTAGTCCCAAGAAGGGGGATCTAATACGTAAAGAAATATAGTGGTACATCATAATGGTCCAGAGGGGACATTATTGTGGGATATACTCATGATCATGGCTGATCTCAATAACTGATACACTGGAATAACTGTTGAACTGCTCAAACTGAAGGTGTTCAACATCTGTATGGACTCAATGACTGTGAGCCATCTCTGGGAAGTATTTGTATCTGTATACTCGAGGGAGTATAAAACTGGGGTACATCTGAATACTGTCGCCATACGCAACCCGGATATCTATAGAAAAAATGTAACTGGTTGTATCCATAGGTAGACTCTCAAATGTGGAGGAGTCAGGTGGTATCCGGGGTCTTCGACTAATAACTGAACGGACCAATACCCTGTGCGAGTCTCAACGATGCGATCAAGGTGTTGAAGTCGAGCATGTGAGAAACAACCATTCGGAGAGGCACTGAGGATTCCTCTCGAAATGATTCGTAGGCACTCATCATAAATGGTAATGAGTCCAAGACACAGGGACCTCTAGGTCTATCCTCTGGAATGAATGTGGTTGTCGTCGACAGAGGGAGACCAGCAACTAACAAGGCAATGATGTTTCCTTGATAGGAGCACGAGGTGTAAAACTGAAGTGTTGTAGTACTGATGGTAGGACTGACATACTTGTGGGAATGGGAAATAACTGGGTCAAAAAATGGGTAGACTCAAACTTCCTTTGTTCAGAGCATGATGACATGGTTGACCTGGCAGCGTATGGAACTGACTAGTAGGTGCAGGGATCATAGCTTTTTTAGGGACTGAAGGGTATGTACTGACTCCGGGGGGGGGGGGGGGGGGGGGTGAAGCTGATGGTAGCTGTCGAGGGAGTTTTAGAGTGACATACTGCAGAATACTCTGAACAAAGGCGACCAGAATGGGGAAGCTGCTATGTGAGTAGACATGATCTGTTGTGGCGCCAAGACGCACCATTGATTCCTTTTTCGTAGTTTTGATGAGCTCCAAGAAGGGATAAAAGTGTGCTCTGAAATGGTACGGTCCTGTGGATTTTGCGAGCCCAGGACGGCTCATGCTCATGGTTGCTTTCATGTTTTGAGAGTCTGAAAGCGGTAAGTGGACTCTATTCGTGTTTCTTTTTCGTAAGTTTAGTCTCCAAGGCCCGAAAAAGCATAAAATGATGCGGATGGAGTACTCTTCTAGCCGATGTGACTAGAGTATACCTTTTTCGTAATTAGTCTACGAGGTCCGGAAAAGGGGTAAACTTATACCAGGTAGACGCCCTTTCAGATACGTTTAGCGAGCATGAAAGGAAGCAAGATTGCTCGGCGATCTTTTCATTGTTTTAGGAGTCAGAAAAGAGCTTAACAGAAACTCCCTAAGTGCCTTTTTCGTCAAAGGGGTTGCTCGGCCCGAAAAAGGGATAAAATTATACCGAACAAAAATGGATTGATGAGGGCGAGAAAAGGTCTCAAGCATCGTCATCAGTGCGGAAAACTGGATCCGGTGACATAAAGATTGTCAGAAACGGAGAACGACCGATGTGGCACGCAAACCGAGGTGACGAGGGGGCGTGGAAAAAATGCCCGAAAAATATAAAGTTGAGAGCGAGAAATGATCTCTAGCATCATCACGAGCGTGGAAAACTGAATCCGACGATATAAGGCACGTCGAAAACGGAGAATGGCCGATGTGGCACGCAAACCGAGGCGACGAGGGGGCGTGGAAAAAATGCTCGAAAAATCTAAAGGTGAGAGCGAGAAATGATCTCAAGCATCATCACAAGCACGGAAAACTGAATCTGGCGATATAAGGCACGTCAAAAACGGAGAACGGCCGATGTGGCACGCAAACCGAGGCTAGGAGAGAGGCCAAAAAATAGTCAAAAAATGGACCTCGTGAAAACGGGAAAAGGAAGGAACCTGTATGAAGTTCTCGTTGTGCTGATCCCAACGGTACCAACGGTTTGAGAAATGGACTTCGTATGATACCGCAATGGTTGTTGGAAAATTGGTGGAATTCCTATAAATAGGGCGTGGGGCCCAAATGACTTGTCATTGTTGCGTGCGAGTTTGATAGAGCTGTCAGAGCTATTTCTCGATTTCCGGGAGATTTCACCATTGGTTTTCGATTTAGCGAGTTGCAAGTAACTCTATCCGCCTTAGCCTTGTCAATTATGTCTTTTTTGTTTGGCGGCGGGCCCCTGAAGGCCGCGAAATTCCACGTTGTCTCTCCAACGTGGAACCGCGCGGGTTTCGGGGCTGAACCCGCGATGAACCGCGCGGGTTTTAGGCTCACAGTCGCGATGTTCATCGCGACTGTGAGGTCGGAACCCGCGATGTTCATCGCGAGTTCATGGGGGATAGTCGCGATGTTCATCGCGCTATCCGGCCAAAACCCGCGATGTTCATCGCGGGTTTTTGCATGGATCCCGCGATGGTCATCGCGGATTTTTGTGGAAAAGCCGCGATGGGCATCGCGGCTTTTTGTGTAAAAGCCGCGATGGGATTTTTCTAAAATTTTTATGCTGGGGCTAAAAATTTCTTCTGTTTTCCTGGCAGGATGTTGAGGAGACCTCAGTCCTCATGGCGGGAGAGGGAGATCGATGGTGATCTTATGGAGAGGATCCAGACTGATGCAGGGGTGAGACAGACTCTGGCTATGAGCGGACTTTTAAAGTTCGCTCAGATCCCGCCTATACGTTCAGTGAGACGGCTCCTGAACAAGCTTGTGCGTTGGTGGGTGCCAGCAGAGGGTGCATTTATCATTGGTGGTGAGAGGTTAGAGATCACTCTCACGGATGTTTATTTTTTGACTGGGTTGCCTCGCTTGGGTGAGGTGGGCGATATCATGCCGAGGTTGCCTCCAGGTATAGATATGGAGGACCTTTTACAGACTTTCTGTTCTGATGATGCTGTTTTACAGAACAGCTCTATTAGTTTGCGATCCCTGCGTGAGTGGGATATGCGAGCTGTTGGGGCTTGCGTTCTGCGGATTTTGGGTGCTGCTGCGCCACATCGTATGTCTGGGGGGCAGACGATGATGGTGGATTCTGTTCTTTAGGGAACTTATTATGCCTGGGGGCAGATGTTTCTGGCTGGTGTCCGGAGAGATCTGGACAAGGCCATTAGAGAGGGAGGCGAGTTTTGTTACGCCTCATTTTTATGCTGTTTCTTCTTTGAGCGGGTGCCGACCTTGCGGCCACGAGCACCCATTCGTGCTGGTCTTCCGAGAGAGCCGCGTATGATGAGATGGGGGCAGATGATGCCTTGTGGCGGCGGTGGTGTCCGTGGATTTTTCACGGAGGATTTTTATCAGCAGTGGGAGCAGATGCCTCTGGTTATTGAGGACTACCCTTATGCAGGCATGGACTACCGAGGTGACCCAGAGATGCCTCGTGCCCCATGACAGGCCTAGAGTTTAGACGGTATGTTTTGTGTTTTATTTGATATTATATCATATGCTGTATGATTTATCATTGATGATTATTGTTCTATAGTATGTGATGGCTTACTTGCTTTGTGCAGATGTGGGTCCAGTGCCACCGCCTGACTACGTGGCTCGGCAGGGGCGGGCGATGGTAGTCGCCCATCCACCTGTACCTGTACCTCCTCCGCGTGGTGGAGGATTTGCAGCTCGTGGGCGAGGGGTTGGCCCTCGTGATGACGCCATAGATGGTGTCCGACAGACTTTTGCCCGGATCCTAGCTGGACTCCCCGAGGATGGTTGGAGAGACCTGGATCGGGATATTTTGCAGGGTTGTTTCGGTGCACCGCCTGAGTGGCAGTCGCTCCTATTGAGGACAGCAGTGTTCGTGGCAAGGCACAGGGATGGTAGACGGGATGATCTGGCAGGGCCGGCTCAGGGGAGGATACGTCTGCGGGACGATCCAGCGGGGCCGGCAGAGCGGAGAGTTCGGGCTCGTCATGACCCGGCGGGGCCAGCGGAGGAGGATTCGGAGGAGGAGCCGGAGGATCCTAGGGATCCAGATGAGTAGACGATACTGTATCTGCCCCCAAATGCTGATGAGCATATGGGGAAGCATTTTTTGTATGACAGATGTATTTTTTATATATCGGGTGCTGAGGGCACTTATGACATGTTGACTATTTGATTTATATATATATGTGGATATATATTTGGATATATTGTCGTGTATGCACGTGGATGCAACTTTGTCTTTTGTATATGCCCGTGGAGGCACATGTTATGCACGTGGATGCATTATGTTTGTTGATTTATGTATGCCCGTGGAGGCACGTGTTATGCACATGGATGCATTTTGTTTATGGATATGCCCGTGGAGGCACATGTTATGCACGTGGATGCATTTTGTTTATTTGTTTTATGCCCGTGGAGGCACATGTTATGCACATGGATGCATTTTGTTTATGGATATGACATGATGTGATTGGTGTGCCAGTCGAGGACATTGTTGGCCATATTATCTGCTACACTATTGAGGTGTCTTGGGACATGTGTGAATGAAATGGATTCAAATTGTCTAACCATTTGTTTAGTGCACAGGAATTTTCTGAAAAGACAAGGGTCGCGTACCTGGTAATCATTGTTGAGCTGGGAAACTAGGAGCTTTGAGTCCAAGAAGACGTTGAGGTGACGGATGCTCATTTGGAGAGCAGCGGCCAGGAGACCGGTCACGGCATCGTATTCAGCTTGATTATTGGTAGCGGCACCTAAACATACTCCGTCAATGTGAATTAACTCATGTGAAGGGGAGTATATTACCCAAGCTGCGGAGGCGAGATTGGGAGACCAACGGCTTGCACCATCAGCGAAACCGACATGGCAGAGTGGAAGAGGCTCCATCTGTGGTCATGCAGAGAAAAACAAATATTTAGGTTTTTTTGAATTTTTTGTGAACAAAGAAAGTATGCCTATACTAAAAATGGACGATGGTGTCCATCAGATTTTCTATGGGTAAAATCGTTTAAGGTACAACCCGTTGCGTGGGTTGCGCAGGGGATTGCCTTCTGAATCGGTCAGAATGTATGCCCCCTGCCCGAGGCAGGTGTGTATGATGTAGGGGCCTTGCCACATAGACACGAACTTTCCCTTTCCGGTTTTATCATGAGCTTGATCGTAAGCGAGGACAAGGTCTCCCTCTGAAAAGGTTCTTGGGTGGACGCGTTTGTTGTAACTTAGTTTCGATCGTTGTTTAGCTGCTTCCATGTTTTGAATGGCTGTGCGCCGATCTTCATCGACCTGCTCTAGGAGTAGTAAACGTTGCTCGATCGGGGAAGTGTCCGGTAGGAGCTCAACGGCGATATGTAAGGCTGGGATCTGGCACTCAATAGGGAGGACGGATTCGACACCGTGAACTAAATGGAAAGGGGTAAAACCGGTGGCGGTTTTGGTTGAGGTGCGGTAGGCCCATAGTGCCGGGAAAAGCATGTGGTGCCAATTGGATTTGTGCTTGTCTACAGTACGTTGGAGAATGGTCTTCAAAATTTTATTGATCGCTTCGACTTGGCCGTTTCCTTGGGGATAGTAAGCGGAAGAGAAATGGTGTTCAAATTTCAACATGGTTGATAATTCTTTCCAGACGACATCTTCGAAGTGAGAGCCGTGGTCAGAGACTAGTTGCTGTGGTACTCCGAAACGAGCGATAACATGGTTGAAGAAAAACTGTGCTGCAGTGTCGGCTTTGCAATTATAGGTCGGCATGGCTTCTGCCCACTTGGTGAAATAATCTACAGCCACAACGATGTGTTTGTGATCGCCGGCTGACGTGGGGTTGCAGTCGAGGAAGTCGATGGCCCATTTGTAGAATGGTCCAACGGTGATGACTGGATGAAGGGGGGCGGGGGGGTTCTTGCTTTGGGGGCAAATAGTTGGCAGTTCTGGAAATGCTTGACTGCGGTGATGCAATCAGTAAACAATGATGGCCAAAAATAACCGGCCCGAATGATTTTCTGGGCGGTGGCCATGCCGGAGAAATGGCCTCCGCAGGCACCGCTATGACAATCATTGAGGACTTGTTCTGCCTCGCTATGGGATAGGCAACGGCGTAAGATAGTATCAACGCCGCGTCGGTAAAGTACATCCCCAATCAGGAGGTATCGAGGGGCGTGGTGTCGTATGCGATGGCGTCCATCACGATCGATGTGTGGTCGAAATTTTTGCGTACGTAGGTAAGTCAAAATGTCCCCGTACCAAGGGTCGTCAGACGAAATGATGAAGATCTGCTCGTCAATCAGGTCCGTTTGGATAACGGGTGATGTTGAAGAGGATGGGAGGCCCGTGATGAGGTGAGCAAGCGCGAGGGCTTTAGTGCTTTTGGGAGTTCTGAAAGTGAGGTCATAGGATAATGACCCATTTAGCAACACGACCTTGTAGAAGCCGCCGGGTGAGGAGATAGACCATAGGGTTAGAGTCGGCCACGATCGTGGTGTGACTGAGTAGAATGTAGTGTCGCAATTTTTGTACGGAAAAAACTACAGCTAGGGCTAATCTTTCCTCATATGGGTAATGCAGAGGTGGGCCAGACAAGGTCTGGCTGACGTAATAAATCACATGCTCCTGGAGGGAGGCATCTTCTTGGACCAAAACTCCAGACACAGCATATTCAGATGCCGAGACATAAAGGGTGAAGTCTTGAGAGAAATCCGGTGGGGATATCAAGGGGGCTTGTGTGAGGGCTTTCTTGAGGGCTTCGAATGCCGTGTCTGCTTGCTCATCCCAAACAAAGGGTATGTGGGTACGAAGTAAGCGTAAGAAACCGTGGACTTTGGTTGCATAATCAGGAACGAAGCGCCTAAGGAAATTGGACCGCCCCTGTAGACTTTGGAGCTGCCGAAGCGTGCGAGGAGGCGGAAGTTCTAAGATGGCTTTGACTTTCAAAGGATCGACAGTGATTCCGTCTTGGGAAACAATGAAACCCAACAACCGGCCCGCCGGGACGCAAAAGACACACTTGTGTGGGTTCAAGCGGATTTTATATTTGCGACAACGCAGGAAAACTTGCCGGAGGTCGTTAAGGTGGTCTGATCGTTTTCGTGAACGAGCTGTGAGGTCATCAAGGTAGACTCGCAGGATATGGACCAAGTCGTGAAAGCAATAGGTCATGGCCCGCTGGAAAGTGGCACCGGCATTTTTAAGGCCAAATGGCATGACGCGATAGGCAAAGGTGCCCCATGGGGTGGTGAAGGCAGTCTTGTACTGATCCTCTTTGCGTATGTGAATCTGGTTATATCCGGAAAACCCGTCCATGAAGGATAGGACTTCATGGCCCGCACAATCATCAATGAGTTGGTCAATGAATGGCGTGGGGAAATTGTCTTTTGGACAAGCGTGGTTTAAATCACGAAAGTCAGTGCATACTCTAAGGGTGCCTTGCTTTTTGTTGACCGGAACGGGGTTCGACACCCAGGTGGTGTACGGAATAGGATAAATGAATCCTGCTTTGCGAAGTTTCTCGACCTCAGCTTTAACAGCGGGGAGCTTGGAAGGGTGAATGGGTCGCTGTTTCTGACGAACAGGGGGTACCTCAGGCCATGTATCAATGTGGTGCTCAATAATGGCGAGGTCGAGACCAGGCATCTCAGTATAGGACCAGGCAAAGACATCACGAAACTCTTGAAAGAGCTTTTTGTATGCCTGAGTTTCTGCTTGAGTGCAAGATGCGCCCAGCGAGATGAGCTCAGGTTTCCCTGGTGTTGTGGAAATGTCTATCTGTATAGTGGGGGAAATGTTTGACATGTTCCCTTCTTCAAAGGCATCCGGTGCTGGGATGGGGTCCTTTAACCAATCGAACTTAGTGGGTATGAAATCTTTCGATTCGACCGATAGCTGGTTGGATGCGGTGGATGTAGATGCTTCCGGGAGGAAGTACGAGCGATGATGCATATCATCCCAAGGGTAGTCGGGTGCAGTGAGTGTCTCCAAAATTTGCTCATCAGTATTGAAGTAGTCAGACCATAAATCAAGGGGTTCAGGTTTGAAAGTTGTTGAAATCATATATATTGTATTGACTTCTTCCGACGAGGATGATGGCAGGGGGTGGATCTCCTCGATGAGGGGAGGAGATATCTCTAAGTCGACGTTGTTTAACTCGTACAACGCTGCTCTATAGTCAAGTAGATCAGGACAATGGTGAGAGTAGTGGCCGTAAACACTGCATATAGCACAAGGATGGTTGGTGCGCAGTGATTTGTCGCGAGGCTGTAGAGGTGGCTCTAATCTAACTACTGGGATGCTGATGTCATCGTCCAACATATTCATATGCTCTTGGAGTGCCGGTAAGTGTGGGCATTGATGAGTTGGATGGCCTATCTCATCGCATAATGAGCATTTGGGGGGAGCTCGAAACACTGGTGGGGGTTTAACTGCCTTAGGAGGTGGTATAGCAGTGTACAGTTTTGGACCTCTGCCCCCAGTGGGCTTAGCAAGAAGAGGGGGATTCGTTGACGTCGAAGCAATCGTGAGACCAGGAGAAGGTTTCGTTGACGACGAAGGGATTGCGACACCAGGAGGAGGTTGGTTTGTGGTAACAATAGGTTGTACCGGTTGGAGGATGACGTTTGGTGTCGGCGGTGGAACGGGAGGTGAAATATACCACACGGGTAATCCCAATGTTAACCCGGGTAGACTAAGGGTAGCCATAACCGGGGCGCTTACTACACCCGAAGGAGGAAATAGAAAGGGGATGGTGTGGATGGGTGTAACACCGATGTGACTAGGGATCAATGGTGGTTGACTACCAGGTGTTTGTGTATTCTGTGAAAGAGTACAGAGGTTTGCGACGTGGGTCTCCGGTGATGGTGGTGGAATGGCCTGGAATGTAGAGGTCATTGGTGTATCTGAGTAAAGTCTGGGTCCCACAGAAGACACAAAGGAGGTAGTTGCACCAGCAGCGGGTTGTTCAATCATGGGAAGAAAATTTTCGGGTGCTGCAGGGGCATTGGGATCATAGTAGGTGAGTTCTTCAATTTTGACCACGCGTCCCTCGTGGGGGAACATCATGGTGCGGAAAACGGAGGAGGCAACCGCTTTCATGGCGTACATGTAACTGCGGCCAAGTAAAAGGTTATAATCGAGCTGGGCGTTAATGACCTCTATGTCGATGAGCACAGTTTTTTAAGACTTCTAACGCAGACATGGCTGCGGGAGACTGAGCTAAGTCATCTACGATGTTGTAATTTGACGCAGCCCGTGCATTGGGGTTGCTGTTTATACGGCGGAGTGGGAAACGAGGTTCTTTAGATGCGCCATTGAGTGGAAGAGGTGGTATCCGTAACGTCTGATCGGTGGGATGAGCATTAGTATCCTTATCGGCGGGGGGAGCCTCGGAGGTAGGACCATACTGGTTCCGTCGGGTTTGGATATTGACGTCGGCAGTGGACATCATCAATAAGTGGTGAGTGCCTGAATCAAACATGGGTTGATCAGGAGCGGCGTAAGTGATTTGTTGTGGTTGCACGTTGCCCTGTGGGTGGGCTAACGGTTGGGTGTTCACCACTCCTTGTGTTGGAAAAGGGTTTTGTAAGACCAAAGGTTGTTGTTGAGGTGGTGGAGGGTTGGGTGGCGGCTGAGGAGCCGCTTGCCCTTGACGATGGGCGTCATCTGTCCATAGTTGTCCAGCTCGCTCCAGATGTGGGCAAGCGTGGGTATAGTGGCCATAAACACCGCAAATAGAACAAGGATGGTTTGTTCGTAAATTAGCATTTTTGGCTTGCTTAGGTGGCCGATCAGGATTCTGATGAGCAGGCGCCGCGTTATTGTTTTGCGGAGGATGGGCAGGTTGTGGAGCTTGGTTATGGTTTTGGTTGTTTCCACGGTTACGTCCTCTTCCGCGGTTTGGTTGCCCACCCTGGTTGCGTTGGTTATTTTGGTATTGGGGCTGATTTTGTTGTGCGTACACATGCCCTTGAGCATTGGGGGGATTCTGAGGAGCCGCAGGTGCGGGAGCAGATTGCGGTGGATAATATGCTGGTGGAGCTGGAGGTGGTCCAGCTGCTTGTTGGGGTTGTTGGTACCTTTGAGATATTGGAGGTGTGAGATTAGCTGGTGCAGCTGGTTGTGGGTAATGCTTCTGCTGTTGCGGGAACTGCATGGGGGTCTGTGCAGTAGGTTGAGCATAGTATGTAGGAGGTACATATGCTGATGGCGCTTGCCCATAACAATGTTGTGGACAAGAGGGTCCTTGAATGTGATGGGTCTGGTTTGTTGGAGCATAAGAAGTTGTTGCTCCGGAACTGGATGTAGCCCTAGAGAGGTCTGGGGTGGGCATGGTGCTCACCATGCTGAAAGGTTTAGGTTGGGGGGTGATTTGGCCAATGATGCCATCAGCGGCATGTGATGCCCCCGGTGCGTCACCTCGTGAAGAGTCACCTTGTGGGGCGTCAGGTATGATTGTGTATAGATAACCCGGCTGGGCGTAGATGAGATCAAACTGTTGGGATTTGAGGATGGCCTCTTCTTCAGACTGGGGTCTTTCAGATGCCACATCCTTCGCAATAAGAGGGAGGAGGGATTTTAGAAACCAATCTAAAAAGATACGGTCGTCTAATTTAATTTTGCAGAGGCTTCGGCGTCGACGCCACTCATGAATGTGGTCAGTGATGTGGGTGGCCGTGGTTTGTCTACAAGACAGTAGGATCTCGACGCCCGCATCATAGCGGACAGGTAACTGAAAGAACTGGAGGAAGGTCGAGGCAAGGGAGGTAAAGGTGGCATGCGTCCCATGGGGCTGCTCGATATACCACTTGGCTGCAGAGCCAGTGAAGGTGCGTTGTAAGAGCCGAAGGCGGATTGAGTCGTCCACTATGGAGTTGGAGGAACACCATAAATGGAAGGACATGATATGGTTCTGGGGGTCTTCGCCTGCCTTGCCCTCAAATTTAGGGATGTCAGAGGGGAGTTTGGTGGGCATGTGAGGCCACACAGGATTGTGTCTGATGGGGTCATTTGTGAGCCTAGCTAAGTCTGGCAGGTTCAGGCTTGCCATATATGGTAGGCTAGCAGATGTGGTGACTGGAACCGGGACATGCCTAGTCATTGTGGTATGATGTAGGGGTCCAGTAGTGCCTAAAGGTATGCTAGGTATGGAGGGTATATGCCCTCCAATAGGTGTAGTCTGGTATGGTCCAGCGCCTCCAAGTGCAACATGGGTTACACTTGGGTTAGGGATAGCAGTGGGGATTCCCGGGATAGGGTTTGTGGAAACCAGAGGGGGTGTGACCTCTATGTTGGGCATGCCCATAACAGGTGGTGGCCCTGTGTTGGGAATTCCTATAACAGGAGGTGGCCCTGTGTTGGGCATTCCTAAATGTGGAGTGTTGCCCATGTTGGGCATACCCAGGGGGGTGGTTGTTGCCATGGATGGCACTGCCGCAGAAGGGTCTGTGGATGTCTCACCTATGGTGGTGGTAAACAGTGGATCAAATGGTGTTCCAGCCATAATGGTGGTTGGTGGTAACTCTGTGGGGTTTTCGGATTCTACCTCCAAATCAAATGTGACTTGAGGTGTGTCAGAATCGGATGACTGTCTAGTTGATTGACGATGTGTCGAATCAAGGGATAGGGCTTTGCGTCCGTGACGTGGAGAGCCAAGTGGACTAAACTCTGGGAGTTCGCCGTGTAGACGACGAGAGCGTCTAAAATTCTCAATGGTGAGAATTAGGTTTTTGTGTAAAAAATTTGTTTAAGTATCAGGTGGTGATATATATATAAAAGACTCAAAACCCTAATGCAACCAAGGGTGCAAGAAGGGGAGTGAAAAAAGAAGGCTCTCAGGCCAAAAAATCAACCTCAAAAAAGGCACTTATTCTAGCAGCTGTGCTACAATAAGTGGAGGAATGCAACAACTGGTCAGAATACCAACATGCAAACAACTCCTAGAAAAAATAGGTGTAACTAGACCACAGGTGGGTTGAAAGCATGCAAACACCTAACTAAAAGTATTGTGACTCAAACAAACGATATCCTCTGCAAGGTGATGAAATCCAAGTCAGACAATATGAGTGCTGAGACAACGGCTAGATATCCCCCTACCGGGAGGGACACCAGGTAATCAATCCTAAAGACAGGATACTAGGATACTCCGTTCATGACGCGTCGAGAAAAGGTAAATCTGCCGTTTGGTCCTTTGATCGCAATATCCCAATACAGAGATATCCCGAGAACTGCGAATGGCAGCCCTTCGGTTACTGAATGGATTTCGGTATTCCACTCAGGCTTCCGGAACCATCCTCGCGACTTCAACCCTCCTAGGGGAGAGGCCTTCCCACAAACCGGTTGTGACCGCGCCAAAAAGTACTAAGAGATTTTAGCTCCCTAATTGGACAACTTCTATGTCTCAGATGTAATAACTGAGGGGTGTTATTGGAACACCTATCCCCCCAATACTACCTAGCTACAAGAGTTCTTTTAGTGTTCCCCAAGTGGGGTTAAAAGTGTGTTGAAATTAGGGTACGTTTTAAGGCTTAGTTCAATTAAGTGATCGAGTGAGTGCACGTGAGGTATTGTAAACTGAACTTGAAAAAAGTAAATGCTTTACAGGAAATTTTCAAAAAATAAAGGATCTTTCAAAAATAAAAAAGCAAATATTTATGACTTTTTTCGCTAAATGGAATTTAAATGCTTTTCAAAAAATAACTCAAAAAACAAAGGATTTTTTGGATTTATGAAAGCAAATAGTAGACTTTTAAAAGAAATAAATGGATTTCTTTGTTCAAGGAAATTGCTAAGGGCAAAATTCTAAAGAAGTAAACAGGGAATTTTTTTTTTAACGTAAATAAAAATGCAAAATAAGCCTTTCTTTCTCTTTCTTGAAATTTTTTTAAAAAGATTCGTAGATATGCATTTTAAATAAATTTTTTTTCTATGGCTGTAAAATATGCAGAATTTAATACTGTAAAAATGTGCTATGTGGATAAAAAGTACAGTAAAAAATAATTTTTTAAATCGGAATGGCCGAATGAAAAAATCAGCAGCGCGGGTTTTGACAGAAAAGCCGCGATGGACCGCGCGGGTTTCGGTCGCACAGTCGCGCTGGATCGCGCGGGTTTTGGGCGCACAGTCGCGATGGACCGCGCGGAAAATGTCCGCGAAGCCGCGGTGTGCAGCGCGCAAATAGGCCGCGAAGTCGTGGTGAACCGCGCGGAAAAGGGCCGCGCAGTCGCGATGTGCAGCGCGGTAAATGACCGTGATGCCGCGATGTGCAGCGCGGGAACCGGCGAAAAAGCCGTGGTGAACCGCGCGGAAAAAAGGCCAAAAGCCGCGATGGACCGCGCGACTGTCAGGCTAAAAACCACGAGGCGAAAGCCGTGCACGAAAACCGAAAAATGAACCCGAAAATCAAGAATTTCGGGCTGTTAATGGCAATAGATGAGGCCAAAACTTAGAGCAGCAATGGATTTGCTGTCTAAGATGGCAGATCTATGGATCTTAAGGTTAAAAACTAATAAAAAACTAAGATTAAAGGCAAAACTAGAGATCTATTGTTCAAACCAAGCGGAGTCGCCAAAAACTGTAGGCCCGGTTTTGCAACCAGGCTTAGTGCTATGGGCACCTGCTAACTAGTAGCAGCAGTTTCAATGGAAATAAATAACAATAAACTAATTAAACAAGACTAACCATGGATCTATGCAAAGATATTAAGCAAATAACAAAAATAATTTAAAATCAAGAACAAGATAATGTAAAATAATGAATTTGTATTGAAAGAATGGGGCAAGCAAGTGCTTGCGGAATCAATACCTCTAATGGTGAGGTTGAATGGCTCCAAGGATGAGCAACTCCAATCTCCAATGGTATCTTCTCCAATGTGGTTTGCAATGGCTAAAATGCTCAAGGGAGATTTTAGCAGCATAAGGATGAGATAATGGATGGATGTGAAATGAGGAGCCCCTACCACCTTTTTATAGGTTTTGGTGGTGGGAAATACCATTTGTGGTTTTGTGGAAACCAAATGGTATTGACCAACATGGTTTAGGTACTTTTCCCTCCTTTTTCCTTTTTTGAATAAAAATAATATTTTAATTCCCTTTTTAATATTTTTGGGAATTTGGACCCTTTTTGAGGGTTTTTAATGCTTTTCTTGGGAAAATAATCTTTTTTAATGGAAAAAGGGGTGTACTCAGGTCTTTTGGTGACCTTTTGTTGGTTTCAGAGGCTCTGATGGTGAAAAAGTGGATAAATGGGTCATGTGAATAGGGAAATGAGCTAGTGAGCACTTTTTGGGTGTTAACACCAAGGAATCCATTTCTTCAAGCATGGCCCTCTTCCAGAGATCACTATCCTCTAAATCAACAACTTCCTTCACATTTCTAGGATCATCATCAGTAATGGATAAATCAAAACTAGAACGAAAATCAGGAGGGGAATACGTTTCTGGTTGTCTTCTTTCTCGAGATGATCTCCTCAAAACATGGGTATGAGGTTTTTGTTCTTCTGATTCAGCTTCTTCCGTTGAGTCAGATTCTTCATCTTCTAACTCAAACTATATTTTCTCTGGTTCCTTTTCCAATGGAGTCACTTCCTGTCTGGGAATTTCTTTGACCTCTCTAAACACAACATCTAGACTATAAACAATCTTCTTAGTTACAGGATTCCAAAGCTTATAACCTTTCATACCATCTTTATAACCATTAAAGATATATTTTTCAGCTTTATTGTCCAGCTTACTCCTTTTCTCCTTTGAAGCATGTACATAACCATCACAGCCAAATAATTTCATATGTTTAATAGAAGGTTTCTTAACAGTCCATACCTCTTGTGGAGTTTTTTCAACCAATGTTGATGTGGGCGATCAATTTATCAAGTAACATGTTGTCTCCACTACCTCTGCCCATGATTCTTGTCCTATCCTGGCACTGCTTAGCATGATCCTTTCCTTTTCCATCAGCGTCCTATTCATCCTTTCAACAACTCCAATCTGTTGAGGTGTGTACGGAGTCGTCTTCTGCCTTGCTATACTGCACTTCTTACATAATTCCTCAAATTCATTCCCGCAGAACTCTCCACCATTATCTGTCCTCAACACCTTTATTTTCTTTTCTTTCTGATTCTCTGCAAGAGCCTTAAATTTTTTATTTTTTTGTAAATTATACGATCCTTCTATTGCCTTTAAAACAGATATTTACAGATATAACAAAGCCCTCTCAACAAAGAGAAAACAGGCTTGTAAGTCGAAATAACAGTCTCCCCCGAAAGGAAACGAGACAGAAATAGAGAGTATGGGAATTCTTAATCAGTCTTAGACAATAATTTTTCATGATAACTATGTAAAAAGATATAAACAATAGCATAAACTGAAGTTTTCAGCAAAAACAAGAAAATATCTGCTTCTGAAAGCAACAAAAACATGAACATCATGAACAGTAGATTACTCGTGAGCCCCGTTGGTGGAACCTAGCTCGAGCTTCATTCCCAGGCGTTTGGCCATTTCAACCTGATTGCTCAGGATATGTTAAATTTTCATAATTTACTTCAATCTGATCTAGGATCTTAACTGAGAGAACAACATGTACAACAAATCTGCAACATATCAATCATGGACACAATAATGTAAGCACACAAGAGACACAAAGTTTACTTGGGGAAAACCATAAAGGTGAAAAACCCCAATAACTTCCTCAGAGATAGATAGAGTAATGATACAACCAGAATACAAGAGATAGTCTTCTCCTAGTAGTAGATCCTCCTCCTCCACAAGTGCGCCACTCTCCCAAGTGTGAGTGAGAGAATAGAATGATCAAATAGAGATCTCCCGATCTCTATTTATACTAGACTTGACTTGCCTAATAACCTTTACTAGGTCGGCCTTAACTTAACCACATAACACAATGTTGACTGGGCCGACACCCAATAGGGTGGTCTAATAACCCTTTGACCCACATGGCCGACCCCCACTAGGGTGGTCTAACAATCCTTCGACCCACATGACTTATACAGGGCCGACCCCAACAAGGTGGTCTAATAACCCATCAAGTATAAGTTACGACACTTACAATATAAATGACGACACTTCTGTATAGAGGAATAATAACATTTCTATAGGAATATAAAATACATATATGAAATACATGGGTGAAATACATTTCGAAGTTACATATACATCAACACTCCCTCTTAACTAGGAAGGTATTTCTCAACACAAGTCTGCCAGCACAAGTCTTCTTCTTTGGATGATCATCATCGAATCATCATCCTCGAATCATCGTCATCATGACTGTTGCTGCTATCTCAATCAATCTTTGAATCTACTCATCATAGGAAGTTCTACAGAGCCAGTCCTTTTTCATATTGGATGTAGGCCCACCACCTGTAGGTCTTCATCATCACTGGCCATACTGTGGAATCCTCAGGATTTATTACGTGCGTCACAAAACCTTGCAAGAGAATCCCAGGATGTTACGAGCACACAGCTCTACCTATAGGATCTCCCAGGGAGCTATTATATGTGACCTTACCACAAAACCTCGAAAGAGAATCCCAAGACTGATTATGAGCACACATCTCAACCTATCGGATCTCCCAGGGCACTATTATATGTGGTCACCACAAAACCTTGCAAGAGCATCCCAGGACTTATTACGGGAACACATCCCAACCTATCGGATCTCCAGGGCGATATTACTTGTGGTCATGGAAAAACCTTGCAAGAGCATCCCAGGACTTATTACGAGCACACAGCTCAACCTATCAGATCTCCCAGGGCTCTATTATATGCCATAGGTCAAAACCTCGAAAGAGCATCTGCCAGATATCCCAAGGCGAAATTATATGCCTTAGGCAAAACCTTGCAAGACTATCTGCAGATCTCCCAGGGCCAAATTATATGTCCTCCCAGAGAAAAACCTCGAAAGAGCATTTTCCAGATGTCCCAGGGCCAGATTACATGCCATAGGAAAAACCTCGAAAGACTATCTGCAAATGTCCTAGGGCAAAATTATATGCTCATCTGCACAACCTGATCCACGACCACAGAGTATCAACTTGATACTCACCATACATCATCCTGATCATCATCACTGCAACATCCTGCTGCATGTCATCTGGAGCAACATCCTGAAGCTCATCATCCATGATCATCCCGATCATATAATGCATCTACCTGATGCATACCAAGTATCTACCTGATACATATCATCATACATGATCCAACTGATCATACAATGTATCCACCTGATACAAATACAAAAACATGATCCACCTGATCGTACCTGATACATATCAACATACATGATCTACCTGATCATACACAGTATCCACCTGATACATATACAGATACATGGTCCAAGCATCCAACATGATAAATATACAAAACATATACAAATGATCCTACTGATCATATCCAACATCCAACATGATGCGTACATACATATACATATAAATGATCCAACTGATCATATCTAGCATCCAACATGATGCGTACATACATATACATATAAATGATCCAACTAATCATATCCAACATCCTCCTGATGCATATATAGAGCAGTAGTTGGAGCATCATCCCGATGCTCATAATCCAGCGCTTACATCCACAGCCATGTGAAGGATCCTCCTTCCAACATGCTTGGAATGGCTTCTGCAAATGTGTCCATCACTTCTTCCTAGAAGTGTCATCAATCTGAAGAACACCAAGCCTCTCCCTGAAGTACTCGAACTTCACCCTGGCTAGTGGCTTCGTCAGCACATCTGCAATCTGCTCGTCCGTCGCAATGTACAAGAGATTCACAACTCCTCTCTGCACCATATCCATGATATAGTGATATTTGATCTCTATGTATTTCGACCTGTCATGAAACACTGGGTTCTCGGACAGCTTCACATAACTCTGGTTATCACAAAAGATACCAGTAGCATCCAACGGGAGATCAAATAACTCAGACAGTAGCTTTCGAAGCCATACTACCTCACAAATAGCTGAATAGGCTGCAACATACTCTGCCTCAGCTGTACTCAGTGCTACGCAGGACTGCTTCCTACTGAACCAAGAGATCACACCTAATCCCATACTGAAGCAACATCCAGATGTACTCTTCCTATCTGCAACACTGCCAGCCCAATCTGAATCAACATAACCCTGCAGGTTAAACTTTTGATTCTCTTCATACTTGAGCCCATAATCCACTGTACCCTTTAGGTACCTCAGAACATGATTTACAACAACCAAGTGAACACTCCTCGGATCCGTCAGGAACTGGCTCAATGTGTTCACCGCAAAGCAAATATCTGGTCTTGTGTTCGTCAGGTACATCAAGGACCCAATCATCTGACGATACATAGAGACATCAATCGGCTCAGATGAAGCATCACACAGAAGCTTCAGGTTCGATGCCATAGGTGTGGCCATATCCTTGTAGTCCATGATCCCGAACCTCTTCAGGATTTCTATTGCATACTTACCTTGTCCAAGGGAGATTCCATCTGCACTCTATCACACCTCCATGCCAAAAACAAATAGTGCATCATCTCCAAGTTCTTCATATCGAATTCGGCAGCAAGTTTCCTCTGCGTGTCGGCAATCAATCTATCCTCACCTGTTACAAACAGGTCATCCACATAGTAGTATCACTGGATTGCCTTCCTCAACCTTGTAGTGAAGGTTGGAATCCACTTTACTCTTGGTAAAGCCCAAACTGGATAGAAAGCTGTCTATCCTACCATACCAAGTTCTGCACATATATGACTCCCTGTCATGTGTCTCAGAACCAAGTGGCTGCTCCACGTACACTTCTTCTTCAACTACACCATTCAAGAAACCTGTCTTGAAATCCATATGGTGTATCTTCCCTATCATCACTGCAGCCGGAGCAAGTACTGATCTAATGGAAGTGTATCTGGCTACAAGAGCAAAAGTCTCTATGCTAACACCTGCAGCATGCTTGATATTGTAGCTTCTCTTGGAAGTTACTACAGACTCCCCTTTAGGTCTTGGGACTGCATCCCAAACATCTTCGTGATCGACTGGTACTCCTCGATCATGGCATTCTTCCCAGATCCTAGGAACTTCAATATATTCAATAGATAACTTTGTTGCCAAACAAATGTTGTAGTCCTTCTTTTGTAGGTGATGGTATACGATCTTTCCTACACAACAAGTTAAATTGCATGATTAGAAAACATCTCATAGTTTTCAGAACAAATTCTTACACATAAAGAAATATGTCATACAGTCATGCAATTATCTTAGCCAATGCTTCAATACAACATTTATCCATATTCTGTAACTTTCTAGATGCCTTCCAATCTCTACTAGAACATTGTTAAGAGTGTGCACAACTCCTAACATGTCAGCAAAGAGGTTTCATTCTAGATAAGTAGCAATGGAATGTTGTATAGTGCCATAGGCCACTTACCCATGTATATTAGTAGTATACTATTCATCAATGCAACTATTCTAATATGCATAACACACAACCTAATTCTAGGAACATAAGCATATACATCATTGAATAACATTATGTAAGAAATGACAATTCAAATACTTATCTTTGTTTGGTTGCTAGGTGGACTCCCTCTGAATCTTTGCAACTCCATTCTGATGTGTATTGTGAGAAGTGATCAACTCCCTCTGAATATCTGCATCCTTGCAGAAACTACTGAAGTGTGCTCCTTTGCTTTCTTGCAGGAACAACTGGAGTGTGCTCCCTCTTGATCTTTGCTTCCTGGATTACCTATCCTTGAGCTTACATCCATCCTTAATCACTATGCATGCTTATTAGTATCATCATTGTGTTATCCTTGAGGTCTCATACATAATCACACATTTATTAGTATAATCCGAATACTATCAAAACACAATAATCTTAAACATGTATAGTCATGATCATTCACAGATAATAAACATTAGTATTCAAGGTTTCAAGGAAGTCTTCTTTTACTCATGCATATTCTTATTTGATCATAGGACTCTTCTGATTAGTTAAATCATCAATGCATAAACCCGTGATTACTCAAACCTATACCTTCATGATTATTTTGGTTAGTCATATCATCAATTATGGTAAGAAACATAATATGCATACAGCCATGACTATTCAAACCTATGACTTCATGAATAATCATTATCAACAACACAAAAATATAAGATCCTAACACAAGGTAGGATTCTAGCTTGATATAGGAAAAACATACATGGATTAGCATGCTAGCTAGTTATGTCTAACATACCCGCATAATGTCTTTTGGTTCTCTTCAGTGACTTGTGCTAGTAACCTGCATGTCTCATAGGTTAACCATTGTAGGACCAAGTTATACATACCTAGAAGGTATATCTTCTATGTGATCCATGACAATGGATGAATCTTTGTCTTCATGCCACCATGATCATATGTTCTTGAAGTAGAACACAATTTGTCTTTCTTGGCGTACCTTTTATGTTAGCGAACAACATAAACCTCATACAACATCACAATGCATTAGTACATTTATAAGTGTCAAAACCTTAATCAATGAATATCTTCTATTAAGGTGATATGACAAGTCTAGTAATAAATCAAGATTGTACTATAATGATATGAAGACAAACATATGATAAAATTAACCATGAAACATAACTGTAAGCCATACCTGTCAAGATTGCTTGTAATCTTCTTATGGAAGGACTTAGCCTCATCTCCCTTTGAGACAGGAACTTCTTCACTTATGCAGGTGACCAATCCATCTTCTTCTAGGATTAACCCAATCCACTTGATTTGCATAAATTGGACCTAGAGCTGGATTAGGGTTTGTCAAAGAAACCCCCAACATTCAAACTTTGAATTTTAAACTTCTGAAAGTTTAGAAATATGCGCCTTGATGAGTCGATCAAGTTGGTATATTCAGAATTTGAAAACTGCAAAGTTTCACCCCTCTAAATTGCCTTTTAGATTTCCAGATTCACTAGGGAGGACCCTTAATTAGGGTTTGAGTTTCCCGGAGCTTCACCCAACCAAAATATTTGATTCAAAGCTCTAAGCTTCGATTTTTCTGAGGAGCTTCCAGCCGTGGTCACAGATTTCCAAAATTCCAAATTTTTTAGAAGCCCTAATTTTCCATCTTTCCGATCAAAGTCCCGAAATGGGGTTTGATCAAGCCCAACCTTATTCCCAACCAAAAAATATGATCTTGGTCTCTAAATTTCTATTTTGATGAGTAGCATCCAACCGTGGTCTCCGATTACAAAAATTCCAACTTTCTCCGAAGCCCTAAATTCCAGAAGCCATGAATGAAGGTGCTAAAAAATAATTCTGTTTTGACAGAAATATGTACCTGATTGTTTCTGGTGTAACTCCAAACTTTTCGATCCACAGGGTCTGAAAATTTTTCCTGAGATATCTCGACCTGTTATCTTTCCATCCCGACAGGTATGACCTCAATTGGATTCTCTGAGAGAGAGTTATGCCAAGTGTCGCAACGTGACCTGTTTATGGGATAATACAGGAGAGTGAACTTATACGGCGTGCCACATGTCATTGGTTCCACTTCGGCCTCTGAACTTTTTTCCTAAGATAGCCTGACCTATTATCTTTCCATATCGACAGGTCTGACCTCAATTGGATTCTCTGAGAGAGAGTTATGCCAAGTGTCGCAATGTGATCTGTTTATGGGATAATACAGGAGAGCGAACTTGTACGGCGTGCCACGTGTCACTGGTTCAACTTTGGCCTCTGAATTTTTTTTTTGAGATATTAAAGTCTGTGTACTTCCTATAAATTTTCACAAAAATTTATTTGGAGCTTCCTATCCCAAGTTATGACCTTTTTCCCAAGGCCACCTGATTTTGACTCATATCTGGAAGAGGCAGAAACCCTATATTGTACAGATCATAAATCACAAAGTACAATGAATTGGAGGTTTTCATTTGGACACAAGGTACACGGGGATCTGATCTTCACCTTGTAAAAGTTTCAGATCCGAAAACTTCGCCAAAATGGATTTATAGCGAAAGTTCTATGATGACTGGTTTTTTCTATATCAAGCCCTAGCATCGTAAGTGCAACAAGTGTCATACATGCCATATCATGCCTTATTTCAGGCTAGCTCTGATACCATGTTAAATTTTTAGAATTTAATTCAATTTGATCTAGGATCTTAACTTAGAGAACAACATGTACAAAAAATCTACAACATATCAATCATGGACACAATAATGTAAGCACATAAGAGACACAGAGTTTACTTGGGGAAAACCATAAAGGTGAAAAACCCCAATAACTTCCTCAGAGATAGATAGAGCAATGATACAACCAGAATACAAGAGATAGTCTTCTCCTATCAGTAGATCCTCCTCCTCCACAAGTGCGCCACTCTCCCAAGTGTGAGTGAGAGAATAGAATGATCAAATAGAGATCTCCTGATCTTTATTTATACTAGACTTGACTTGCCTAATAACCTTTACTAGGTCGGCCTTAACTTAACCACATAACACAATGATGACTGGGCCGACATCCAATAGGGTGGTCTAATAACCCTTTGACACACATGGCCGACCCTCACTAGGGTGGTCTAACAACCCTTCGACCCACATGACTTATACAGGGTCGACCCCAACAAGGTGGTCTAATAACCCATCAAGTATAAGTTACAACACTTACAATATAAATGACGACACTTCCGTATAGAGGAATAATAACATCTCTATAGGAATATAAAATACATATATGAAATACATGGGTGAAATACATTCCGAAGTTACATATACATCAACAGGATATGCTGCAGAAGCAGCAACATCTCGTCTTGCAGAAGCAAGATTTCACTATGTTGCTCATCTTTCTCCACCAAGGTTCTGTTGAGGACCATTTTCTGCGACCAGTACATATCCAGAGAATTCTGGTAAAGGGTAAGACGGCCACGGGAGGAACCAGGGCCGGGGACCTGTCCCTTGAGCTCTTTCATGATTTCCTCTGCTCCCAGGCAGGTTCTATCCACATCCGTTTCCTTCTCATCCAACTGAATTTTTCCCTGGACCGACTCAGGAATTTCCTTCTTAAAACGCTTGCATTTGTCAATTAAAAGCTTTTGAAAGCGGATGGGAGGGTCCATAGGTTCAGAAAGGAAGAATTCAGGCAAAGTAGATGTGCGAATAGGATTCTTGTGAGGAGGCATGCTGACTGCAGGAAGAGAAAAATCACCAACGAAACAGACAGGTGCAGATTAACAGAGTGGCTAAGGTCCCAGATAAAGGCTCCTAGAATAGACTGCCTATCGGCTGCAAAAGCATGACTAACAATAATAGGAATAGAAACAGAAAGGTGGCAAATATTGTAGCTTTTGAGAGGGTGGCGAACAAACCCAAAGTCTCCCAAAAGAGCGCTAACAAGAATAGAGATAGAGCTATACGACGACTTACCCGGGTTGAAAATCGTTAAGGTGGAGTCGAAGGCCCAATTTCCAGCGATTCCAGGATCCCACTGACCATCCGAACCCATACTGACTAAGAAATCTAGAGAGATGAACAAAGTGAGAGCGAGGTTTGAAATAGAGCTCCCCTGCTTACTGAAATGATCTCAAAAAGTCGGTTGAAACAAATAATTAACCTGCATGGTAGAGAGCAGCCCATATCTCCTCAATAAATCACCTGACATAACCATAAAAACCTCACACTTCACCATTATGATCACCGTGCATGCTTCTGTGTGAAGCCCCTGTCGCAGATGTGCCAACTGCCTTCTGCTCATGTGAGCTCATACTAGCTTGTAGAGTTTCATAGCTCTCCTCGAGGGAGAATGATACTGATGTAGACCGTCTGATGGGGAGTGATGAGGTGGGAGCACGTGGGATAGAACATCCAGCCACGTTCCTCTCATCCTCCCTCTTAACCATCCCCATGTACACCCGTCGTGGGGACAAAGCCTTAAATTCTTTAAACTTGGAAAATCCTTCAGATTTCTTTCGAAGGAAATAAATCCATGTGTTCCTTGAGAAATCATCTATAAATGAAACATAATACACAGATCTACTTAGTGATGGAACAAACACAGGTCCAAACACATCACTATGTATTAATTCTAAAATTCCCTTTGCTCTTGTAGCACCAAATGCAAATATTACTCGATTATGTTTTCCATATATTCAATGTTCACAGAAATCAAAATCTAGAGTGCAATCAGTCATAACTTCAACCATAATTTTACCTTGTAATGCTCGAAGGCCCTTTTCTCCGATACACCACAATATTTGATGCCATAGCATCGTCTTTCCTCATGATGCAGTTAGGGTTTTGTCTTCTGTATCTCCCCCCTCAGGCACAATAGAACTATTACATTCACCAATGATGATTCTTCCCAATATTTTGTACAGAGTTCCATACCAAACTCCCCTCATCAATACCATTGATGCTCAAACCATTTTGAAACCACCATCTCCACACACAGTCTTTACACCTGCAATATCCATCTTTCTGACATATATCAAGTTTCTCGCTAGATTTGGAATGTGTAGTAATCAAGGGAGAGTTCTAATCCTTCCATCCTTGAGTTTCAACTTGACTCTACCACCCCCAATGATGCTGGTTGGTGAATCATATCCCAAGAACACATCACCTCCATTGTACTTTTCATATTCACAGAACCACTCCCTATGAGGGGTCATATGACATGATGCACCCGAGTCAATAAAACATATATCATGTTTTGAATGATTACTAGTGGAATCTAGATACACATCCCCTCCTTCTTCTGAGGAAGTCTTCGCCTCTATGGTAGAGGTATCCTCAGATCCCTTTCCTTTCTCAACATTCTTAGATCTACAATAATTTTTATAGTGCCCAACTTTATTTCATTTCCAACACTTCCTTATAAATTTTCTTGAGGATTTAGATCTATCCTTAGATTTAGATATTCCCCCAGATCCCTTATTTTTGTTTCTCTCCTAGGGGCGACCTTTCACAGACAAGGCATCCATGCTATGAGTATCCATGGTTTTTCGCCTCATCTCTTTAGATAGCAGGGATGATACTATTTTATGAAATTTTGAAGTCGCTTGATTAGCACTCCCTATTGCTGCAATTAGGTTGTCCCATGAATATGGAAAATAACACAATAATGTAATACATTTATATCTTTAGCCATTTTAATGCCAACAGATGTTATTTGACTTACCAAAGTATTGTAGACATTTAGATGCTTTGTCACTATGTCATTATCATCCATTCTGAGGTGATACAGTTTCTTTTGCAGAAACAACTTGTTTACAAGGGATTTTGATTGATACAAACTCCCTAGTTTTTCCCAAAGCTTTACCGCAGTCTCTTCTCCAAGTACGTTCAACAACACAGAGTTCAATAAGCATAGTCATATTTTACTCCTCGCTCTTCTATCTAATTTCTCCCAATATTCTTTCGACATTCTAGTGGGTTGTGTACTCGGATCCACAACAATCCATTGTTCCTGATCTACAAGAAGATCCTCCATTTTGAGCTTCCATAGCTCAAAGTTTCGGCCATTGAATTTCTCGATCTCAATTCTTGAACTTCTCTCCATTCTCTTTCAATGCACAAATCAAAGATGCAAAGATCCCACTGAAACTAGGTTTATTAGAGACCCAAGATCTATCAACCGCGTCGAACTCTCAACAACAAAGGCATCCCCTTGAAACCAGATAAAACCAAATAATCGAGCTCTGATACCATATGTAAGTTTTAAACATGTGCAGAGAAGCAAAGCATATAGATTCTTTTAAGGAAAACAGATATTACACCACAACATTCACGCATAATACACATAGATTTACCTTGGAAACCTTTAACAGGGAGAACCAACAAAACTTAGAGTCACACTTCTTATTTTCTCATCCTCATTATGAATCACTCACAATACAATATAGGTATTCCATAGCATCCAATACCCTAATCCATTAACCCGGATTAGAAAATATACCCCAATCCCTTAATCGAGATTAAATTACACATTTTTAGACAATTCCCCAAAATAGTTGAAAATAACCCACTGCAATCGTTAGGCCCGCCACTGAAAGGCGCACCATCCCCCGCCACACACATGCAAAGAATATAAAACATATCCAACACAAACAAATGGATGAAACCAGCATAGATCCATCTTAAACCCGTATCTATCAAGCACCGAGAGGGATCCAATTTCTTGAGGTGTATTTCTTTTTTCAAATTTAAACTTAAGAAATTTGATATCTCTTGATTGATAGACCCGAGTTTAAGTTTTAAGTTTTTATTTTATAAACGAACATCGATTTTTTAATTACTTTTCATAATATTTTATTTTATGAACCAACATGGATTTTTTTAAAATACTTTCATTAATTTTTTTATTTTATGAGCCAACATGAATTTATTAATGGCCGACATAATATAATTTATTACTTTTTACTCTCTTTTTTACTCGTGTAATGTTACTGGACAAACGTTACAACATCTCCCTCATACTTGTGTGTAACGTTACATCCACACACGTTACAACATCTACCCATACTGGGCTGTAGAGCACCTCGTTTCACTCGGTGCAATAAGGGGAAATTTGATCCCAATGAGCATGCTCTCCCCAAAATTCATGTGGCGACAAGGTCAAATTGAGATCTCCACCGAGAATAACACCAATTCCTATCAACATATTTTGGGCTTAAGATCATCCCAACCGACCTTCCTATCTGTATAAGGGCCATAAATGTTGATGAGATGAAAATTTCTTTCCAAGTCCCAAAATCCGGTTTCTAGAACGACACCTGCATGCATAACAAAGGAAGAGAGAGTTGTTATGTTGGGATTCCTAGCAGTCAAAACACCACTTGAGAAGTCATTAGCATCTCATGTGCAAAAATTCCATCACTAAGAATAGGAGAAAGGGGCTTGACAGATTGGGAACCCATGCATTTAGTTTCTTGAATGAAGAAAATCTTAGGATGATATATGGAAAATAATATACAGAGGGATAGCTTCTTGGAGATTGTCCAAATCCCATGAACATTTAGAGAGATGATAATCATTGATTGACCTTGGAAGAGTGATTCTACACTCTAAGGGCCCTAACGATGGTTAATTGCTTGCCATTCTGCACTTCGTAGGAAGCTTTACACTACTCTTTTGATAGGAACAATTTACGTCTCGCATGAGATGGAGGGGTAGGGGTCACTACCCTCCATTTGTGACTATGTTGAGTGAAAAGTAGTCACAAGGGTGAGTTGTCTCTTCTACTTGAGTTAATCCTTGAGGTTGCAACAAGGACCCAATATTGTGAATTGTATGTTAGTATCCCAAACTCCAAATGGCAAAGCATACTCTAAACAAGAAATACAAATAAGCCAACATGAAATAAAAGGGACAAGTTCTAAGCAAAACAAAATAACAAGAGTATGCCAAACCAAATGATGATTACCCAATAGCCCAACTAAATACAATGGTGTCACCTAGGAGGTGAGGGCTTCAAAGGGAATCCAACAATATCCCTTAGGGATGTCCTTTTTGTCCAAACAATTGCAAGATAACTAACATAGAACAATGGAGAAACACTGATACGAACCGTTACACCAAAACCCCAAGGTGTTAGTGAAGGCCATCCACTAGGATCTTAACATCCCACCACACTCCGTAGTCCAGACTCTGGGCTGGATTTGCGCCCGTACGGTGGTGTCCCCTTTGCGCCGTACGAGCCCCGGACGAACACTGCAATGCCGACGTTGCCACCCGCTCTCTGACTTGAACCTGGGTGGAGGCTCTGATACCAAATGATATGAACCGTTACACCAAAACCCCGAGGGGTTAGTGAAGGCCTCCCACTAGGATCTTAACATCCCACCACGCTCCGCAATCCAGACTCTGGGTTGGATGTGCGTCCGTACGGTGGTGTCCCCTTTGAGCTGTACGAGCCTCGGACGAACACTGCAATGCCGACGTTGCCACCCGCTCTGTGACTTGAACCTGGATGGAAGCTCTGATACCAAATGATATGAACCGTTACACCAAAACCCCGAGGTGTTAGTGAAGGCCGTCCACTAGGATCTTAACAAACACTTGCTTCTTAGAGGAAGAGAGAAAGGGATATTTTGCATGCCAACTTGAGGTAAGAAGTGGATTGAAAGATGAGCCCTCAATGCAATTCTTCAACATAAATTTGCTATGATTTTCTCCTATAGAATTCATCCCCATGGCTTCCTTTTATAGTCCAAATGGAGGCTAAGAAACATCTAGACCCAAATGTGAAAACCCTTGATATTGAACCAATTCTTCAAGTACATGAAGGGGGCTATTGAATGCTCTCAAGAATGTGAAAAGGTGAGTTAGAATTTTGGATCCAAGGGAGATATTATGAGACTTGAATGCATTGTGGAAATAAGTGGTACTTCCATTTTGACAATCGTGCGACTTTCGAAGGAAAATCTGCATGGGTATGCACAAGGCGCTGAACTGGTAGACGCGCTAGTAGCATAGGATTTTAGTGCAAATAGTTTCATGATTTTTGTATCAACTTCCTTTGTCATTCTAGGGATCTATTTCTCATGTGAATCTAATGAGTATGTCTTTGACAAGCTTCATTCTACATGTTTATGGCATCTTTATGCAAGATTAACCAAAATGTCGTATGTGTGTGAAATTCAAGTGTTAACAGATGCCCCCTGATGTATGAGGTTTGGAGGGCACTGTAGGGCCGAAATGCATCATCGTTTCTTTCTCTCCATGTTCTAATAAGTTATCAAGCACTTGCGGGTAAAAGGACCTTCCTGTGGGGGAATGTTTTTGTTGATGACCGTTGAAGCTGTAAAGAATGAATGTTTTTTTATAAAAGAGAGACATGCATACCTATGCTCGTGAAAAATTTGGCAAGATAGAATAAAATAAGAGTAGATGTAGGGGTCAGTTCTTTATACTACCGCTACAAGGATGAAGGCATCTTCAATACTTATATGAGTAAATGAGTCATGGAAATGATGTTATTGGTGCCAATAAAGCAGAACCGCTGATGACCACGAACATCCCACTAGGGTGGGCAAACTGAATAATGGTGAAGTTGTTGGATGAAGAAATCCACTATATCAGATATGTTGGTGTCATGAATCATAAATGTGAACACTACTACCATCAGAACGTAAGACTCCCCCTGATGTGATAGATGTGTTGGCATCGATCATAGGGGAGACTACTAAGATAGGAAGCATTAATGACTCTCCCTACTTAGTTTGAGGTGATCCCTTGTATTAATGAGAAGGGATCCCGAGGTACAACTGTAACTACTATAACTCTCAGAATGGAGTGATCTAACATTGATAAGAACGAAATCAATCGATAAGACAAGGGCCTTATATCAAGAACCAAGATCATTTTGTAACCAATTGGGACACTGATAGACTTGACACAAGACTGATTGATAAGTGTGGGGCTCATGAATTACCTTGATCAATGTACATGGGGTGAGTGGCCGAGACAAAATTCTTCAAATGTTGATACAGGGTGTAACAGAGGGAGACAAATTGTAGATGAAGGCCTTTATCATGGAAACAATATTGATGGGGTAAGGCAAATGAAAAAACAGACAATGTTGGGGTTAGGTATACTTAAGTACATTGATCAACGAAAACCATGTGGTGCTGCCAAAATAATAATGTAATGGGTTTCCCACAGTTTTGGGTGAACTGGGGAACAATTTATACATAAAGAATTATGGACGTGGTTCCCACGGTTTTGAGTGGGTTGGGGAACCAAATAATTATATGGGCGGGATTCCCACGGTTTTGAGTGAGTTAGGGAATTATTTTGATGATGAAGTGGCAATTTTGTGCAAATGAGAAGATGGGTTCCCTGTGAATAAATTCCATGCAAAATATTCATGTGGGAATAACTAAATGGGATTAGTGTCTTCAATGGGAGGGCCCCCTTTGTGGTCTTCTCGAGGGTTGATGATACAAATAGGAACACATATGGTATATTTATCATGGAGGGGATGAGAGGTTACATGTGAATCGTCATCGTAACATGTGTTAGGGAATCTGAAGGCTGGGATGAGCAGAATGCAAGCTGATGATATGTGGTTTCAGCTTGACAAAATTGGTGCGTTATCAAATTTCTTGGACTTGGGAGGGTTTGCCATCATGGGTGCCAAAGTATGAATGGGTTTTAATGGTGTAAACACCCATGGGGGAACATTCTCTTGTTGGTAACGACGTTAACAGTGTGCCATTACTAATAATTAATACTCTATGGTTATTAGTAGGATTACTAGGTGAATGCAATGTAAACCAGGCTATTTTTTAAGGATTCTAATATTATACTTAAGTGTAGTATTCTAGGAGATTATTTTGGATTGAAAAAAAGTATATATAGATAGTTAGGTGAATGATAAATATGAAACCTACAATTTACTACTTAAAGATGTAAATATAGGCGATATTATAGACTAAAAATGACCAAATAACGAATTTATTTTTTGAAAAAAATCCCCAAAAATAGCCAATTGGTTAAATTTCAACCCTAAAAATTACCCTGATGTAAACATAGGGAATATGTTTCCTATATGCTAGGTTGAGATTATATACCTATGACTGAGGTCCATGCACTATTGTTGTATGATGGGAGGGTGTTCCTTAATGATAATCCTACACACGTGACACACGTAACCAAGTGTAATACTGATGATGACAAGAGTATTGCCAATGCAAAAAAATTAACAAGAAATGTGATGGTTTCAAACTGTCGAACGAGGAGGCACACATGCAAAAATTGGGAAAGAGGAGGGGATTGAGTACATAAAAAAAATTGTTTATCTATGACAATGATTTGGGAATCTAAGTGGACATCAAGGTGTTGTATCCCGATGTGGACGACATCGTTCAACAACCCAATGACTACGTCATACTCTGCTTGATTATTAGTGACTGACCCAAGGTATGTTCCACCTGTGTGGTATAGAGAATGAGTTGGGGTGTAAATGGACCAAGCAATGAATGCCAGATTCTTTGACCAATGGCTCATGCCATCGACAAAGTCGGTGAAGCAATCTGTAGTAGTGATCATCTACATAGCAAAGAATGTTTGGTCACAATTTGTATGTAAGGTCAATCATGAGATCAAAAACTTGTTGAAAATGAGATGTTGCATTGCTTGTAATGAAAATGAAAACGTAGGTGGTGAATCATGGCATCACCTCTTTTAATTAGATTCTATTGGTGTTGGAAATCGGTGCAAATTATCTAGGTGATAGAACATTTGTGCGTTTGTGTGACATCCCAAGTCTCTCGACTTATGGAGAGAGTTTCATTGAATGCAACCTATTAGTGGGGTCGCATAAACTATCTCTTCTAGGGACACCCAAAACATGCCATAGGTCTCTTGGGGTCTAAGGAGTATGTATTGGGTTATAGTTGTATACCAATATAGAGGCAGGCATCGGTGGTGGGCGGTGGTCGTATTCCTTTGTGAATGATGACGATGTATTCTCATTGGTAGACAAAATTGATAACGATGACATATTGATGATATCAATGTGATTGATGATATTTGGCGATGGGGGAAGTACTTCCTCTTGAGGAAACACTGATGGGTTTTACGTATGGGTAGGATTATCTTCTAGCCACATTTATTCTAAGCAGATCACTTGCTCTATGCATAGGATGGCGCACTGAAATGAGTAATGGGTCAACAATCTGCATGTTAGACATGGTCGAGTGGCACACACACAGTTGAGTGTATGGGCTATGCTTAGTGGTATAAAAGTATGGTTAGGTGGGACCATGTTGATAGTGTGATAGGATTTGTTTTTACCTTCTAATTTATCAAAGTATAAGTAAGAAGTTTATGCATTAAATGTCAACCCGGGGTTCATTGGAAACTTGTGAGGTATCGTGCACTGCATGTGCAGGCCACAATTTTCTCTTACACTGGCTTATATATTGTGAAGTTGTAGTTCAATAACCTTACTTACAAACAATGGTATGAACAGTTACACCGTCTTGGTAAGGAACTAGCCAGCTAAACAACTATTGAAACTAAATTGCAAGGAAAGTAAATCACACGATAGGAAAGTAAATTCACACCATGCTAGAAAGTAAATGCTAAAACTAAATTTACACTTTGCTTGAAATTAAATTCTAAAATTATGTTCACACTGTGCGGAAAAGTAAATTCTAAAATTACATTCACACTGTGTGGAAAAGTAAATTCTAAAATTACGTTCACATTGTGCGGAAAAATAAAATCTAAAACTAAATCACACTTGATAGAATGTAAGTTGCAGAAAAAAAATCTAAAATCTATCAATGCCAAATACAAGTTATTGTTTATGATCCAAGGTAGTAAATAAAATTATTGCATTCATGAATTGTAAAATAACTTCTCAATCACTAATCTACAGATTAAAAATTACATTTAAAAAATAAACTACATAATGAGAAATGCAAAATTATCTAATTAAAACAAAGCAACAAATTAAAACTACATGATCATAAAATAAATAAAATCACATTACAAAAAATCAAAAGAATAATATCTCTACTGAATCAAGATGAAATTGTAATCTATTCCATCATTATTGGGACTATTTCTCTAAGATTCTTCCCTTTGGAATGGTGAAGGATTTCTTATTTATACATTCTCAAGACAACATCCTCATCTCAACAGACTTGGAAGTGATATCTCCGTTGTTGGTGCCTTTCAATTTTTTCTTAGAATGTGGAGATTGTGGACATACTCTTCATAACATGGATATCTCCATGACAGTGTTTTCCTGTAGAATCTCATTCATAACAACAACACATGAATTCTTGTTGAAGCCTTTTTCAATGATTTGACAAAGTAATGTAGATTTGCTAATACATTAGAATGCACATGCCACTTTTCCATTTCCATAGCACTACTTTCCTTCTATGTTCTTAAAGATGAGTAGAGCTGCTCTTTTTCCTTATTTGCTAACGTTTGTACCATTTGAGTTGTTAAAGGTAGTTTTCAATAATATTTTGGGAGCAGAACTTAATTCAAGCACATGAAGATGAATGGAAATTTAGAACAAAATTTGAAAGGCATCAACAACATAAATATCACTTCCAAGTCTGTTGAGATGAGGATGTTGTCTTGAGAATGGGCCTCAAATTTACTCCATTGCTTTGCAATCCTAAATTCTTTTCAGACAACATATTTGAACAGACCTTCACTCAAGATAGTGCCCAATGAATTGTTGGAGTTGAATTTTTCTCTATGCTAATAGAAATACATAAGTGTACATGAAATTTCACCAATTTGGGGGACCTCACAATGGTCATATGGTTTTTGTTCTTTGCGAATCACTTTCATATATTCTTGCATATCATGTATTTCATTCACATTTTTATGAAAAAAATTGTAGAAATTGAACTGGCAATATCTCCCAAACAATGAACTGGGTTTTCATGAAACTTGGAGGAAATAAACACTATGGTAATAAGAACAAATCTAGCAAGTTTCAACTCAATCCAACGCACAACTTCGAGAAATAAATCATAGTCATCTACATCCGTTTTCTCATTTTCTTGAAAAACGTGATGTGGATTTCTCCAATTTTTGGTCGAAAGAAGCATAATTTCATTCTTAACACCCCCACAAAATTTTCCCAAAACTCAGTTTGTATTTTTGGATAAATCACATTTTTTTGAAATCTACAGATCGCTAGTCCATTGGCTATAGATCGCCTGTCCATTGGCTGCATAACCTAGTTTTCTTGCATTTTTTCCTTGAAAATGTTATTTTTGAAGGTATGCTGGCATGGAAAGTTCTTCAAGATAATATTTTACACTTCATGATGATCAAATACAATGGTTGTGGCTTATTGACAGTGAATTTGAGGGTATGCATTGAAAAAGGGAACATCATTCATTCAACTTGGTTGACATAGGGTTGCATGAGGACATCCAATATTTTCAGTTTGGGGGAGATGACGGGCCTTGGATTGGGCATCTTTCTATCATCACTTTACCTTATTTTAAAAACCCTTTTTCTTATCCATACTCATGTATTAATCCCTTCTAATGCTCATATGCAGATTTTAGGCTCAAGGTGTTTTTCCATTACACGTCTTAGTATTTCATTTGATTTTTGACTAACATTAAGGGGGATTAGTGTACTATGTATTTTCTTTGGATATTGAATCAATTTATAGAAATCAACTACAAAATATTTGAGTGAGTTCTGTAGCAGCTACAGATCCTCTACAAGTATATTATGAAGGCTATGAAACCTTTGTAGGAATTTGCAGAAACTCTACAGGTAGTTGTGGAATCTTTGTATGCAGCTATGGAAACTCTATAGGAAGCTACATAACCTTTACAAGTAGTTGCAGAACATTCTACAGGCTATAAAACCTACGAGCCACATAACCTATGAGTTGTAGATCCTCTATAGAACATGCGGGCTACAGAACCTCCTACAGAACTTATGAGCTACGGAACCTCATACAGAACCCGTGAGCAGCGGAACCTTCTACAGCTACAGAACCTACGAGCTGTAGAACCTACGAGTTGCAAATCCTCTACAAAACATGTGGGCTATGTAACCTCCTATATAAATTGCGAGCTGCAGAACCTCCTACATAACATGCAAGCCAAGGAAACCTATATAGAACCTATAGAGGCAACAAAAAGTCAATAATTCAAATTTACCTTCAACCACCAACTTTGGAGAAAGATAGTCATTAGGAGTAATGTATTATTTCTATGATTCTTATATGTCTCAAATAATGATATTAAATTATTTGAAAATTAAAGGTGACAAATGGAGGTGGATATGAATGTATATTTGGCTTATCCACAAATATTTGAAGATCTCTATCAAATATATGATGGATCTAAGAAGTCAAAAGTTGTTAGGAGACATTTGAGATGATTTTTGACTATTTTATTATAGCCTCTCTCCATAAATTCGAATTTGACTTCAAAGGTATCCTATATAGCATGTGGTTAGCAAAGATATTGGAATTAGTTTTGAACTAGTTTTGATATCGAAATTATTAGCAAATTGTTGAGGATATTTTGGATATTCATTTATTATTTGTTATGGAGAAATCAAGTATAAATAAAATCTAATTCTCCATTCAAAAGGGAAGACTCTTAGAGCAATAGTCCAAATAATGATGGAATATATTACAATTTCATCTTGATTCAATAGAGATCTTATTGTTTTTTA
This sequence comes from Larix kaempferi, assembly GCA_027924585.1. Classification (NCBI taxonomy): domain Eukaryota; kingdom Viridiplantae; phylum Streptophyta; class Pinopsida; order Pinales; family Pinaceae; genus Larix; species Larix kaempferi. The sequence goes on from BSBM01000191.1 coordinate 2,850,705, forward strand.
TATTTTGTAATGTGATTTTATTTATTTTATGATCATGGAATTTTAATTTACTGCTTTGTTTTAAGTAGATAATTTTGCATATCTCGTTATGTAGTATATTTCTGCAATGTAATTTTAATCTGTAGATTAATGATTGAGAAGTTTATTTTACAATTCATGAATGCAATGAATGTGCTTAATGCAATAATGTTATTTACTACCTTGGATCATAAACAATAAATTGTATTTGGTAAAGATAGATTTTAGATTTATTTTCTGTAATTTACCTTTCTATCAAGTGTGATTTAGTATTAGAATTCACTTTTCCGCATAGTGTGAACGTAATTTTAGAATTTACTTTTCCACACAATGCGAACGTAGTTTTAGAATTTACTTTCAAGCAAAGTGTGAATTTAGTTTTAACATTTACTTTCCATCTTGGTGTGAATTTAATTTCTTGTTGTGTGATTTATTTCCCTTGCAATTTAGTTTCAATAGTTGTTTAGCTGACCAGTTCCTTTCCAAGACGGTGTAACTGTTCATACCATTGTTTGTAAGTAAGGTTATTGAACTACAACTTCACAGTAGATAAACTAGTGTAAGAGGAAATTGTGGCTTGTGTTATTCTTAGATCTGTCAACTTCCTTTTTTCTTATATCCCATTATAACTACCTTATATTCCTTTTACTTCATTTTATTTACTCTATTTTTGATTGCTTGAATTTCTTTTTGAATTCATTTATGCATTTTAAGTCATGTAAGTGTTAGCTTGGCTCCCAATTTTTAAAGATTTTTAGTGTTCCTTATGTTCAAAATGTATTATGAATTAAGTTTTGAAGCTTGATTAGACATTTTCCGCTTTAATACATTATGGTAGCGCGTCACATCACTTTTGTACATATGCACACTGCTAGATTGCCAAATTATGGTTTGTGCAGATTTAAAGGCATGTTTTAGTCATTGTTATTGGATGCATGTTACGAGGATATGAAGGTGAATTTAAGAAAACCAAAAGAGGTTTTTTTCCAGCACTGACTCATTCACAAAAAACTCCCTCATTTTCGTAACAGTTATCATGGTTTGAAGATTCAAATGAATCTTTACGACCAATTTTTCAGGTTAATATTTAATGATTTCTTGTTTTAGTCATCATCGTTGAGCGCGAATTCTGAGGAGCTAGAGAGTAATCTCACAAAAATAAAACATGCATTTTGTTGGGAACGGGCCAATTTACAAAATCCTCTCTCAGTTTTTACATAGCTATTATGGTTTGAGATCTATAGGTGGCGCTTTGAAGTCTATTTTTCAGAATTTCGCCTCCTGAGAAGCAGGAAATCAGTTAAAACGTGTCATTTCCTTTGTAACTGTTTCTATTTTGGGAAAAGGGATAAGGTTCGAAATTGTGAGCTGGAAAATGACCGAAGAGTGTTATATATTCATAGGAAAAAGACACAAGAGGCAGGGGTTTAAATTTTGGATGAGGGTATGAGAATGTTTCAATGCCTATGGTAGACATATATATTTTGCTAATATAAGGATCTAGTTTATGTAGAGATACATGTTGTTTAATTTTGGGAGTTAGGTTTTAGCCTTCATGTTCTTTAATATTCTATGGATCTGTTTAAACTGTTGCATATACTTTTTGTCTATATGGATGTTTTCTATTTGGATTCCTGTACATGCAAATGAGTATTTTTGCAGTGATGTTTGAAAAGTGTTTTTAAACATTAGAATTATCATGATGCAAAGTTTATAAACTGTTTGTTTCTCTTGTATCATTTATGGTATTAAAACCTAATTCCCTCTTTTTATCAGTTATTTCTTTTCAGACTGTTAGTAATTATTCATATCCTTATTTAGTAAAAACCTGATATTTTCAGATGTAAATTTTTGCCTTTTGATTTTTAACTTCATCCTTCTTCATCCCTCATCATCCAAAACAATTATTTGATAAATGAAATATCAATCCTTAAACTTGAGGTGCCTAAAATATGTAGCCCAACAGTCTAGTTGTAGACTTTAGGACTAACATCTTTTGGCGCTGTTGCCGGGGACAGAAGAGAAGATATCTTCCCTGGGAGAACGGCAATGAGGACTTCCAACTTTGGATGGTGAACTGAAGCTAGACACTTTAGATTGCTCATTTTTCACTAGGCGACTCCACTATTCATAGATCCATAGGCAACTCCACTGGTTGAAGATCCAGAATGACATAAAATGATCGAATGAAGGCCATTGTGGCTGCAAGGTTTGCTCCTTTGAATTTTGCTGATATTAACGATTTTGCTAATGATGTTCCTATTATGGATATTTGGGGAGATTTCCTTCCACGGTTCAGAGAAAGCAAAGAGGATAATCCTTCGCATCACCTCATCAGATTTAATCAATGTATGGCTCAGTTAAATATACTTCATGAAGTGCTCATGAATATGTTTATGTATTCATTAGAAGGGGATGCTCGTGAGTGGTACCGATCCTTCCCTCCTTCTAGCATATATTCTTTAAAAGAATTTCATATAACGTTCCATCATCAATGTGAAAGGTATTTTTCTCGGGAATTTATGCTTGAGCATTGTTGTGAGGAGTTTCATTCAGATATTCAACATGTTTTTTCTTGTAGTAGTGAGGATGGAAATGAATATATTCATAAAGATATTGATGAGAATGAAATCTTTTCTTTTGCTACTTCCGAAGAATATTTTCAAGTTATAGTTAATGGTAATATCGATGATTGTGTAACTGAGAATGCTCTAGATCTTGCTCTTTATGTACCTGCTACTTCAAACTCGGATGGAGAGAAGGATAAGGATGAGGAAGAAGAAGATGATTTATTGTCAGCTGTATCTTTTCCTAATTCTGTTTTACAACAGGAGGTTTTTCAAAATTCTGATATTGAAGTTGATAATCATGATACTTTAAATACATTTGGTACCAATTCAAATGTTTTTAATAGTGAAGATTATGATACAGGAGCCGTTTCAAATCTCATCGAAGGTCATATTGCTGATAATAATATGCAAAAATATTCATCCTTGCCATTAGGGTTTTATCATGCTGTTCCAATTTATGATGAATATAGTGATGATGATCTTGACATTCTAGAGCACGATGTCTTTATGGTGACAACATAGGACCAACAGATTTGTGAAGGCATCCAGTTCATCATCTATGAACAACCAAATTTGGTGTATGACAGTTATGCATCTAATGGAAGCACGGAAGAGGAGAATCAGTTTGTTGATTATCATGATGACATTATTGATGTTGTTGTTCAAGGAACTTGTGAGCAAATTCAGAATAAAATTGATGCCTTTGATTTCCAATGCCCGAAAAATATTCATGCTCTCTTTCCAGCAGAACAAATGAAATATCATTTGATAAGTGAAGCAGAGGAAAAATGTGACCTTTTGTATCAACTGGAGATGCAGCACAACTGGCAGGACCCGGTGGCCATCTACACGGAGTTATGGTTTTTCAGAAAATTCCATCCTTGTAGAGTTTGGAATCAAAGAGGATTGTGATTGTAAGTATGCTTTGCAAATCAAATTTATTGTACAAATGTTAAATTCTTATTTGATTTCTATCTGCATGCAAGATCTTACAGTTGGCTGGATGCTACCATGGCTTCATTGGAAGCATGATTACACATGATTAGCTTGTTTCTACCGGTTATAAGTAGGAGTAGGAGGAATAATAAGCTCGCCATACAAGCATGTAGATTCTTTTCAGTGTGTTGGTCTGCAGTAGTATGTTGTCATTTCAGTGGTGTGTGTTTAGATTTTGAATAAATTAGTCACAAAGATTTGGTAGAGATATGAATGAATCCACTAGCCCAATGGACTAGGTACAACAACAACAACAAAAAATAAAAAAAATTGTGGTTGTTTGCAGAGCAGAAAGTATGCAAGGTCGGGTTGCACAGAAGGACGGAATGGGAAGGCACATGGTCTGCTTATTCTTGGCAGCTCGTAGGGAGCATGCCATCCCTAGATGGATCCAGATGTTAGTCTTAGATCTGTCAACTTCCTTTTTTCTTATATCCCGTTATAACTACCTTACATTCCTTTTACATCATTTTATTTTACTCTGTTTTCGATTGCTTGAATTTATTTTTGAATTCATTTCTGCATTTTAAGTCATGTAAGTGTTAGCTTGCCTCCCAATTTTTAAAGCTTTTTAGTGTTCCTTATGTTCAAAATGTATTATGAATTAATTTTTTAAGCTTGATTAGACATTTTCTGCTTTAATACATTATGGCAGCGCGTCACATCATTTTTGTACATATGCGCGCTGCCAGATTGTCAAATTATGGTTTGTGAAGATTTAAAGGCATGTTTCAGTCATTGTTATTGGATGCATGTTACGAGGATATGAGGGTGAATTTCAAAAAGCAAAAAGAGGTTTTTATCCAGCACGGACTCAATCACAAAAACCTCCCTCATTTTTGCAACAGGTTTCATGTTTTGGAATATTTGAATGAATCTTTACGGCCTATTTTTCAGGTTAAATATTTAATTATTTATTGTTTTAGTCATCATCGTTGAGAGCGAATTCCGAGGAGCTAGAGAGGAGTATCACAAAAATAAAACATGGGTTTTGTCGGAAATGGACCAATTTACAAAAACCTCTCTCATGTTTTACACAACTATTACGGTTTGAGATATACAGGTGGCACTTTGAAGTCTATTTTTAGAATTTCGCCTCCTGAAAATCGGGAAATCAGTTAAAACATGTCATTTCCTTTGTAACTATTTCTATTTTGGGAAAATGGATAAGGTTTGAAATTGTTAGCTGGAAAATGAACTAAGAGTGCTATATATTCATAGGATAAAGACACAAGAGGTAGGGGTTTAAATTTTGGATGAGGGTCATGAGAATGTTTCAATGCTTATGGCAGACATATATATATTTTGCTAATATAAGGATCTAGTTTATGTAGAGATACATGTTTAATTTTGGGAGTTAGGTTTTAGCCTTCATGTTCTTTAATATTCTATGGTTCTGTTTGAACCGTTGCATATACTTTTTGTCTATATGGATGTTTTCTATGTGGATTCCTCTACATGCAAATGAGTATTTTTGTAGTGATGTTTGAAAAGTGTTTTTAAACATCAGAATTATCATGATGCAAAGTTTATAAACTCTTTGTTTCTTTTGTATAATTTATGGTATTAAAACCTAATTCCCTCTTTTTATCAGTTATTTCTTTTTATACTGTTAGTCATTATTCATATCCTTATTTAGTAAAAACCTGATGTTTTTAGATTTACATTTTTGCCTTTTGATTTTTACCTTCATCCTTCTTCATCCCTCATCATCCAAAACCATTATTTGATAAATGAAAAATCAATCCTTAAACTTGAGGTGCCTAAACTCTGTAGCCCAACAGTCTAGTTGCAGAATTTAGGACTAATAGCTCGCCCGAACAGTGCATGATACCTCACAAGTTTCCAACGAACCTCGAGTTGACAATTAATGTAAAAACTTCTTACTTATCCTATGAGAAATTAGAAAGTAAATAAAAATCCCTCCATTTTGGCGTTGTTACTGAGGAGTTACCAAAGGTGCAATTGAATATTGCGTTGATTCTAGAAATCATCCATAGGTTAAAATATATAAGTTTGCTCAGTAGTTTTAAGATGTTTTTGTTTATGATATACTTTCATTCATTTCATCAAATTAGTTTTATGATGTCTTTTATTTTCATGAATAAAAATAAAGACCTAAAGATGGAAATTCTATGGTGTAGTAATAGCCACCCATATTACTAATTTGTCTTTTGCAAGAAGCTTGGCAAGAGGAATAAGGCTTAGTGAATGAAGATTTTATTGAAGGATTCAAGGGGAAGCCATTGAAGAAGGAGTACACAAGACTCAAAAATTTCAAAAGGGGTATGTAATATGTCATTAGATTAATAAAAATACATCCTATAGCATTGAAATACAAATTTTTAAGTTGTCCTAAATCATTTATTCACATATTGCAAAATTTTCAGTCTTTTGGGGGATCAGTAGCTTAGCTACGAATCCTTAAAAAACATATGTGTAGGTCAACTTAGAATTCGTATTGTTGAATTTTTCATTATTTGGATGTATTAAATTGAAATTATACCCCTAAAAACATTAACTCCCATTTAGATCATCATTTTAGTGAGAAATTGGCTATTGGAGTATTTTGTCTTGTTCGACTTACCGAAAACACAGTCGGGACAATCATGTTTTGAGAGAACATATGGGAACATTTTTAAAATCTATTTCTATCCAAAGTATCCCTTGAAATTTAATTTCTATTCCAATTTGAATTTTTTAATTTGGGTATCAAACGAAAAATATATGGTCAAAATATTGACTGGGTGCAGAGTAGGCAGCTCAAGAACAAGGTTGGGACAATCACTTTTTGGGTTCCTAAATGGATGAATTTATAAAACCTATTTCTAATGAATATTTTAATATGAATATAGTTTGCAACACAATTTGAATCACTCAATTCTGATATCATACGAGAAAGTTATGCTCAAAATATTGATTGCCTATCCTAAATCAGCACCCTTGGGACTCTATTTCACATGATGTTCATTGGAATATTTGACCCATCAATTCTTATTTAATTCAATACCTATTTCTATTGGAGGTACCTACATGAAACTATTTTTACCTCCAATTGTAATCCAATAAATCCGTCGTCAAATGAAAAAGTTGTGCCCAAATTAATGATTGTTAGTCTAGGCTAGAAATTACAAACAACTTTGTCATACAAGATGATATTTAGTAGATTTGACATACCATATTAATTCTCAAAACCTATTTCTACTAAATGTAACCCTATAAATATACTTTCATTTGTATTTGAAATCACTCAAATCGGACAAGAAATGAGCAAGTTATCAATAAAACACTGCTGAGTAGTATAAGTGGCCATCGCTCTCCCATAGGTAAAAAAGAATGAATTTTGTTTCATTTATCTTCCTTGGTTTGGTTTTATAACCAATTTTATGTAGTTTTGTTTGTGTATATATGGGATGAAAAGAGACTGATCACCTTTCTTCTTCCATGAGCTCACATTTTATTGCAGGTAATTGTTATTTTTTTGCAGGTCCTGGGAAGATCACGAAGATCAATCTATGCACAAGTGATTTGTGAAGACCAAATTTCATGTCAAATGGGAATGCCTTCCATACATTCCAAAAGTGAATATGAAATATCATGAGATGTGCTTAAATCTAAAATTACTAGAAGCCTATTCTAGCAGTGTCTCATTTGAAGACAACAATAAGAAGACTTTTTATCAAAGGTTGTAGATGGATTTAGAATGAGACACATGAAGAATTGATTTGAAGAATTCGAAGACCATTGTTCCAGAGGTCAAGTTCCACTGCCATATTCCCCATTGCTACATATACTACGCCATTTCTAAAATCATCCTTCTAGAATACCTAAGGTTCATCATGCTCATTCACTAGTGCCATGCTATGCCTATGTATTTCCTTCTTCCCATATACATGCATGCTGAGGTTAATAAATCTTTATTTTCTTATGTGGCTGATAACCCTTGATCATGAACATCAGTCATGTCACCACTTACATCAAATTAAATTTATCTTCCACCATTCCATCACTTCCATGACTTTCTTCTCCATCCATCCCTAACCCACACAATAAAGTTAGCTTGGCTCACTTACAATGCCAAGCTCCCTCACCGCCTTACCCCATTTTCGAATAAAATTTGATGGTGAAAACTTGTCTTAGGCACCATCAGACCTTTAAATGCTTGAAAACCAACTTGCTGTTGAGTGTTCCTCGAGAATAAAAATTCTGACTGTGAAAACCCTCTGGGTGGAGCTAGACAAATCTTATTTGAAAACCAACTTGCTAGCAGACAAGGTTTGCAAATAAGTGAGAAATAAACTATTCCATCCAAGTTTCTCTTTAAATAAGGTTTCGAGGATTTGCTACTCCATCAAGAGATCATTTTAATCTCTAGATCTCAGTTGTGCTTCATTATGCCATGAGCTCCAAATTCCACATTTCTTGCAAGTTTCTACATCATTGTGGGCCACATCAGATCTTCAGTTTCCCAGGATGCTGCTGCATATGTCATGATATTCTTAGGTAGGAACATGTATGTTTCTTTTCCTTATTGTTATTCAACTTCATTGAATGCTATGGATTTGTATTTGGAAATGCACTTGAGTATTTTTCCTTACTTCCTCCTATATCTCTAACGGTAGTAAAAGCTTTCAGTTTGGAGGAAGGGGAACACCATCACATATCTGGTCTATTCATCACCATCCATCTTCAATTCAAACATTCACCCTCATCTAGACTTCAATATTCAATTCCATCCCAATATCTCCCCCAGAATATCCAAGCACTAGAAGAATCAATGCCACCTTGTTGCTACCACACAAGAACTAGCAATGAAAGCACAAGAAGTATTGTTGCTGCCACACAAGAATCAACATCAAGAGAGAGGGAGGTTTTGATGCTGTCACATAAGAACCAACAGTAAAAAGAGAAGAGGAAAGTTTTATTGTTTCCACACAAGAACCAACAGTAAGGAGAGATGGACAAAGGGAATAGGCTGGCCACAAGGATCTACAGTAGAATAAGATATTGTAGAAGCCATTTCTTTGCATGCACATGATGTCATACAATAGGGTGGAAATATAAAGGTATGACTCTTTTAATTCATTTTAATGGTTCATATTGGTTCAACTCTTCAAGCCATTGTAAATTACAAAGCACTTCAATGGTGGTATATGATTGGTTCTTCATACCTTAAAAAGGCTGGTTTACTTATGTAACTTAAATCCATCACAAAATCCATGTCATTTTCAGCATTTCAATGCTTTTGGAAACTTTCCTAAGTTTTTAGTAAATGGTGGCAACAGTAATGAAGGTTGGTTGTACTTTATTGAATATCCATAATAACCTTGTCAATGTAAAGGAGGGAATCTATTGAGTGCTTTTCTAAGCTACCTTGCCTTTCTAGCTTGGATTCTCCATTTATTAGCTTTGATCTTATAAATTCATGCAATCATCTTTCGCAGGAATACAACCCTCTTAGTGTTAAACAAATGAAGATGTCATCAGTTTTGAAAACATGCCTGTGGACCCTCCAATTTTAGACAAGGCCAACAATTTAAGTGGACCTGGTCAAAATCGATGTATTAGTGGATTCTTAGCAATCTCATCGTATGAATTCACTTATCTTGTAAGTGAGATAAATTGTTCTGCCAAATATGGGGGGGAATCGAGATTCATGCTTTGCTCTGTTGAGATAGCTCTGGATGCCTATTTCACATGGTTACATCATAATGTATTGATTTATTTGATACACTTTGGTGTGGTTCAAGGCCCCTAGTGGCAATCGATTAATGCATTTCATGTTTGGATTTATTTCACACTTCATAGAACGATTACAAACTTACATTGGAGGGGAGGCAACTTCAATAATTTCCATAAGCATTGCATTCCTATCAATTCTTTTTCCTTTCTGTAGCAGAATTTCAAGATCTCATATGTAGTCTATTTCAGCAGCATTGAAGAATGTGGTTCCATCCCTGAGTATAACAATTACCTTTTTCTATCTACATAGACACATATTCAACAATAGCAAATGTAGCAGAGAAAAAATTCGTCAGAAATATTCTATCCCAACAAAGCACATCGTGTGAATATTGGAATGGACATGATAGAAGCCAAAAATTCCTTGAGATGATGGCAGCAAAACCTACAATAGTATTGGATAAGGCTCTCAAAATTCAGTGTGCAATACTTGTTTTTTCTCTACTTTTGATTTTCAATACTCCGTAGCAGAGGCACCAACTCAGAACATAAAAGATGGATGATTGCAGATATTTCTACTAAAGCATATTCAACAACAAAAATAGTCCTCAAATATGATGTTGCATGGGGACATGCTCTGTCTTCAGTTCGAGGGGAGAATATTGTGGACATACTCTTCAAAACATAGATATCTCCATGATAGTCTTTTCTTGTAGAATCTCATTCATAACAGCAGCACATGAATTCTTGTTGAATCCTTTTTCAATGATTAGACAGAGTAATGCGGATTTGATAATACATTGGAATGCACATGCCACTTTGTCATTTCCATTGCATTACTTTCCTTCTATGTTCTTAAAGATGAATAGGGCTTCTCTTTTTCCTTATTTGCTGACGTTTGTACCAGTTGAGTTGTTAAAAGCAATTTTCAATAATATTTTGGGAGCAGAACTTAATTCAAGCACAGGAAGATGAATGGAAATTTAGAACAAAATTTGAAAGGCACCAACAACATAAATATCACTTCCAAGTATGTTTAGATGAGGATGTTGTCCTTAGAATGGGCCTCAAATTTATTCCATTGCTTTGCAATCCTAAATTATGTTCAGACAACATATTTGAATAGACCTTAACTCAAGATAGTGCCCAATGAATTTTTGGAGTTGAATTTTTCTCTATTCTCATAGCAAGACACAAGTGGACATGCAATTTCATTATTTTGGAGGACCTCACAATGGTCATATAATTTTTGTTCTTTGAAAAGCACTCTCATCCATTGTTGTAGATCATGTATTTCATTCACGTTTTTATGAAAATTTGTAGAAATTGAATTGGCGATATCTCCCAAACAGTGAACTGGGTTTGCATGAAACTTGGAAGAGATAAGCATTATGATAAGAAGAAAAAATCTAGCAAGTTTCAGCTCAATTCAATGCACGATTTTCAATAAATCAAGCATAGTCACCTAAAACGATTTTCCCATTTTCTAAAAAACCGTGATGTGGGTTTCTCCAATATTTGGTTGGGAGAAGCATAATTGCATTCCTAACATCCACACAAAGTTTTCCCAAAACCCACTTTGTAATTTTGGATAAATCACATTTTTTTGAAAGTTGTAAATCGTTAGTCCATTGGAAAATAGATCACCAGTCCATTGGCTGTAGAACCTAGTTTTCTTGCATTTTTGCCTTGAAAATGTTATTTTTTAAGGTATGTTGGCATGGAAAGTTGTTCAGGATGATATTTACACTTCTTAATGATTAGATACAGTGGTTGTAGCTTATTGATAGTTAATTTGGGGGCATGCATTGGAAAAATGAACATCATTCATTCAAATTGGTTGACACAGGGTTGCATGAGGACATCCAACATTTTCAGTTTTGAGGAGAAGATGAAGGGTTGTGAATATGGCATCCTTAGGAACCCTTTTTGTCACCTTTTTTATAAATTTGGTTGCTTCCCATAACTATGTTGACATATTTTATGGACAATCTGCCAGTCTTAGCATTGGTATGAAGTGATCGTGTTTCCTTGAATATTTGTTATTTATCTAATGCTTTGGAGTATGGTTATGAGGATTATGATTGCCTAAAATATTGTGGTGTTTTAGGTATGTTAGATGTTATAGTTTTGGAGGTTATGGAAAGTACTACATAAGTAGTTGTGGAACCTATTGAGGCATGAAGGAGCCGCATAATCTATTTTGCAGAGATGCGGAACCGACGGGACAACGACTGAGGATATTAGTTCCTTATCTCTAAGAGTCATATGATTATTACAACATAAAAACAATTGGATTTGAAGACCTAGGATCATCACGTTTTGAGTTGCAGAACCAAGCACATCGATTCCGCAACTAATTGGGAAAGTTGCAGAAACTCTTTAAATGTTTCACATCCTAATAAGTCAGCTTGTAACTACTCCTGTTTATCTTGCATCAATTGGGATCGCGTTAGTTCGAACATCATCATCATCAGATTTGATCCTACATCCACAACATCAACTTCTTGTATTGTTATATGTAATAATAGGAATAATCAAGTTAGAATGGCACACTATATTTGGCATTATGTTGTAACTATAGACCATATATATTGAACTATTAGTTTTCTGTATAGATTTATGATGTATAAAAACTCTGAATTTCCTCTCGTGGAGGTTAGCCAAATATTGACAGAACATTGTCGATCATCTGTAACTCTTTTTCATATCAATAGAAGTGTCTTGCTATTGGCTTATGTTCAATGTGTTGATATTACTTGTGTGGTGTGAGTGATTTTCTTTCTCAGCCCTTGTCTTCGAAGGTAGGGCCCCCTTTGGTGGACAAGGGTTGATTGTAACTATAATTGTGTGGGTTAATTTTCGCGTGAGTTCATTAGTTAGAATTGGTGTGTGAGTGTTCTGTTTGATTTATTCATAGTTTATCATATCTCTGGATTGGGTGTGTTTGTTATTATTGATGATTGGAATTCTTATTATGGATCAAAAGATGGAATAGGATATTGAACGAGTAAGTCTTCATGAAATCATAATCGATAATTGAATTATCCTGACAACAATAGATGATCTTTGTAGTTATCCCTCACTCATTCAAATTGCTAAGTTGTTGTAGATAGGAGCCTATCATTAATTTCCTATAGATTGTTTATTTCAGTGTTGTTATGAATAATTTGATTGGTAGTTTCTTTGGTAGATTGATTAGTTGGAGTAAGTGATTGATTGGTTCTCTTTCTGCAATTCAAAGTAGTGAAGATTAATTTCATTTTCTTTGTAGGGTTGAACTATAGGCTTGTAGTAGTTGATTGATTTCTGCATATTCTTTTGTGCACTTGAGAATTTAGATAAATATCACCTTGAATGCAATTAGTGATTTCCTATCATTTGATTGGTAGGGTTATTTAAGATGAGTTAAAAGCACTCTTTCCATGGTTTTAGTCTCTTGTCGAATCTGATTCTTAAGGTAAATCTCAACTTCAGTTTTATAAACCAGCTTAAGTTGTAGTGTCTGACATATATCCTGTCTAGTAGCTTGGAAGTTTACAGAACCTGTGGTTTGAAAATTAATGAACATATTTTGATTTCTTTCTAAATTATTGGAAGGTAATTGAAAATGTCGACATCTTGGCATCGTTGTCGGGGATCTGTAGCTACGGATCCCCAAAAAACTGAAACGTTTGCAATATCTGAACAAATGATTATATGCCAACTTCAAAAGTTGTATTTAAATGCTACAAGATGTATTTTTATGAATCAAATGACATACTACATACCCCTTTTGAATTTTTTGAGTCTTGTGTATTCCTTCAATGGTTTCCCCTTGAATCCTTCAATAGAATCTTCATTCACCAAACCTTCTTCTTCTTGCCAAGCTTCTTGTAAAAGACAAATTAGTAATATGAGTGACTCTTACTATACCACATAATCATCATGTTCAGGTCTTTATTTTTATTCATGAAAATAAAAAACATCATAAAAATAATTTGATGAAATGAATGAAAGTATTTCATAAACAAAAATAACATCTTAAAACTAATGAACAAACTTATCAATTTTAACCTATGGATGCTTTCTAGAATCAACGCAAGATTCAATTGCACCTTTGGTAACTCCCCAACAACGATGCCAAAAGGACGGGCTTTTTATTTACCTTCTAATTTCTCAAAAGATAAGTAAGAAGTCGATACATTAATTTTCAACCCGAGGTTCGTTGGAAACTTGCGAGGTACCATGCACTGTATGTAAAGGCCACAATTTCCTCTTACACTGGTTTATCTACCGTGAAGTTGTAGTTCAATAACCTTACTTACAAACAATGGCATGAACAGTTACACCATTGTGGAAAGGAACTAGCCAGCTAAAGAACTATTGAAACTAAATTGAAAAGAAAGTAGATTCACACCATGCTGGAAAGTAAATGCTAAAATTAAATTCACACTTTGCTTGAAAATAAATTCTAAAACTACGTTCACATTGTGCGGAAAAGTAAATTCTAAAATTATGTTCACACTGTGCGGAAAAGTAAATTCTAACACTAAATCACACTTGATAGAAAGGTAAATTGCAGAAATCAAAATCTAAAATCTATCCTTGCCAAATACAAGTTACTATTTATGATCCAAGGTGGTAAATAACATTATTAGATTAAGCACATTCATTGCATTCATGAATTGTAAAATAAACTTCTCAATCACTAATCTATAGACTAAAATTACAGTGCAGACATAAACTACATAACGAGAAGTGCAAAATTATCTAATTAAAACAAAGCAACAAATTAAAACTACATGCCCATAAAATAAATAAAATCACATTACAGAAAATCAAAACAATAAAATCTCTATTGAATCAATATTAAAATTGTAATATATTCCATCATTATTTGGATTATTGCTCTAAGAGTCTTCCCTTTGGAATGGAGAAGGAGCTCTTATTTATATATATGTTCACCATAACAAATAATAAATGAAGATCCAAAATATATTCAACAATTTGCTAATAATTTAGATCTCAAAACTAATTCCAAGATCTTTGATAACTACATGCTATTTAGGATACATTTGAAGTCAAATTCGAATTTATGGAGAGAGACTATAATAAAATAGTCAAAACTCATCCCAAATGTATCTTGACAACTTTTGACTTATTAGATCCATCATATATTTGATAGAGATCTTCAAATCTTTGTGGATAAGCCAAATATGCACTCATATCCACCTCCATTTGCCAAATTTATTTTTCGAATAATTTAACATCATGATTTGAGACATATAAGAATAATATAAATAATCCATTACTCCTAATGAATATCTTTCTCCAAAGTTGGTGGTTGAAGGTCAATTTGAATTATTGACTTTTTGTATCTTCTGTAGAGGTTTCTGCAGCTCGCAGGTTCCGTAGGAGGTTTTGTAGCATGTAGGTTTTGTAGAGGTTTCACAGCTCGCAGATTCTGTAGGCGGTTTTGTAGCCCACAATTTTTGTAGAGGATTCACAACTCATAAGTTCTGTAGAGGATCCATAGCTTGCAGGTTTTGTAGCGGATCCGTAGCTTCCCTGTAGAATTTTTTCAACCCTCAAAAGGTTCTGTAGCCATGGTTTGGTATCCTGTAGAAGGTTTTGAAACTGCATGTAAAGGTTCTGTAGTTTTTTGTAAAGGTTCTACAACTGCTATGGAATTCCCTTAGAGGTTCTGTAGCTGCTTCCTCACAAATGATTCAATATCCAAAGCAAATACATAGTACATTAATTCCCTTAATGTCAGTAAAAAATTAAATGAAATACTAAGACATGTAATCTAAAAACACCTTGAGCATAAAATCCACATATGAGCATTGGACGGGATTAACACATGACTATGGATAATCACAAGGGTTTGTAAAATAAGGTAATGTGATGATAGAAAGATTCTAAATCCAAGACCCATCATAGTGTATGGAATCATATGGGTGTGGTGTCTGCATGATGAACACCCACCATGTTATTCCTTAGTTGGCTCTGATGTAATGACAACATTGATGGAAGCAACTTATTGGAAAATTGGTTAGGGGATTTAAACCACAGGGTGTGTGAGGAGAATAGTAGCCAACGCGTCTTGGAATCTAGGGAATTCAGGATAATGCTGTGTATAATTCCCAAATTGAGAACAAATTATGCACACATGATTGGTGCTCAATGTGTTGGTCTTGGTATTGGGCATAGTCGAGTTGGTTGGTGTACCCCCTATTGAAGTGTTGGAAACATGTGTTGCACTAACAGGGGTGTTGAGAAAATTTCTAAGCTCTGGTAATGTGGGGCATAGGTTTGTCGCATGTCCTAGTTGTTCACATGGAGCACATGGTTAGTTGAATCTAGGTGTTGGGGTAGTAGTTGGTACAACGGTGGATTTCAACTTAGGTTGTTTCGTGCCCCTCGCTTTGGGTTTAGTGACAACCGTTGGTGGTTTTGTCACATGCGGTATCAATATTGAAGGCAGTCCTAATGGTATGCCTACTAGTGATACCAAGATGGAATCATAGTTGGATATGAGCTTTGGATCCATCTCGAGATAAGGTGGCGTTAAATACCACACATGTATTTCGAAAGTGAGCCCGGTTAATGTGAGTTGGGTGATTACCAACGTTATTAATATTCGCGTGGGGGAGAACAAGAAAGGGACTTGGAATATAAGTGGAACCGATGGGGTTATGATTTGTTCATTGCCATGGCTAGTGTGAGATGTTGATGTTAATGCAGAGGGGGCTTGTGACTTGTATTCAGAGGAGAATATAGTACACATGAGACCATCTGTGGATGCGGGAATAATTGGTGGAGGACCAAAGTATGAGGACCAGAGTATGCCCCTCGCACCATGGATTCTTTGTAAATTCCAGGACCCATATCAACATATGGGGGGGAAGTGTTTAATCCTATGGTGGGTAGGATGTTATCTAGGTTTGAGTTTGTATGGGGGTCATAGTAGCTCAATTGGTCAAGGGTGACGATTTTCCCATTGTGGGGAAACATGATGATGTGGAAAAATGAGGAAGATACCACCTTCATGCAGTACATGTAACTACGTCCCAACAAAGTGTTGTAGTCGACTTGATCGTCGACCACTTCAATATACAAAAGTATCGTTTCCCCCCCAACTCGATAGGGATGTTCTGATACAAACCCAATCGTTTTGATGGTCTTCCATCATAAGCACGAAGAGCGATAAGTGAGGGAAATGAGTATGGTGAATCCAAACACTTCTAGACATGAGTGGACATCATGCAAGTAGATTCTCCTTCATCAACTATGCATCGATAAATGATTATGCTCTTGATCATGATGAGATCTGGAAGGAAACTGAAGAAGGTAGCTGTAGTTCACCCTTATCGAGGTCGAAGGCCATGCATGAATCAAAGGGGTCGATTGTTCCTAATGCACTAAGTAGTGCCTTCTTTTGAGAAGGACAATATTGGAGGACTTATAAAGATGACATGGTGACAAGGGATTGAGCCAAATCATCCACAATGTTGTAATTGTGTGCAGCTTCCATGTGTGGGTTATGGGAAGTTTGTCTAAGCATTATCTTCGGGATCCAAGGGATCTAGTCATTGATTGGACAAGGAATCTACAAAGGACCACTAGAGGTAGCAAGGAGACCCTCCACTTGTGAGGGATCAAGCATTCCATAACCTTTGGCGCGAGTCTGGAGGTTGACTTCGGCATTGTTCATATAGATGTTTTGGAAGATTCCATCACCTAGTAGGTGAGGATCCTCTTGTTGGGTAACCACCCCTTGGTTGGAAAAGGGTTGTTGTAACACAACTTGTTGGGGTTGTGGTGTATTTGGTGCTCGAGGAGGATTGGTTGTAGCCTTCTTCCTTGCCTTAAGAAATTGTTGACACTCAAGTATCAACGAGCAATGGAGTTTAATTCCCATACTCTCCACACAAAAATAAATGATAGTTCATCTAGAGGTTGGTGTTCTTTTCTTGTTTAAGGGGATTTTTAGTCCCCTCATTTGTGTTTCCCATGTTCTAGTTCTGCTGGGGAGGGGGATTCCCCCCTGACCCCATTTTTGGTTTCCTTTCTTCTTCCCTTGATTCTAAGGATTTGGGGGATTAACCACATTCAACTGCTCGAATAATTGATTTTGTTATATAGGAGAAGGTTGTACTAGATTAACCTCCACTTGTGGCATGGAGGAAGGACTAGGTGGACTAGGAAATGTGAAGTATGGATTGTATATGGGTGTGGGGAGGTATGGGTTAGGGGCTCCAAATGATGTGGATGGAGGAACTAGTGGCATTGCTTGAGGTGGCGGTATCATTGGTACTCGAATAGAGTTAGGGTAGGTAGGAATATATGGTCCATAAGATTTGCTCTAAAGCATTTAGTGTCGATATCAGGCAAAAAGGTAACATGGTTAGTATCAAGGTGGGGACAAGTGGTGTTCTCAAGACCCCCGGTCCTCCATCACATGGATGTTAGGGTTTAGGGGTTTTGAATCCTAACTCTACTATTTCATATCCCCTTCTATTGGAGCTAGGTCATCAGGAGAAAAATCCTCTGGCTTAGTGCTTGGCCTCTCTTGCTAGTTGAGATCTCTCCCCCCAAACTTGGTTGTGTCCAAACATAAGCTTAAGTGTCTCAAGGATAAGGAGGAGGGGGTTCAATGGTCCTTGGATTAGATAATGACCTTGAAAAGGTGGAGGTTCTATTGTCCAGGGCTCTAGTCAAGAATTTTATGGGAAAAATGGGATCCAAGGCTACTCTTTTTCTATGGTTTAAAGATCATTAGAAACCTGTTTGGGTTATATGCCCGAATTCCGTATTTTGGTCAAAGGGATGGAATTGTTTGAATTCAAAAGCAGTGAATATTTGTCTCTCATTCTATAAAAAACTTTTCATTGAGGCCCTTGAAGCCTTGTCTTGAAAGGTTGGTCTTCGTAGTTTGATCCTAGATCCAAGCCTTTCAAAATGTAACATATTTGTGTCTTATTGCCTAGAATACCATTGGATCTTTGGACAAAGGAGGTTTTGAATTCGACTGCCTCCAATCTCTGTAGATTTCTAGCTATAGACATAGAGTTTATGACCTCCGCAGATAAGCAAATAATGTGGGTGCAGGTGGAACTCAATTGGAATGAAGGCCTGTTGTTGATATTGAGATTACTTAGAGATATAACACACTTCTTCAAATGCTTGATTACTGGAAGCTACCTTTATTATTCTGCATTGTCATAATACCGGACACTTGCATCATGACTACTCATCCTCTCCTAAATTTGATGTAGGTAAAAATCATCGAATTTTCATCGCAAAAGAATTGTCATTTAATGTTCCTCAAAATTATGAGGATGCTAAAAGGTAGCAATTGATAATTCAAAGGCTCTCCCATCGCAACTGCTTGAAAGTGTTCCTCCAAGATCTAGGAATCCTTCCAATACCAAGTTTGTGGAGCCCTCTTCATTGAGACTGGGGTATACCTCCCTCTATGGCTCATTTCTCTTCAGATTCAGCTACTTTAGAGTTGGGTGGGCGGGGGTTCTTCATATCATAATTCTCTAGCTAGGAATGAGTCTGTGTCTCATGAAGGTGTTGAGTATTCCTTTGCTTCAGCTAGTATTAGGTCTTCTTTCCCTTCTCCTACAAAAGGACCGATAGCTACTCCTTCTTATCAGATTTTATCTCCTTATTGGGTCTCTTACATGCATCATTTGAGGCCTCAGATCCCCCCGAGGTATGTATAGGAGGGAGTTTGTAATGCTTAAATTTCAAACACATGTGACATTTTGGATAATCTTGCAAAAATGCATCATCAACATATAGCATGCATCTTATTAAAGACATCCTCATCAGATCGACAAGAGAAATTGAGCCCTAGAATGACAAAGGTAGTTGGTATGGTTAAGTGTGCAACTACTTGCACTGAACTCTCGCACTACTAGAAGGACTATCTGTTTAATGACCCACGCATACTCACATGGATTTTCCTTTGAAATTTGTGTGACTATTAAAATGGTGGGACGACCACTTATTTCTACGATGCATTCAATGCTCATAACAACTCCCTTGCCCCCAAAATTTGAACTTGACTTCTTACATGCTTGGGAACATTTAATATCCCCTTTCATGTACTTGAAGAACTGGTTCAATATAAAAGGTGTTCACATTTGGATCTAGATGTTTCTTGGCCTCCATTTGGCTTTTTTATTAGTAGCATGGTTCCTGACATCTTAGGTGTGCAACATAGCGCAAATTTCTCTTTGATAGTTGCACTAATTGCATGTTATCTTTACTTTGTAATCACGTAGTAAATTTGTGTGACCTATGTAACACCGCACCCACGCTATTAACACATGTGGGTCCATATCTCATGTGTTTTTTCCAATTTTCTTTTTACATTAGTTTTTCATCATCACTTACAGTTTCAATGGTTGCTTAATGAACAAGAAAATTAACCAACTCACATGCATTTTTATTTTTTCTAGTAATTACATAACTTAGCTCAAGATAGGAAGTAAATAACTCATTTCTTGAATTCTATTTAGGCTAAAATACTTCGAGGTTTTCAATGGACCTCTTATCACTCACTAGGGTCTAAATGATTATACTTGCCATCATAGAAATTGTTAGTATAGGCAATTTGATTTAAGTACCTCAAGTTGCATATCTTATTGCTTCTTGCTTATTTATTTCATCTTATGCAAGATAGTTTAGCTCACTCATTTACACAAACAAGGGACCTAAAGACTCCTATTTCCCCAAGTATGCTCTTTTCCTTGAAATCTTAGTGATATTAGCAAATCAGAAAAGGTTGAAAGGTTTGAAATACCTCCCTTTGCACATTTATTTCCTCAAGCATTGTAGTAGTTGTTATTTGCAAGCAATCATTTCACACTAAGATCTTAATTAAGTGGATTAAAGAACCATCAATTTTCATATGTATTTACTTTATTATTCTCTTTAGTTAGTTGAAAATCTCAATTCTATTTGCTTTCAAAATACATGTGTGATTTCCACTTAACCACACACACCAAGAGAGCTAAAGTCTCTTTTGGACCTAGTTTGCTTTCCATCTTACACTGTTAGTGATTTGGATGGATTAGAACGATATGGAAGTTTGAAATACCTTTCTTTCAATCCTTAAATCGAATTTGGACCACCATAAAACCAACATCGGATTGGTAATTCTTATCCAAAGCAATACATTTTATTTGTCATTCAATCGCATTTGTAATTCTTATCAAAATCATTTTTTCATATAATCAACATCACATAAGATCTACTTAAATTTGTGGGTTTTACAACTATTTGAGGACATATTGAGGGTTTGCATGGATGTTTGTGAGTAGATATGCCTAGATCTACGCATTTTGGAGCTATATGAGAGTGGATTTATAAAAAATATGCATGTTGACCAGTGATACATGGCTTCTACAGTGGTCTACAACCAATATACAATGGTTTTCAAGGTATCTTCCATCATTCATACTCTATTTCAATATTTTTTTAGTACATTTTATGTCTCATTATGGACTCTTTTCCCAACATCATGTTGGAAGCCGACTATAGATTCACTGGAAATAACTACAATATGTGGAAGCATTAACATATGTTGGCCATCTTTGAGTATAGGTGCTTGATTAACATTGACCTCGGAAAAGAAACTCGTCCCACAATTGTGGGTAAATACCGGGACAAGTTTGATGAGAGAGACGTAAAAGTAGTCATGCTACTTAAGTTATCTATGACATATGCTATGCTTCTTAATATCCAAACTGGGAAGACTTTACCTTCCATCTAGAAGTGGTTGAAAGATTCGTATGAGACCTTGGACAAGGGTTGAGCCTTATTTATGAAGAATATGTTGTTCTCGATCATGATGGATGAGATTACCTCATTACATAAGCACTTTCTCATGATCAAGGGTAGTTGAGAACAATTGGCTTCCATTGGGAACACAAGAAGAAGAATTGGTGGTAATCATGTTGAAAAGATTACCACGTGCTTACGAGTACTTTAGTGAGACTTTGAACATTACTTCTATGGATATTGAATTGAAGTTCGATGAGCTTTGCAACAAGCTCTTACAACAAGATAGATGGAAGACACCGTTCAAGAGAAGTAGTACATTAGATAGTATAGAGTAGGCATTTGCTGCCAATTTCAAGGGAAAAGGTTAATGGGGCAAGAATAAAGGATAGGACAACAATGAGGATTCCACAAAGAGACAAAAAACCATTGCTTGTCACTACTATGGCAAGAATTTCCATATGAACAAGTTTTACAAAAAGAGGTTGGTTGGATAGAAAGTGAACCAGGGGGGGACTTAGCAAAAGGGTCATGTTGTAGAACACACAGAGGGGAAGGAGCCAACCTTCTACGCCTTCATGGCTAAGCATCCTACAATTGACCCCTGAGCATCTACTCGGTACATCGACTCATGTGCCTCTCTCCATTTCACCAATAGAAAATATTGGTTCACGGAGTACACTCCCACTATCTCCAATTACTTAGTGATCTTCGGTGGTAGTGAAGAGCACACGATCGTTGGGAAAGGAAATGTTCATATTTCCTTTGGAGGAAACATATTTTTTTCCTCAATGTGGATTATGTGTTGGGAATGTAGCTTCATCTTCTTTCTGTTAATTAGATTATGAGGCATTGTCCACAACTTTATGTCAACTTTAGCAATCACAAATGTTTATAGTTAGCAAAGAGAACCAACCAATACAGGAGGTGCTGGAGCGTACTACTATTCCAAAAGGAGTGACATGGAATTTGATGGTTGGGGAGCATTTCCCCAAGAAATAGTCCCAATAATCTTGTCAGGAAAGTGCAGTGTATGTGAGGGTGTTGGGTTCAGAGAACAAGGTGGAGGGGCATCAAGAAGAATGGTATACAAATAACCATATTGTGAGTAAATCAAATCAAAATGTGAGGCCTTGAGGATGGCCTCCTCTTCTATTTTGGGAAAATTGGTTGCCACATCCTTTGAAATCATGGGTTGGAGTGATTTAAGGAACTAATCCAACAATAATTGGGTCTAGATGTCTATTTTACACAAATTCCTACATGTGCGCCCATGGATATGATCTGCGACGTGAGTTGAGGTGCTTTGTCGAAATTCTGTGAGAATTTTGAGTCCTAAATCTTGGCATATGGGTAATTGAAACTTTGTGAGGAAAATAGTGGCAATAGAATCAAAGGTGGAATAAGTCACATATGGTAAATTCATGTACCATTTGGCCATTGTTCCTCTGAGTTCTCATCAAAATTCTTCGATGATGCTATTTGATGAGCACCAAAGGTGAAATGACATAACCTGGTTGGTCGGTCGTCTCCCTATTTCCCTTCACATTTTGGAATATATGAGGGGATATTAGGGAGCATTTCTAGCCAAGTTTCATCATGAAGAATGGGATCATTGATCAACTTGGCCAACTCAGGGAGATTAAGGCTCACCATGAAAGGTAAGTTTGAGATGGATTCTGAGATGGTGTTATGTGTGTTTTCCCCTCTTGGAGGTGAGGGTGGATAGGATGGTTGTGTATTTCCTCCTCGAGGTGCAGATGATGGGCGGTCCTCTTGCTAGAAGAAGGAGATGACAAAGGGGAAACCCCTCCAAAAGGTAGATATAGAGTATTATCTCTTCCATGAGATGGAGAGGTATGGGGAGTTGTATGATCTCCAAGAGGTGGAGAAATGGGAGAGTTAATCAAGGAGTTTCATCCCGACCTGACCCTAACATGTTGCTTTGGAATGCCCCTGTCTAGAGTATTTCCATCGAGATCCGTGGGCAGGGATGTGAGAACACACCTTTGGAGAGGAGAAAGTCCTTGCAGTCTCAGAGACTACCTTACATTTCTTTGTTTTTCAATGGCGATTGTTTATGTGATCAGGTGAGAGTGATGATAAAGGGATATAAAAAAAATTGAACATATGCAAAAATATGCCAACCACAACAAATGCAATATGGTGCAAAGTGAGTGATATGTGTTGAGTCTTTGTCTAAATTTTTTCGAAAGTTGGTTCTTTTTAATCATATTTTAGGCGATCTTGTAAATAAAAAGAAAGCAAATGTTAATTCCCTAAAAGACGTAACATCCTTCCTCTCAAACAATCATTGGGACTTCCAATAGATCTCTTGTCAGTGGTGATGAAATCCCCTAAAGACGACTAGTGAAGGTATGATAGAGTTAGTTATCAATTAATGATGTTGGGAAGGACTGGAAACATTTCCAACACCCGACGAGATCTGAATTAGGAACAATTGAATCCCACAATTGCACCTTGGTGATATCCAAGTTTTTTTCCTCTAAGATACTTGCATCAAGTGTGGATAAGTGGTTCAGCCTTGAACGGTAAAGTGTCGTCTCCACAAACAGTTGGGTTGGCTCTTTGTAGATAGAATAAATAGCTATATCTTGGCTTTCATGTCCTTGGGAACTGTGCCTTCTTATCCAGATTTCCTTTTGACACTCATTGATAGTAGGGTTTAAAAGAACCCTAAAAGTAAACAACCGCTATGTTTAAAAAATGTAGAAGATTGGTCGACATTATTTGGATTGTTAACCCAATCAATCCTTAACTAACTAAATAATTGTTTCGTGACCTCCTATGGAGGATTTTAATTGGATAAGAATTACAAATGCGATGTTGATTTTATGGTGGTCCAAATTTGATTTAAGGAGTGCAAGAGAGGTATCTCAAGCTTCCATATCGTTCCGATCCATCCATATCACTAAGAGTGCAAGATGGAAATAATACTAGATCCAAAAGAGTCTTTAGGTCTCTTGGTGTGTGTGGTTAAGTGGAAATCACACGTGTTTTGAAAGCAAATAGATTTAAGATTTGCAACTAATTACTAAAGAGCATACTAAAGTAAAGACATATGAACATTGATGGTTCTTTACTCCACTTAATTAAGCTCTTAGTGTGAAATGATTGCTTGCAAATAAAAAATACTACAATGCTTGATGAAATAAATGTGCGAATGGAGGTATTTCAAAACTTTTACCATTTTCTGATTTACCAAGATCACTAAGAGTGCAAGGAAAAGAGCATACTTGGGGCAAGAGGAGTCTTTAGGTCCCTTGTTTGTGTGAATGAGTGAGCTAAACTATCTTGCATATGCTGAAAGAAATAAGCAAGAAGCAATAATATTTACAACTAGAGGTAGTTAAATAAAATTGCCTAGACTAAATTTTTCTATGAAATGGAAAGCATAATCATTCATCTCCTAGTGTGTACTAAGAGGTCCGTTGAAAACCTCAAAATATTTTATCCTAAATAGCATTCAAGAATTACTTCTTTACTCCCTATCTTGAGCCAAGTTATGTAAATACTAGAGAAAATAAAACTGCATGTGAGTTGGTTAATTTTTTGGTTCATTAATCAAATGTTGAAACTACAAGTGACGATGAAAAAATAAGGTAAAAATAAAATTGGAAAAAACATGTGGGTTTTGGACCCACATATGCACTAATATCATGGGTGCAATGTTATAAAGGTCGCATAGGTTGACTGTGTGATTAGCGAGTAGAGATCATGCGCAAGTAGCACAACTATCAAAGAGAAATCTACACTATGCTACACACTTGAGATGCCGGGAACCATGCTACTAATTAAATGGTGAACTCAAGCTGAGATATTCAGAATTCTGACTATTGAGAGGTTGGAAAAAAAGATCCTACACTTGCACAACGCCCAAAATAAGTTATCTAGAAAAAGACAACCTATCTATACCGCAATGAACAAAAATAAGAATGGAGTCGCCATAAATACTGTTAAGGAAAAAATGTCACAAAGGTGAGAAATATTCCCTACTATCCTTGGAACTTGCAACAGAGGAAACAATGTTAGTTGTGGGTTAGATAGATCACTCACAAGCTAAAGCAAATTCAACAAAACTAAACTAAGCTAAAATAATGAGGGGATAATCTCTTGATTCTTAGAGGAAGAGAGAAAGGGAGCTTTTGCATGCCAACCTGAGGTAAGAAGTGGATTGAAAGATGAGCTCCTAATTTAATTCTTGTAGAATAAATTTTCTCTAATTTTCTCCTATAGAATGCATTCCCATGGCTACCTTTTATAGGCCGAGAAACATCTAGATCCAAGTGTGAACACCTTTGCTATTGAACCAGTTCTTCAAGTACATGAAAGGGGCTATTAAATGTTCCGAATCATTTGAGAAGTCAAGTTCAAATTTTGGAGGAAAGGGAGCCGTTATGGGCATTGAATGCATCGTGGAAATAAGTGGTACCACTGTCTTGATAGTCACACGAATTTGGAAGGAAACTCCGCGTGAGTACGCGCGGGTTGCTGAATAGATAGTTTCTCTAGTAGCGTGGGAGTTAAGTGAAAGTAGTGCGATTTTTCATACCAAATTCCTTTGTCATTCTAGGACTCAATTTCTCTTGTGGATTTAATGAGGGTGTATGCAGTGAGATGCATTCTATATGTTGATGATGTCTTTCTACAAGATTAGCCAAAATGTAGCATGTGTGCAAAATTCAAGCGTTAATAGATTTCCTCCTCTACATAAATCAGGGGAATCTGATGCCTCAAATGATACTTAGAAGAGCCCCAATAAGGAGCTAAAATATGATAAGAAAAAATATCTATCAGTCCTTATGTAGGAGAAGGGATAGAAGACCTAATACCAAATGAAATAAAGGAAAACTCAACACCTTCATGAGACACAAACTGATTCCTTGATAATGGATTCTGAGAATAAGAAACCCCCCCTCCTACCCAACTCGAAAGGAGCCAAATCTGAAGAGAGAGGAGTCATAGAGGTAGGCCTACCTGATTCTTGATGAAGAGGGATGAAAAAATTTGTATTGGAAAGAGTTGGAGAGCTTGGAGGAACACCTTCATGTTGCCACGTTAGGGAACCTTTGAATTATCAACTACTACCTTTTGGCATCCTTGGAATTTTGAGGAACATAGTTAAATCATAATTCTTTTGGGATGAACCTTCGATGATTTCTACCCACATCAACTTTTGGAGAGGACGAGCAATTGCGACGCAAGTATCCAATATTATGATAATGTAGAAGTGAAAAGGTAGCTTCCAGTAATCAAGCGTTTGAAGAAATGTGTTATATCTCAAGGTAATCTCAATATTAGCAAGGAGGCACTCATTCAAATTGAGTTCCACCTTAACCAAGGCTATTCGCTTATCTACGGAGGTCATAAAATCTTTGTCTATAGCTATAAATCTACAGAGCTTGGAGACAATGGAATTCAAAACCTCCTTTGTCCAAAGAGCCAACAAAAGTCTAGACAATAAGACCCAAATATCTTGCATTGTGAAAGGATGGGATCTAGGATCAAAAGACGAAGACCAACATTTCAAGACGAGGATTGAAGGGCCCAAAATCCAAGTGTTTGATAGAATGAGAGGCAAATATTCACTACTTTTTATTCAAAACAAATCCATCCCTTTACCAAAATATGGAATTTGGGCATTTAACTCAAACGGGTTTAGATGATCTTCAAACCACATAAAAAGAGCAGCCTTGGATACCATTTTCCCCATAAAATTCTTGACTAGGTCCCTGGACAACAAAACCTCCACCTTTTCAAGGCCATTATCCAATCCAAGAACCATTCAAATCCCCTCCTCCCTATCCTTGAGACACTTAAGCTTCTGTTTGGAAACAACCAAGTTCAGGGGGTTGGGTGGGGGGAGAGATCACGACTCGCGAGGGAGGCCAAGTATTGAGCCGGAGGGTTTTTCTCCTTATGGCCTAGCTCCGACGGAAGACGATATGAAATAGTAGAGCTAATATTCGAAACCCCTAAACCTTGAATTCCATGTGATGGAGGATCGAGGGCCTTGAGAACGCCACGCGTCCCCACCTCCGCGTTACCTTTCTACATGATATCGAAACTAAATGCTTTGGAGCAGTACCATATCTCCAATAATTCCTCATGGGTATGGAATATCATGGGAGATTCTTCCAGAATGTCATATGTGAAATCCAATGCCTCCTTGTACACCATATTGTTAGCACATTAAAGAGAGTAGGTCAGCCTAGATCCGCATAGGGGTGCCACCTTGAAACATTATATCTTCATAAACCCTCGACTGAAAACCCTGCTCCATTGAAAAACCCTAGAAAAATTATATCAAAGAACATTACAAAATAGGGATATGCGAACTTGAGATCTGGATAGAGACCCAATATGTAATGCCCCATTTTGACATTTCTAACTAAACTACTATTATATGTTGTAATTGCTCGATTGTGAGACTTCGTCGGTTGACGACACTGTGTACAGGTTCTATTATTTTTCTGATATATATAGATAGATAGATAGATATGCGAGTGTGTGATGTTAGTATTAGGATACATAGTCATGCTAGATATGTATCATGTGTTAGTTATGTCTAAGATATGCAAGTTAATGAATGGTGGGTACGTGGATACCATTAAAGTTATTGTTGAACGAAAGAATGTTATACCAGGTGAATGGTGAAAATAATGAATTGATTATTGTTGTTATGTTATGACGAAATGTATGTGTACATGTTGAAGATTTGTGCACGATATTCTAGATTATATGTCGAGGACTGACTTACAGGTTAAAATGGATAATTGATAGCTGGATCCTATGAGGTGGGAGAGCCTCGGGGACATGGACTTCGAAAGATAAATGGTATGCAAGTGATGCATTATTTACTTTCGCATGATTATTATTATGATGTATATTATGACATGGGTGGGGTAGGGTTTCAAGAAACTCAACCGCCCAGATTGATTATACGATAACAAACCGAGTACAAGTGCAATGCTGTTATTATGTCGGGTAGACATAGTCCCTTGTTCCATTAGGGGGGTGGAGGCTTTACCCACCGTTTATCCCCGACACCCAGAGTCATGGGAGGGCTGTGCTACGGTGTGCTCCCCAAGGTGTGTGATGATGACTGGTGGTTTCCTGTTGGGGAAGCTTGGTCGATGTAGTTGACACTTCCGCTTATGGGTTCTAGCTGGAGCCGGTCATGGCTTGACACTTCAGGGTAGTCCAGTAGAGGAAAGGATAGGATGTGGAAGTTAGTTGTGATTGTGTAGATGATGTAGGTAGATAGGTGTAGCTTGAAGTCGGGAAGAAAACGTGATCTAACTGTGTTTGTTGGAAAACCTTTGACTGATTATGTGTCGTAACTCAGTACTATATGAATTGACATAACCTAATAAGATTGCAATTAGGTAAAGGATTGTACCATGCAAACTATGTTTAAAATTGTTTAGTAAACAATAAGTTGTATGTTTATAATTATCGTGTGTGATTTATTACTGTTAGTGTACTTACGTGAGGTATGTAAGCAGTAGCTACGCTTACATAACTCGCCTACATATTTATAAATTTGCATGAAATTAAACTGAACTATAAATGTTTAGGCATATTTGATTACATTATTACTACTTATCTAACTAGGAGGTTAAATTAATACGTCGAGTTAATAATTTTGGTTTAATAACTGAATGGGTTAATAGAGTGAATTAGGTGGTAATGAAAGACGATTAAGTAATAATGTTAATTATTGTAGATTAATGTTAATAATATTGATTAATGTTAGTCATGGTTGATTAATGTTAATAATGTTGAGTAATGTTAAATATTGTCGATTAATGTTAGTAATATTGATTAATGTTAGTCATGGTTGATTAACGTTAATAATATTGCTTAATGTTAATTACTGATGATTAATGTTAATAATATAGATTAATGTTAATTATTGTCGTTAATATTAATATTTTTTATTAATGTTAATTATTGTTGATTAATGTTAGTAATGTTGATTAATAAACAAACTATGGTTAACCTAAGTAGTAACTAATGTAATTGATTAGTAATGCTTGATTGATTGTTAATAATTTAAATAGTCAAGACTAAGGGTTAAAATGTTAAATGATTATTGTAATGTTAATTTAAGTAGTATTAATTTGATAAGTTAATATTAATTACAGGGTTTGTTAATTAATTACAATGTATGGATAAGAATCAATTTATAAACCATTAGTTTTATAATGATCATGCTTAAGTTAATAAGAACATAAGGTTATTTATAATTAGATATAGTATGAATTGATAAACAAGTAACAAAATATACATTTGTAGTTGTTTAATAAAAATGATGAATTAATTATAAATTAATTATGAAACATTTAATTATAAGGTCACCAAGAAATGACTAGTAATTACTTGGGTAAAACGTGTAAGTGCAAAACACTTATGATTGGTGTAAAACTTTAATTTTATAATATAACATTTTATTAATTATTAATTATTATTTGGAAAAATGAAAGAATGTTAGATTATTGCCGAGAGGTTGTCAGTTGAGTGGGAAACACTTAAGGTTGGAAGATGAACCAACCCAAAACTTAATTAAATAATAAAGTAATACAATCTTTGGTTACGAGTCAAATGTTGGGGGCTCGAGGAGGACTAAATTTGGGGTAAAAAATATTTATGATGAGGATAGGGGTATTAATGGTGGAAGAGAAGAGTCGGCAAAACATGGGGGGATAAGGTGGAGAAGTGAGGAGGAAGGGAGGATCTTTACCTTATGATATATTTGGGAGAATTTTAGATAGAAAAGAGAGAATTTTTCGAGCAGAGCTGAAAGGGGGTTTTTGTTGGAGATTTTTCTGAAGGGATATAACAGGTTGGCTTGTACTCGGTTTGGGATTGGGGGTCCAAAGGGGTACCTTTGGAGCTGGGTGGTCGGTGAGATCTCGCCAGTTGGCAGGGTGGCATACTCATTTGGGCTGGTTGATTTTCATAAGGTTTGG
This sequence comes from Larix kaempferi, assembly GCA_027924585.1. Classification (NCBI taxonomy): domain Eukaryota; kingdom Viridiplantae; phylum Streptophyta; class Pinopsida; order Pinales; family Pinaceae; genus Larix; species Larix kaempferi. The sequence goes on from BSBM01000191.1 coordinate 2,880,751, forward strand.
GGAAAAGGTTTTGGTTGCAGGACTACTTCAATACATACAGTAAGCAAGATCAGCAAAGCAAAGAAAACAAGTTCAAAGGGACATCAAGCTATCTACCAGGTATTTCTCATTCAGGTATAATGGCTTTTAACTCTGTATATTTTACTTATGAAAGATATAACTTTAGAAATTATTATGGTAAATTACCTGCTCATATGTATGCTGCTGAAAATGAAAACTTGTTATTGATGTTAGAACAGTAACTAGAAAATATATATATTTCAAGACTGTAAATACTGTTTTTACAGCCAGTAGATCCAACAGAAACTGCAAAACATAACATGAACCAGAATGTAAACAGTAAATACAAATAGATTTTTATTGAGAGATTAAAACAAACTCAGGACCTAGGAAGGGGTCCCTACACAAAAGAGTTAGATATAAAATATTTATTCTCCCTTATAACGACTAACAAAGTATAAAATATTTATTCTCCCTTATAACGACTAACAAAGAAAGAGAATAATGAATTGCTAATCTCCAATGGTAAAGTAGAGATGGGTAGATACAAAAAACATCAAACAATATTATATTGGTCCAGGAATGAAATAGAGCATGTGATTAAGAATCTTTTGCTAGTAGGCATAATTAGATTAGTAATTGATGAGATGGGTGGTGCAACGCCATCAAGTGCACTGATCAAGGAATGAAATAGAGCATGTGATTGAGAATCTTATGCGAGTAGTCATAATTAGATTAGTAATTGATGATATGGGTAGTGCATCAACATCAAGTGCACTACCTCCATTTACACTTAAGAATACTCTTAAACTAATAAAATACAAATGATGGTTCAGAGTTTTCATGATTGTAGGTTAGGTCTATGTGTTTTCCAAGGATATTTTAGACTATTGGAGTGACCAATAGATGGAATATCACCTATCAAAGACAATTTTGGTATCTCTTATATAGAATGTGGCAGTCCTAAAGAATGATATGCATATATTTTTCGGCAAGCCTATCATGAATACAAATACACCTTTGTTATTTAACTTTTCTTAATAAATACAAAAATATTTTTGAACAAACTCTCTCTCTCTCTCTTTCTCTCTCTCTCTCTCTCTATATATATATATATGAATGATTAAATTTTGTACTAAAAAAGGTTGTGACGGAACTAGTGAGCTTGATATTACAAAGTGTAAGAGTGGAGATCTTAACTTGCAAAGATTTCCATCTCCCATCAAAGAGCTAGGAGAACAAACAATCTTTCCTATAGAGACTTTTCCTTTCATATTCGTGAGTACAAGAATAGATTCTTACAAATTGATTACATAAATTAATGCAAAAACAATAGATAGTTAATGACAACGATTGACTATCCCCCACCCTACTGAGAAAGAAATCAAGAGTTTACCACTAGCCCTATTGGAAATTTGATTATGCCTCATATTATATATAGTCTTGATTGGATTTCCTTCCACTTTTGAGAGGAGGGGAGGGATGAGTTTCCTTCTTCATAAATTCAACAAAGGAAAGAGATTCATATGCCTCAGGTGGATGTGGCACTATAATTGATTTCTCCACAACTTCCTTCTCTAATTTCACTTCCTCCTCCGATTCCTCTATTTCCTCTTCTCCCTCTAATTCCTCCGCTTCCTCTTCTTCCATTGCTCCATCCCCATTGAATAAAGATTTAACTTCAAATGGGTCGAATATGCCTTCAAGGTGCATTCAATATTCCAACTATTTCTCATTTGCTTCATTTTCTTTATATGTATCACCTAGAATTCCAAGAACTTTAGATTTTTTATTGATTGGATTCGATGGCCCTTCTTTGGGTGAATTTGAAGACCCCTTGTACTAGGATTTCATATGCTTGCACTTAACTAAAATGAATTTGGATTTTCTAATGGGTAGATGCTTTTAGGGAGGCCGATCCTCTTCTATTTTTGAGATTTTTTGGCAAAATGCCCATAAGTATGACATGCAATACACTTAAAGGGGGTTTGATTGTAATCTAGGCCTCGTGGAGGCTCCACCCATCTATATTGATTTAAAAATCCTCTTGGAGACCCTTCTCTAAGTCCACCACCACTCAAATGCATGCACAAGAGAATTGATTTCCTTTTGGTTATACTTGGTCAATGTATCAACCCAACTTATTCCCAATATCTCTAAAAGTGATATCATTCCAAAAAATCAGAGGTAGATGAGGTAACTTGATCCATATGAGAACTAAAGTGATTTCCTCCTCTAGATTGAAGCCAAGGGACTGCATAAACAAATATATTCCCTTGGAACCCACGAAATAGGGTCCTACTCAAATAATCAAGTCATGTTCCTCCTCGATGACAAAGAGAAACACAAAATAACCTCGACCAGATGCAAGCAAAGATACCTGACTTGAATCTTGGGATCACAATGTTTTGCAACCCATGTTTCCATGACTCTTGAACTAGGCCATAGGCTTGTAAACTTTCCAACTAGTGCATGATCTAACAAGATGAGAGCTTTTCTTCTCGGCTTTGAGGATGGGATATCCAATTTTGAGATACCCTCCAATTGTATTAAAAGACAACCATGCTGAAGTTGGCTTCTTTTATTCACTTGAGAGACTTTACCACAGAGAACAATGCCTCAATCTCAAGTTGGGTGGCCTCTCCCAATTTTCCTTCTTAACGGGATTTCGTCCAAAGTAGCACATGGCACATGGGTTGACCTCCACACAAGCACTCCCTTCGTCGACCTCTAGGTTGTGAGATCCCTACTAAGCAACTATGGATGGAAATGACATGGAGGGTGGCATTGGTAGGGTGAAACACTAGCCACAAACGAACCTTGACATCCTCTTGAAAGCTTGATGCGATCCCATTCTGATTCTCAACTTATTAAGCAGTAGTTATTTCTATTTTTATGCATCATGTAATTATAGTTTGAGTAGAATCTTGATATTCCTACCACAAATGATGGCTAAAGGGTATTCAAAGCATAACAATCTATATTCTTGTTATGCATTGACGTGTTTTCTATTATTATATTTTTAGTAATATTTTATTAATTGTTGTAAATTTTCATTCTCTGTTTGCCGATAGTGGACTAAAACTCTGACTCTTTTCCATGTTCGATGGAACGTGATATAGAACAAAGCAGAGAAGGTTGGATCTCAATACTGGTGCAACGACGGGGGATCTCTTCTCGGGTAAGTTTTCAATTCGTCCGAAAATGAAATGGTGTTCTGTGTGTTTTATTCCCTGGCATTTAAATTTCTAAAAACCCTACTGCTTCCTGGTTGTTCTGTTGTGTTTTTTCCCTAGTGTTCTGTGTCATGTTATATACTATGAGTGCTTTGGAAATGCTCTTACAGTTTCTCGGAGACCAGTGCCTCCACGTTAGAGTCGGATCTTGGTTGACAATTTAGCCTTGAGCTAACCTGGATAGAAATTGTTCTCTAGTCAAATCTACCTTCTTATAGATCAACTGTAATCTAATTTTACCATTCTAGTTTTCGAACTTGCAAACTCTATTTTATAATTTACTGTAGCTTTGATTAAAAAGCACGCACTTCATTTGTAAATCAAGGTATGGAAACTAAGTATAAAATTGTGTTTGACCTGTCCTTTGCATTTTCAATACGCGCAACTTCAGCTTTTTGTTTTTGCTCTGTCTCATGTCTACATAAATACTGCTCTTCTGTGCATGTCATCTTGCTGACAGATAGTTCATATTTAATCATTGTATAATTTTTATTTGCAAGTTTTACAACCTTTTTGCCTCCATTCAACAAATTGAATTATCTCCAAAATATTGAATTGTGTTTCATTTGTCAAGAGCTTTTCCAGTCTTGATGTCTTCATCCAAGCGAATAGATTGACAAGCTATGGACAACGCTATAGTTATAGTTGTAGTGTCTCCAAAACAAGACCGGAACCATGTTGTGATTTTCCATATTAAAATTTTAATGAAGACAATGAAATAGTGTTAAATTGGGATGTGTGCTTTATTTGCATTTTAATTGCCATTGAAATTGCACAAAATTTACTTCATAAGTGTCAAGTTTTGTTTCCCTTCATGTAATGTCCCCTTCTCCCATTAAATGCCATGAAGGAAACATTAACAACACACCGGGCTTTTGGCAGACTTGGCCCCAATATTTTTACTCATAAATCTGTAATAATTAAAACTTCTGTGTGCAGATCGAACTTCAATAAAACACAGCAGAATTAAACATAACAACGCACATAAGCACAAACGGAAGATGATTCCATATGCAGGGATTCAATCCCATTCTTATGCTATGCACAGACTTCATTTCAATTTCAACCTCATGAATAAATAACATTCAGATTTAGCACATTGCAGAACACAGATTGTATATAATTTGATCCACGAAGAATACTTATCTTGCAACGCAAATGTCCAACGACTGGCTACGTGAGAGCAACGTTCCACCCAACCATAGATCTCTGTCCAGCCTATATTCTTTCAGCTAAGAGATCACCCCCGAGCTGGGATGTGTATCCACTAAGGAGGAACTAGATGGCTCACTCACAGTCAGGGTTTCACTCGAACATCCATGCTAAGCCAACACACAGTTGGGTTTTTCAAGCATGCAATAGGAGATGGAGGAGGATGCTAGTCCACTGAGCTCAATCCCAGAGCCACATACACTTCAAGCTCGACTCAGCAATCCCATCCTCTGTTCATACATCCACAATTGGATTTCTCACAACTCTGTTACAAATAGCCCCAAATCCGTCACTGATTTTCTGGGCTATTAAAACTGGGTTTTCCCATGGATTTTGGAGTAGCTATTGCTCCCAAATTCGCCCCAAGGCTCATACCAACGGATTCCCCATTGGATTTCACTGTCTAATACCCATTCGGGGCGTTTTTGGCTTCCCAAAACGTGGGATCATTCCAAGTTGCGATTTCTGGTTTTCTCACTCATGGGAGCTCGTTTTTGGATGGATCATGATGCTGGGTTCCTTCACCATGGAATGGGGTTGAGAATGAAGCAACTCCCAAAAGGTAGAGTGACTTGTGGCACAAGTAAACAGAGCCCATACCTACCCATACGAATTTCAGGGCTGCCCATGCTCCATTGAAGCCATGGGCTGACATCTCAACCACTTCCTTACAACAGGTATAAATGTCATCTAGGGAAGTCAATGGGTTCTCATAATGACATATGGCAGCCTATGGTTCCATCCCATAGCCCCCTCACCACTCCCTAGTGGATACACGTGGCCCCTTCTTATTCGTTGCCTCCATAGCCAGTCTTGGAATTTTTTATTGCATGATGTTTATTTACATCCTATTACAATTTCCATGGCTTAAGAGCACATGGGCATCAAATATCAATGCTTGGCCTTTTAAATCAAATTCGTGCTTTCACTAGCGGGGCCTTGGCCTTGAGCTCCATGCGAGGAAAACATACATCACATGTACACATTATTTACATTAATGCTAATACATCCTAAGAGTCAGATTGGGATATTACACTTCATCTTGACTTTGCATCTGGTTGTAGGTGCCATCCAACAAATACGATTAGCTTCAAAATGTTGTGTTGTGTTGTATGCTATGTAGCCCAGTTCAGCTCCAAACATGTGAACAACCATTCTGGTCTTGATGTGTTCAACATTACAAATAAACAAAGCTATAGTTTTTACAAGGAGACCATGAAGCACAAGATTCTGATTTATAGTTTTTACAAGGAGAACATGAAGCACAAGATTCTGATTTACTTTGAGCAGCTGCAGGGGCATTGCCACTTTCTGGCTCTTGTTTGAATAATTTACATGCATTTTTTTATAAAATAATTCGGGCACTCAAAATATAATAATTTTTCTAATTTTCTAATTTGCAATTCATGTATTTTCTCATGGAATTAGCCAATAATTTTCAAATAATTCCTTAAACAAAATAATATGTGCTTTATTTTTTTTAAGCAATCTTGTATTAATTATTGTGAATATTCATTTTTTTCATTTCTAGAATTATTTTTGAATAATATGCATGCACTTAATAATGAATATGTAAATTTATTACAATTGAATATAGTAGTTAATGCCATATCTCAAGACATCATAAGAAACATGTATTACATGCATGAAGATAAGTTTCAAATTCAATTTCAATCAACCACCTATTGGCAGTGATTTTAAACAATACAAGTTGTAAATTACATAAAAATCCAATATTTGAATTAGTATGTCTTTTGTTTTATGTCCCAAGGGGACACACCAAAAGGGAGTCCCATTGCATGTTGCCTTTTTTGAGAAGTAGTAGGCCTACAAAGTTATAGTTTATCAACAACTCATCACTAGGACAAACAATACATACTAAACAAACAGTACATACTAAATGCACAACAATGAATTTCAAAACCGTTTTTTTAATCAACTATTAGTTTTTGAGGTTACCGTAAAAGTGTTTAAACCATGTTTAGGTGTGCTTCATGAGATTTATGGTCCATGGTGTATGAATTGCCCTGGATTGTCAGTGATGGATTCACACATTGGAGATGGATTACTTAGTGTCGGCATGGCATTCTTCCTCGGGGAATTTGATATCTTCATACAACTTGGGGACATTTTTCATGTTGGACATATGTAGATTTGTTGGTTTCTTGAGAGAATGCCTTATATTAGAGGAGTTTTTGGTATTCTAGAGGAGGGTGTTGATCCCTATACAACATGGAGTAGCTTGGTTGCTTGAATGGAGGCATGGATTTGACTCAGGGATGCTTGGGTTGTGACAATTTTGATGTAGGGGGAGTGCACCCAGTGGAGCACATGACTTAGGAGGAGCATTGGAGTCCTTGAAGGCTTAGAGGGAGTCAGAGGAGGAGTGTTGAACACATCTCATGTATTGCCTTTACAGTGGAGCCTTGCTTGTGTACAACATCACCTTGGAGGTTGACTCCACATGTGTAAGCCTACTTGTGGCTTTTTAGGTTGCTTGTAAAGGTTTATGTCCACATATGTATTGTTGGAATTCCTTACCTCCCATATATATAGAGAGGAAGGAAAGAGTCCTTTTATAATCAATTGTCATTCAATGTCATTCTGTGTTAGAGATGTGAGATGCGAGGAGAAGAGTGCACTAGTCTTTCTCTATCTCCTTGTTCTACATATTTGTTTTGAATTTTTAATCTTTTTCACAGATCTTGACAATTATTTCACAATGATTTCAAGCATTCATTTCATCCCACAGTTTCATTGAATAATTGCACACTGAAAATTTCAACTTAAATTGCAACATAAACAATTAAGGCCTCATTCACTCTTAGCCACTTCTCATGACTAATTAAGGCTAAGCACCTCGAGCTTTATTAACTCTTAGTCACTTCTCATGACTAATCAAGGCTACGTCGGGGCCATCCTCCACTAGCCATTGGTCAATTCTCATGACCCTTCTGGGAAAATGTATGTATAATGTTGCCTGATGCTGCAACCCGGAGAAACATCAACACTTTGTACTTTATCTCTCTCATCTTAGAGGTGCTAGGTTTTCTTGGTGTTTTTGGAGCATTTTAAACACTAGGGTTAGGGTTTGATACCTTGGAACATTGGAGCTAGGGTTTTTTAATTAAACCCTAGATTGTGCTTGTTGAAAGATGGAGAATGTTGGTGCCAAAAATGGAATTCCAACACAACACTCAATAACACCCTTGTAGAGATATCAAGGGGAAAAAGTGAGGATGGAAATGCATGATTTGCTTAAAGCCATAAACTTGCTAACTATGAGTTTAGCTTTATTAGTTAAACTAATCAATTTAGTCTTTCCCCTTAAGGTTACTAATCATCCAAGTATGTTCATGTAATCGTCCAAGTATGTTCATGTAAATATTAAAATGTGCTTTATGCTAGTGATAGATTTATCTTAAGTGCTTAATTAGAGTGCAAGTCTCGTCCTAAAACAATTATACTAATCGAAATATAATGAAAACAGTCAACTAATAAGTAGACGTAAAACCATACCAACAAATGATTAATGAAAAATTACTAATTAGAATTGTTAAACACAACATGCATATGCACAATAACTAACTAAATAAAAGAGATAAAAGTTTGCTTGTAGATTAAACAAGCAAAGTTGTGAAGTAAATAAAATACCTAGAGACAAATGATGGTAGGCATGCCCACATTTTATTTATGTATTAAAATGTTTCATGTAGAGCCAATAGTTACCCAAGTAATATCAATAATCAACATGGATTCCAATAAACATGACGTTTATGAGACCATACGTTGTTTACAACAATGTAAATCCAAGCAATATGAAGCCCCATACGACGTAGATCCTTTGCTAACCCCACACTTGAATTGTCTAAAGGGTATCTGCACTCATGGTAGTTATAATCATATATACATTTGTAGAGGAATACATTCATGAATCAAATTAATAGAACTTACCTCAAGAGGGAAGCAATTCCAGTTTCATCCCTAAAAATGGACCTTAGATTGTACCATGTCTACCACTATTAGCATTGTTCGGCCTTTGAAGAATGAACTTAGATACAATGCAGGTAACAAAACAAAGCTATTCCTGCTCCATATAGGTTAGGGCATATACATTTTATTTATAAGAGAGGCTAGTGGCTCTTAACCTTGCAACTCTCTTTTGAACTTTTGAATTTCTTTCTTACAACTCTTCAATTTCCTTTACAAACTTGTTCCTTTCCTCAAAAGAGATTTTTAAAGAATTTAACTTTTTGTCTTTTATTTCTTGTGAAAGTTCCCCTTTTATGATTGGTCTTTTTCACCTTTTTAAATTATATATGACCTCTGAATGACGTCCTTTATGTAACCACATTTATATTGTTGTAACATGCACATGTAATTACGTGCAAAATATTTGTACAATTAATCTAGTAAAGTTATTTTGAAATATTTAAAACATTAAACTAGTTAGTACCAAAATAAAGTTACCAATTGTCCCATAAATCAAGGACTTGTAGCCCACTCACTTCAACAACAAATATCCTTTAACTTTACTGAAATATTTAAAACATTAAACTAGTTAGTACCAAAATAAAGTTATCAATTGTCCCATAAATCAAGCTTGTAGCCCACTCACTTCAACAACAAATATCCTTTATGAAAAACTTATAGTCTATTTTCTTAGTCTTGTACAAAGACCTATATCTTCTAAATGGTAACAAGGCTTGTTCTAACACTACAATGATGAGTTCAAACTTCTTTACCATGTGTTCTCCAATATGCATCTAAGGCTACAATATGGCAATAAACTACCCATTGTCTCTTAGTGTAACCTACACACAAAACAACTAGCTAACAACAATAATCATCAGGATTTCATGGATCGACCTTGTTTCTTGGTTCCAAATATTTTTCTTATTTGTTTTCTTTGTATACCAAACAAGTACTAAGCAACTCTCTCTCTCTCTAAGTTTAACTGAATACAATCAACCTCTATTTCAATGCCACCAATATTATCCAATATCAGAGGTGCTAACTCTTGCTCTATTTTATGTTTTATCCAATATCTCACTGCTCTTACAACTAGCAACTCATTTCAATGGCAAGTTTCATAATTTCATAATGATGATATTGTAGTCATGAATAACTCTGGCAACTTGTGAAACTCTGATTGTTCTAAGGTACCATGATTGAGTATACTATGTTTAATAGCCTAGTGCTTGGATTGATTTACCTTGAATGTAGATATCTCAACCAAACCAATCTCACCTTCTAGCTTCATGTGAGTGTTAAATTTTCAATTCAATCTCATTCACCTGCCATCATTCAATAATGTACTTAAATGAGGAGGCCACTTTTCCTTCCTTAATCCACCTTCCACCAGTTTAATAAATGATATAGGTGAATGTTTTTTCTTTTAAAGTCTTATAAAATAGCTTTTAAATGCCATGGTATTAACCATTCATAAGAGACATTTAAAAGATAACAATATGAGAAGGAAACCATACCATGTATTAAAGACATATATGGAATGGCTTGTTATCAAACATGTGAAGGATGGGCTTAATATATGAAGAATCGGAATAAGATAAACACTACAACAAAACAATTTCAAGGCAAGACCAAAATAACAAGATACAAATGTATGGAGAATGACATACTTATAAAGATTGCATTTTGATAATGGGTTGAAAGATACATACGTTCACGATTCAATTAAACAATGAATTTGTTATTTACTATCGACCATTTACATCAACTATAGTAGATAAGTTACAAGCCCAACTAATGGGAAAATTTCCAAACTCTAATACACATTAACACAACCCTATAATACTTGGGAATTCCTCCTCTCAACCCTATGTATAGACTAGGGGAAAAGAAATGTGCCCAACAAATGTGAATGCATTGTGCCAATTATGCACACGGTCAAGGGATGAAGAGATATCCCTAGAAAGATAAAAAAAATGCTCACTACAAATAAAATTCATCCAATGATTGATAAAACCTTAGAAATACCAATTTGGAAACTCTCTATCGATCCATTTTAGATAACCAATCATTAGATAATTTGATTGGAGCATTCCTATTTATTATTTGAATGTAAGGTGTCGGGGGTAGGGGCGATTTGCAACTAGTCCCGATTTCTTAATTGAGGCCCTTTTTAAACTTCAAAATAATGCGCCCAATTTTCAAACCCAATGATGAGATTAGGACATATTCAATTGTAGAGAACCTTAGGAGGGTTGGATCCACGGCTCAGGCTTGATTTCTAAATCAAGCTGAAATTAGATTACCATTTGAAAGTTTTGAAAGGGAAGACAAATGTGCCCAATTTGAAAATTAGACCCTATTTTAAAATACAGTAATTCCAAGTTATCATTCAAATGATTCTTTGGTAAATGGCCTAATTAAAAACGATGCATCTTAAATTCATCTTTCAAATTCTTAAGGACAAGGGGAGCCAATTGTGAATCAAACACAATTTCACAATTTGGCAACAATAAACATACCCTTCAAAGAATCCCTTATTTGGATATGACCAATTAACGAATTGGGTATATCGAAGGACTTCCAAGTCCATTTAAATGCTAGGTTTAAAAGGGTATGATGGCCAAGTCAGATCATATGGAAAGCTTTACTATAGGATCAAAGTGAATGGATATTTTAATTACTCAAGGACAAGACACCCTCTTTTTAATTTCATAATAAAGGAAAATCATATATGAAAATTAAGAAGTAAGACGCAAAGCAAGCCACTTTGAATGATAGAAATCCCTTACTTTGGGAATCACATAAGACTGTGGGATTAATTCACTATGTTAACGCATAACCCAAGCTTTAAAAGAGTAAGGTCAAGTAAAACAAAACATAGCTAAAGAGGCTTGATTAAAAATTGAAAATTGGGTCCCCAAGCCATAACTCTTCACTAGGTATTGTTGGATAATGAGGACGAAGTGTAGTGGGTATTAAAAAATATTACCTTGTGAGGGATTCGACAATCATACTTGTATACCAACCAACAAGGCTCATATATTGTGCTAATATGATGAAATGTTAAGGTTTATTTTTTTATATCTTGCATCGATAATCCATGCTAAAGTTTGCATCATAAGACCTAATAGATTTGGAAAATAAATATTTTCATTAGGACTAGATATGTCATCCCTTAGGTGTTGCTCCACTTCAAATGAGTGACCATAGAACTGACATATATATGCATATATGAATTCACCATTTATTAATTGTACTTCCTTTATGAATCATTACCTTTTTTTATTATTATAGGTTTTAGCAATTAACAAACGAAGGAAGCAATAGTCATTACAAGCTTCATGGGGGATTGCTGGCATTTATTGGGATTTATTAAATGTTTTGTTGCACCTGGTTATTTGAGTATTTCCCTTTTTTATTTCCATCCCATAAATTTTGACTCTGCCTTTCACATCATCAATTATTTATGTGTGTAGATGGATCTATTGAAACATCAAACTCAACTACTAACTAAGATTTAAGGAGAACCATTGTTTAGTCACTTGGAGAGATCATGGTCCAACCACTTACACATAATCTCAACACTTTCTAAATCTATATTCAAGATTGCCTCTCCTTCTGGCGCACAACCCAACAGATACATGTAGAATTCTCCAAGCTTTTCGTCTATGTGATCCTAAGAGTATTGTATGCATAACTTAGATAAGCTATCAAAATTTGCAATAGGTTGCTTCGTTATGATACTCACAATTATATTTATTCTGACCATTTTCAAGGTCAACATAGAAGATGAGACATCTTTCCTGGGGGGATGTGCTAGTGTGATGTTTTCTTGTTGTAGCTCCTTTGTATTGGCTAGGGTTTTCTTAGTTTTCCCTAGCAAGGGTTTTGGAGAGTTAGAGGATTGTACTAGTGTTTAAAGGAGGCTATGCTATATGCATGAAATTCATATTTATACCTATATGTGAAGTTTTTAGTTGTCTAATATCGATCTCAATGCATATTTTATTTTCTCTTATCTATTTCATCATGGCTTTGTAATTTCCAACACTAGTATGTCTTGTTGATTTGAGATAAGTTAAGGGTGAAAGCATTAGGGGTTTTAACATTAATATTGTAGAACATGGGGCATCTTTACTTATGTAAGTCCTACTGCCATAAAGTTAATTTCAAATATGGTTTATACATGATAATATTACCCTAAAGGGTTGAAGCTTGTTGGTACACTTTTGATATCTTTTCTCTTGGATTGCCTCATTTTTTGGGGTTTTTAAGTGGTGAAATAGGGTTGAAGCTTGTTGGTACGCTTTTGATATCTTTTCTCTTGGATTGCCTCATTTTTTGGGGTTGTTAAGAGGTGAAATATTGTCTACTGTTGATTTCTTTTAGCATATTTGATAGTAGCTATAAATTTGAAAATTCATAAGGGTAATATTTTTTAAACTTGTAGGAAAAAGGTGAATTTTTTTAAGTTGCATTATGTTGCACTTGTACAAAATTTCTACATGGTATTTGAGCCTTTGTGGTTGAGAACAATCTAGGAGAAAAAGGGATTTAATATTTCAGTAAGAGGTGATTGATCAAGGTTGTTGGTCATGAAACCCTAGGTTCAAGTTGTTTGGGAGAAATGCTCGAACCATAGAAATGGTTTTGTCTTCTTCATATTTCCAGTCTTCAAGATGGATATGACTATGTTCTCTTGGTCGTCTTATAACAATATGTCTAGTGTTGGATGGCATGTGGATATCGGAGCTTCAAGACATATGACATATGACAATACATTATTTATCTAGTTTCATGAGAAAGAGGGAGGCATGATTGTGGAGCTTGGTGATAGTGGTACTTATCTTATGAGAGGAGTTGGATCATTTTCTTTCATATGTGTTGGTGCCCTAATTTTGTCACCATTTTGAGTCTATGATCGTGCCATGGTTATACCATTTTGTCGTTTTTAATACTTCGAATTCATACTTTTCACCATTCAGGCACCAATATCGACTCAGTTTTGCTGCTACATGCTATGGTTCTCATGCAGACGATCATTCGGACTATCATTCACATACGAATGGTCATTCGACCATTGTTCTCACCTGAAGATTCGTTTGTTTTCCTACCTAGACGCATTGAAGGCACCAACGGGAACATGGGTTTTATTACTTGATCGTGCTACATGGACATTGTTCTTCGGCTTGCACTAATTTGATTCCCACACCTGCCAGATTGAGGATTCTTTAACTCAAGTTAAACCCAGATCTTTAGCAGTGAACATTTTTGAGTTGTCATATTGCGCCTTGATTTGCGTGCACGTGGAAGCAGATCTCGCCAAACGATCTAATGGGTTTGAAGGAAATCCATCCAGCTACAAAACCCAAAATTTGTTTCGCCAAACTCCCAACCACCAAAGAGTTATTGAGGGGGCATTTTTCCAATTTGTGCCAAATTGCGTTTTCTGGGTTGGCCATTTTCTGAGTCTGTTTCAGATCATCAATGGGGTTGTCTCCTGGATTTTAAGACACTCTATCATTAGAGAGTTCAACCACTGAAATGGTCGAGCCTCTCTCTATTGTAAACTCTATATAAAGACGCATTGGGTTGTGTAAAATGACAAGGCATATACTGTGTAAAAGTTTGCAATTGGTTAATGCCAAAGCTCTGTTCTGTTCTAGTTCAAATTTGCTTTTGCTCATTCTCCTATGACTGATTAATTCATAAAGATTGAGCCACTGTCACCTGAAAGGGCCCCTCAGTGACAAGTGTGCATTCTTGTGTGTGTTTTTGTTTCTACTGTTAGATAAGTTACTGTGTTGTCTTTGTTGTTAATGTTTTATAAAAACGTTTTTAAGTTCTGAATTAGTTGTATGAATGTCTTATAAAAATGTTTTTCAAGTTCTGAATGAGCCTGTTTTATAAAAACGTTTTTCAAGTGTTGAATCAACTGTATGAATGATTTATAAAAACGTTTTATAAGTTCTGAACCAGCGAAAATGCTTTTGCTTTGTCTCATGCATTTCATGTCATTTGAGCTCACCATAAATAGATAGGAAAGAGGATAGGAAAGAGATCTCTGTTCTAGTTTATTTCGTGCAATAGTGTTAATGCTCTTAGTATCGATTAGGGTTTGAAGTTTAGTTTCTTTTTCATGCATTTGAAATCATCCCCATTCTGCTGCATTTTGTTTCCAAGAATTAGTTATCATTGTTGTAGCTTTCATTGCTTAGAGAGAATTGTATTTTTTATTTCACTCAGTTACCCTGCAATAAGAATTAGTCTTTGAGTTGAATGCAAGTAGTTAGTTTCCTTTTTGCATAAAACAGTAAGCTCTACTTTGTTCAATAGATTCTGATTTCGAATGCCAATAGTTAGTTTCCTTTCATAATATAGTAAGCTTTGATTTGCTCGAAAATTCGTAATTCAAATTCACATAGTGTAGTTGTTTCTCGATTCACCATACAATAGTTTTGGATTCACTTTGATCATAGAGTAGCCTTTGATTTGTTCAATAGTTGTAATTCAAAAACAATTAGTATAGTTTCTTTTCCCTAGTATAGTAGTCTTTGATTCATTTAATAGTTGTTAATTCGAATACAATTAGTGTAGTTGTTCTCTAATTTACAAGTACAACAGTATTTCATTCACTCTTATGTTTTGTATAAAGTATTATAGATTTGCTTAAATCTCTTGTTCGAAAGTAGAATAGCCTTGTGTTCATTAATTAGAAGTTTTGATTGTGTAGCGTAGTTGTAATTGAATTTGTCATAGAGATAGAATAATATGGTTTTGCTTTCGATCTAGATATACTTACCAATGTAGATTAGTTTGTTGTCCAAATTTCTTATAGTAATAGATAGTTTCATTTTGTTAATCACTGCTCAAGTAGATAGGATTTACTTACAAGTCTTGAAGCCTTTTTTAAATAGAATAAATTAGAAGTTTGTTAAAGTACAACATTGATTTTTCATAGCATTTCCTTTTCTAATTATGAAGCAGTTAGTAGAAGTAGAATAACTCAGAATGCTTTGATTTCTTGTTAATCCTAGTTAGAGTCTAAATGCAATGTCATTTGTAGGTCTGTTTGACAAGTTGATTGATAGTTCAGAACCCTTACTTAATTCCTTTCGGTTGATTTCCTTTAATTCTCGCACTTGTGGTTTCTAGACTTTAACTTTCAGCTGACCACCGACGGATAGATTAGGGATCTAACTCGTGAGAGACGATCACCCCATAACAAGATTCTTTCCTAGGTGCTAAGCTGTGCCAATTTGATTATTTTTCTTTTTACCAGCTTTAGGTCAGATTAGCTTAGATCATTTTAGGCCTTCAGTCCTTCACATACTGTGATGGCACCTCTAAGATTACGAGCCCCCGGGTTGACAATTAAGTGTTGAATTAGATAGTGCATATTTTACTCGACATTTTGGCGTCGTTGCCAGGAAGGTGCTAAAGGGGTTGGAGTCTAGGTAGATAGGTTGCTTTTACATTACACAACAAGGGGGAGGGGAGAACGGTAAGACGAGAGGTAAGAACCTGCACATCCACTATAGTGGGGTTCCCCAAATCCTTGTTGTTCCTTTTTCGCACAAGTGTGTTTACTTTACGCAAAGTTTGATTTATTTCTCTTAAGTGTACTTTTCTTTCTGCAAACGTAGATAGTTTACTTTTCCATAGTTTAATTTCATGTACGTGTGCCTTGCAAATTTAGGTAGTTTACTTTCCTGCAATTTACTCTTATGCAAGTGTATTATTTGTTTTTAGCAAGCTTAGGTGTGTTTACTTTCCGCAAGTTAATTTCATGTAGGTGTTTTATTTAATAAAAGTGTGGTGTGTTTAGTTTGCAAATTTGTTTTAGTAGTAGATAGTCTTAACTAGAATATTTAAAAATACAAAACATTTTTTGGGTGATGTAAGAACCCCAGGGACTAATCCTTGTGTGAATCAGGACCTACCAACCAACAAAATGGACTCAAAGGTGTTCATTAGCATGAGAGAAAACTCTCTAATCCTAGCAGCGGTTGGAATTCTTCTTATTAGGTAGAATACATCCTGATAATAGTTAAGAGTTTATCTACCTCTCCTGACACAACAAGCGTATCAAAGTCCTAGGATCCACAAAAAGATATTCCTTGCCAAATTGCAGAGGAAATTGACAACTTGGGAACTACATCCGAAGGAGAGAAACCTGAAATTGAGGAATTCTCAGCAGATCCTCTATGTACTTCCGAAATCAATCAATCGGGAGAAGGGGGTTTACATGATATGATGAAGGAAGGTGAATATGATGACTACATCGAAAGATGGTTTCAAGAGGTAACCCAACCACAATACCATCCCTTCCTTCAACACCTTTTGATGCAAAGACAAGTAAGTTGGTTGAACTTCCACATTCAGGTAATCACTACAACAACCTTTTCATATGTGGATAAAGGTATAATTTTCATCTTGCTTCGCACTTGGTTACATTGGAAGAGCTCATATACTTGAATAAAAATATTTTCTTTGTTCTTAGGTAGAATAGGAAAATATGTATATAAATAAAGAGTTACATGTTTAGTCTATAAATTAATGCAACTTAGTTTTCTTTTTGTTTTCTTTTTCAAATAAAAGAATTAAAAAGAATATAATGCTAATGTCTAAACCAAAACAATTCAAAATCCTTATTTATTTTCATACATGCATATTGCTTAAGACCAACTTTAAATACCACAGGGATTTTCCATAAGTTTAAGGTCTATATAATCCCTATAGGTCACTCGTACTTCCTAGCTTCATTATCAAAGTCTATTATTTAAGAATATTTATCACACAGTAGCATAAGGGTGAATGGAATTCTTAGTTTGTGGGGAAAACTACTATAACTCTATATGAAAAAGGCGAGTTTTGGGACTAGAGACAACTTTCAATGATTCTCTTATGGTCTCATCCACTATACATTAATTAAGTTTGGCCATGTCATGTCTTTGGACTAAACTAAATGCGTAGTCTATTTTTCATGCACACAACCTTTAAAGGGAAATTTATAGAAATTCCTCCAACCTATATACCATCTCAATCCCTAAAATGTTTTCAGAGCTACCTCCCCATTCCGTTGCAAAAATAAATACATATGTAAATCCCTTAAGGGTGGTGGTAAAGGTTAGTTTCTGCTATAAAAAGGGTGTAAGAGGCTAACTCGCCAGGATACTGAACAGGTCTGCTGGAAGCGGGTACCGACCTGTGGTATGACTAGGCAAACCCATCGGGGTACAGAACAATCTCGCTAAAATGGGGCATTCTGTATGGGGAGGATATTTCTTAGATATCAAAGTTACCCCATCGGGGTACTGAACAGGCTTGCTGGCAATGGGTTCTGACTTTGATTTCTTTCACTATGCCTAATCTATATTTGTGTGTATGAGAGATATACTTGTGTAAACTCTTAAGAAGAAGCATGCATGGTTGAACAACCGGTTAAATGAACCTCATATATCTGCCATTTGATAATGTTTGTAAGTTGCACTTAAGACCCTGTCGCCTAATTCATACTATACCTAGGATGTCACTATCTGGTCTTCGTGAGCATAAACTGATGAATTTGCATGTATTGAAGAATCTGACTTAGTATGATATTGTTTTGGTCATATCATGAATACTTCTTTTTCTCGAAAAAGTTTTAGTTTTTAGAATAATGATGTTTTTTTTAGAATTGCCTGTTGATTGATGTTGATCTAGAGTGTTTACATAAGAAGTATACAACCCAGTATTAATTGATTGATGGCTCGAGGACGTGCCATATCTTTGGCTAGGGGAGGATCATGTGATAGAGTAAACGTAACCCAACAATTAATCTGGCCAACAACCATTCGGCCCAAGAATCCATATTTATGAGTTAATTACAGTTGCAGGTCATTCAGACCTTCATTCCCATTCGGACGGTCATTCAAACTGTAATTCGCACCTCTGAAATCATTGGTTTGGCTACTTCGAGGCATTAATGGCATAAATAGGGACATGGGTTTTGTTGTCCACATGACCCACATGGTTCATAACCTTTGACATGTAATAAGATGAGATCCAGAATTCCAGGAAACTTGACTGAGTTCCTATGGGTGTCATTAACAAGGAAATCTGATTAAGTTTGATATTCTCTCATAAGGATCACTGTAATTTTATCTGAAAGTTTATGATGGAAAGAGGCATACCTTTTTTTTTCTTTTTATGAATTGAAATGTAAAGGAGACACTTCTATTTTTTTCCATTTACTAGTTAAACAATCAAAGAATTTATCTATTTCTATCCTAAAAGATCTTATGAAGTGATTTGTTGTCACAGGAAAAGCATGAGTAACAGATGGAAGTATTGAAGTTGATTTCCAGCATAAGGTTCGTGATTCAATAAAGAGAGCACATTTTATCGGGTGGAAAAAATATCTGCTAAAAGAAGTGTCGAATGAAGTGCAGAATGAAAGGTCTGAATGCAGCTGTAACCCTGTAACAACACCACTGAATATGTTGAAGTATATATATATATATATATATATATATATATATATATATTTAATTCAATTATAAAATGATGAATATGATTATTAATCATATGGGAAATTATTTCGAATCGGTGTCATTTCTGTGCCTATGGATAAATTACAATCTCTATAGTGATGTTCATGTTGATTTCACAAGCAATTAGCCAGGTTAATCCTGATAACTCTAAGTACAAAAGTATTCGTCAGAATTATTACATGACTCTGTCATTTCAGGGATTCCTAAACATACAATCTCTCTCTTTCCCACAAGAATTGTTTCATCATTTGGCCAACAGGAATTATTGTTCGAATTTTATATGTTTTTCTTTGGTTAATATGAATCACTATGACTTTGAGTGGGTTTATATTCTTGTGGTTTTCACGATATCGAATCTGTCCAAAGTTTACAACTTTGGACATTGATTGAAGGATAATGCGGTGATACAATTTAATTTCTTACCTATGAGGTCGTTCTATCATTCCACATCCATCATTGAAGGATAGCGAATAATATTGCACCGGATCTAAAGCAATAATCATATGAGCATGTCGGATCCAAACACGATTTCTTTTGATCAATTAAATGACCCTTCTGGAATCTGACTCCTACTCTTTGCTCTATAAAACTACCTTTTGTTCAGTCCTCTATTTCCTTTCAAGTCCATCTCATCTTTTTCTTCTTGACTTCCATTTTGCACAGTGGGACCTGGCACATCTTCGGTTTGGGGGAGTGTTGGTGCCCTAATTTTGTCACCATTTTGACTCTATGATCGTGCCATGGTTATACTATTTTGTCATTTTTAATACTTCGAGTTCATACTTTTCACCATTCAGACACCAATATCAACTCAGTTTTACTGCTACATGCTATGGTTCTCATGTAGACGATCATTCGGACTATCATTTGCATACGGATGGTCATTCGACCCATCGTTTGCACCTGAAGATTCGTTTGTTTTCCTACCTGGACGCATTGAAGGCACCAATGGGAACATGGGTTTTGTTACTTGATCATGCTACATGGACACAGTTCTTTGGCTTGCACTAATTTGATTCCCACACCTGTCAGATCGAGGATTCTTTAACTCAAGTTAAACCCAGATCTTTAGCATTGAACATTTCTGAGCTTCCATATTGTGCCTTGATTTGCGTGCACATGGAAGCAGATCTCGCCAAACGGTCTAATGGGTTTGAAGGAAATCCATCTAGCTACAAAACCCAGGATTTCTTTGGCCAAACTTGCAACCACCAAAGAGTTATCAAGGGGGGATTTTTCCAATTTGTGCCAAATTGCGTTTTCTGGGTTGGGCATTTTTTGAGTCTGTTTCAGATCATCAATGGGGTTGTCTCCTGGCTTTTAAGACACACTATTATTAGAGAGGCCGACCACTGGAAGGGTCAACCCTCTTTCTATTGTAAACTCTATATAAAGACACATTCGGTTGTGTAAAATGACGCGGTATATACTGTGTAAAATTTTGCAATTGGTTAATGCCAAAGCTTTGTTCTGTTCTGGTTCAAATTCGTTTTTGCTCATGCTCCTGTGACGGATGAATTCATAAAGATTAAGCCACTATCACCTGAGAGGGCCCCTTAGTGACAAGTGTGCATTCTTGTGTGTGTTTTTGTTTCTATTGTTAGATAAGTTACTGTGTTGTCTTTGTTGTTAATGTTTTATAAAAACGTTTTTAAGTTCTAAACCATTTGTATGAATGTCTTATAAAAACGTTTTTCAAGTTCTAAATCAGCCTGTTTTATAAAAATGTTTTTCAAGTTTTGAATCAGCTGTATGAATGTTTTATAAAAAACGTTTTATAAGTTCTGAACCAGCTAATTTTTTTTTGCTTTGTCTCATGTGTTTCATGTCATTTGAGCTCACCATAAATAGATAGGAAAGAGATCTCTATTCTAGTTTATTTCATGCAATAGTGTTAATGCTCTTAGTATAGATTAGGGTTTGAAGTTTAGTTTCTTTTTCATACATTTCAATTCATCCCCATTCTGCTGCATATTGGATCCAAGAATTTGTTATCGTTGATGTAGCTTTCATTGTTTAGAGATAATTGTATTTTTTATTTCACTCAGTTACCCTGCAATAAGAATTAGCCTTTGAGTTGAATGCAAGTAGTTAGTTTCCTTTTTGCATAAAACAGAAAGCTCTACTTTGTTCAATAGAATCTGATTTTGAATGCCAATAGTTAGTTTCCTTTCATAATATAGTACGCTTTGCTTTGCTCGACAATTCGTAATTCGAATTCACATAGTGTAGTTGTTTCTCAATTCACCATACAATAGTTTTGGATTCACTTTGATCACAGAGTAGCCTTTGATTTGTCCAATAGTTGTAATTCAAAAGCAATTAGTATAGTTTCTTTTCCCTAGTATAGTAGTCTTTGATTCTTTTAACAGTTGTTAATTCGAATACAATTAGTGTAGTTGTTCTCTGATTTACAAGTACAACAGTATTTCATTCACTCTTGTGTTTTGTATAAAGTAGTATAGATTTGCTTAAATCTCTTGTTCGAAAGTATAATAGTCTTGTGTTCATTAATTAGAAGTTTTGATTGCGTAGCATAGTTGTAATTGAATTTGTCATAGAGATAGAATAGTATGGTTTTTCTTTCGATCTAGATTTACTTGCCAATGTAGATTAGTTTGTTGTCCAAATTTGTTATAGTAATAGATAGTTTCATTTCGTTAATCACTGCTCAAGTAGATAGGATTTACTTACAAGTCTTGAAGCCTTTTTTAAATAGAATAGAATTAGAAGTTTGTTAAAGTACAACATTGATTTTTCATAGCATTTCCTTTTCTAATTATGAAGCAGTTAGTAGAAGTAGAATAACTCATAATCATTTGATTTCTTGTTAATCCTAGTTAGAGTCTGAATGCAATGTCATTTGTAGGTCCATTTGACAAGTTGATTGATAGTTCAGAACCCTTACTTAATTCCTTTCAGTCGATTTCCTTTAATTCTCGCACTTGTGGTTTCTAGACTTTAACTTTCAGTTGACCACCGATGGATAGATTAGGGATCTAACTCGTGAGATACGATCACCCCATAATGGGCTCCTTTCCTTGGTGCTAAGCTATGACAATTTGCTTATTTTGATTTTTACCAGCTTTAGGTCAGATTAGCTTAGATTAGTTTAGGCCTTCAGTCTTGCACATACTGTGCCGACACCTCTAAGCTTACGAGCCCTCAGGTTGACAATTAAGTGTTGAATTAGATAGTGCATATTTTACTCGGCAATATGCCTTCGGGTGATGTTCTTGAGTTGAGCGGTGTTATATTTGTTCTTGGTTTGAAGAATAATTTTCTTCAAGTTTCTTGTATGATAGATGTATAGTGTAGAGCCTCATTTGAAGGACAACCTTGCCCATAAGTAATTATAGTCTATCTAGTTCAAGAAATTTGGTTAGAGGGGTGAGAGAGGGTCACCTTTTTATGTTACTTTCTAATTCAGTGGCACTTGTATATTCTTGTGAGAGGTTGGATAATCCATCTAGACTTGTCGCAACATATGTACATTATGCATGGTGGGATGCCATGGAGATTGATTCAAAACCTATTGAGGAATAAATGATTGTTTCCAAGATTACAACCAATAGGAGTATTGTTCAGTATAGGGACAAGGTTGTTGGATTCTCTCAAAGAGAGGGAGTTGACATTAATGATACTCTTTCTTTGAGATTCTCTCGAGATAAGGGAACTTACCATGTTCAATATGTCTCTTTAGTTGTTTCCAAGATTACAACCAATAGGAGTATTGTTCAGTATAGGGACAAGGTTGTTGGTTTCTCTCAGAGAGAGGGAGTTGACCTTAATGATACTCTTTCTTTGAGATTCTCTCGAGATAAGGGAACTTACCATGTTCAATATGTCTCTTTAGTTGTTGGAGGTTTTGAGGTGCATTAGTGGGATACACATGTTCACATGTTGATAATAGATTTGCGCAATTGGTTAACTATACCATGGGAATGGTTTTTCAAGATGGATGTGACTTGTGAAAATTTCTATCTTTGTGATTTTGATAGATGTGATTCACTTGTCTTAGTCTCATATGGAGATGTTGACATCCCATTATCATCTATTTACCATATTTTCCCACACTACTATTTTTTATTTTCCTATTAAACTTAATACCGTTTAATCATTTATATTTCCAAATGCCCCATTTATATTTCTAACATGTGTTTCATTACTGAATGAATTTGATTTATTTTCAAGAGGATCTAAATAATGCTTGATGTGTAAAGTGTTTTTGGTTGAATAATTATGTGGTTTGAATTTTTGCTCATTAATGATTTTAGACAAAAAGGAAAAGATTATTGAAATCTAATTAAAAACTTGGACTATGCACCAAAAGGGAATTGAACCAATATATTTCCCCTTCAACCCAAGCACTCATATCAAAGGAACTGAGGAGCATAGTTTCGAGGATCTTATCTTTAGCAATTATTGAAGAGACTTAATGACCTACCACAATATTGGTGAAGGTAATGAAGAAGAACATTCTCCCATGTGAATATTTATTGATCTACCTCGTTCATCATAAACTCAATCTACATAAGAACCACCCCTCAACCCTCTCCATACTCTCCATCCACCAAGGAATAATTAAAGAAGAGGAAATAAACATGATGTATTCCAATTTCCCATTTGGGAGACAAAATAAGTGACCATAATGAAAAATATTAACCCTTCATCCCTACCTCATTTCGATGGTCTAACTACAAAGAATCCTGACACCTTCATTTTTGAGTTTGAAGTTCTCTATAGAACTTATGAATATACTAGTAATTCCCAAAAGATGAAACTTTTCGCATTCACATTGAAGGAAGCAACATTACATTGGTTCGTGAGTCTTGATGGGAACCACATCACTACATGGGAGAAAATGAAGCAATATTTCACTAAAAAGTTACAAAATCTATTGGAGATGAGATATTTGGAAATATCCAAGGGAAGAGGAATTACTAGAAGACTATGAAGGAATATTATAGTTCAACTACAAAAGGTGAGCTAGTTACACACTCATATGATTAGGAGTCTCTCAAGTTAGTACTAATTAGAGGTGTCCAAGAAGAATTGATGGAAACTTTAAATCTACTTGTAAATGGGGGCATATTTCAACTTACTCATGATGATATAAGGAAAGTTTTTAAATTCTACTCAATATCTATGCATAATAAATAAGAAGTTATAAGGGATTACTTGCATACTTTTCAAATACATCCACCTCATAATTCACAAAGGCATAAATGCAAAATCTACTCGAGGGTATGAAAATTGATATGTTGCACTCTTCAATTTTGTAATTAGACACAATGCAAGTTAAAACAAAAGCAAGAAGTCGAAAGGGATCTACTTGTATTTTTCCCCAAATACACAAAGAGGCATGTAAGGAATGAGTGTCCATTGAGAAACATAGAAGTTTGTGGGAGTTGTGAAGATGATCACCCCACAAGTCAGTGTTCATTCTTTCCTGGTTTAAAGGTTATATACCAAGGAGTTGAGTATCATACAGAACAAATTTTCTTCATTAATGAACAAAAGGAAGGTCTACCTTGATCAATCCAACAAGCTATGTCTTATTATTCCTATCCTCAGTTCTTTGTTGGAAACAATACACAAATATATGCTCCTTCTATCAGTTGGTATCCCCCTAACCAACAAGGTTGTCCAATGTAAAACCAACAGTAGAAGTACTCACCTCAAGGACAACCTTTTCCATCCAACCTCATGTGCAACCCCAATCACAATTTTCTAACCCTCAATAACCTTGGAAACCTCAAGGATAGTAATTGTTGGATTTGTTTCCACCTCCACCTCACAAACCACAACCCAACAAAATACTACGCAATAAGCACCTAAACATCCACAAATTCCTACTTAGCCAACACCGAAGCCAAATAATACACATATCTAACAAGTGTGTGATAATGACATGGTATCTTATCAAACCTAATCCATGGAGTTGCATGAACTAAATCTTATATCAAGAAGAGTGGTGGAAAACCCTATGTCTCTTTTCATTACTAAACTAGCGGAAGAAAAGACACCTAAAAATCTAGAAAATCAAGAACAAAATCAACATCCCTCTCAATCAACAACTCAACATGGAAATCGACCTTATCCAAATAGCCTTGAACTATATAAATCATATACCTAGAGTGAAAATGAACTCTTAGGGGAGTTGAAACTTGAAAAATCTGTGTCAAAATTGCATCGTTACAAGCTATTAAATATTTTCCAATCTACAATAAGATAGTGAAGGCATTACATATCAAAAGGATTGGGGGGGGAGAGGGACCCAACCACTATTAAATTCATGATAGGACATGTAGTTGACCTCATGCTCGGTAAGGTGTTCACTCCCAAATATATTGATCCAGACAAATTTGTTGTGGATTTCAATATCTTCAAGTGCCTGATTTAAATACCTTGATAGACCTCGATGCAACAATTAATGTGATGACCAAAGATGCACCATTAAAGCTAATCATGAAGACTTATTGAGGCACACACTTACAATCCTCCAACTAGAAAGCAAGTCAACATTCATCTGTAAAGGAGTGCTATAAGATGTTATAGTCTCCATAGACTCCTGGGAATATCTCACATATTTTATGGTGTTGTAACCCAAGGCCAAAGTCTGTGGCCATTCTTTAATCCTAGTGAGACCATGGTTAGTTGTAGTTGAGGGTTATATTGGTTGGATGATGGGGGACATGACCATTTCACATGTTCATTCACAAAAGAAACTCTCTCTCTATCCCCCCTGATAAACCCTTCACTGAAATGGAGGTATCATTACGAGTAGAATAAGGGGAAGATGATGAAATCTTTAAAGGTAATATTCATCCTATTCGTACCACTAATATTGCTATTGCATCAAACTAATTAGATGAAGATACATTTCTTTCAAAATACATAATAAAATTGTAGTTTCCATTGGTTGATTATGAAGATTATGATGATTATATAGATAAGACCACATATCAACAACAAATAAACATTGTTGGTTGGATTTGTTTTTAGTAGAAAAAGAACAATAGTTACTCAAATCTATAGAAATTATCCCTAAAAAATACTAGAAAATCAACATCAAGTTAAATTATTCATAAGGATAACAACTGATAGACATCCTTAAAGCCCATAGTTTTGCCTTCATTTGGGAATGTATGGAGGGTGTTCATCCTAATATTTGTAAGCATCACACATCAAAGATTAATATTGGTTGACCCTGCTTGAATATGGTCAATGATAGTCAACTATACTCAACCATAGTCAATCATGGTCAACCATTATCAACAATAGAGAACCATGGTTAACCATGGTCAACCATTGTCAACTATGGATAACCATGGTCAACCATTATGAACCATGGTCAACCATAGTCAACAAGAGTAAGCCATGGTCAACCATTAAAACCATGGTAAACCAAAGTGAACCATGGTCAACTTGAGTTAGCCATGGTAAACCAGAGTCAACCACAGTCAACCCAAGTTGATTATAGTCAACCATTGTCAACTAAAGTTAGCCATGGTCAACCATGGTTAGCCAAATTCAACCATTATCAACTCAAAGCCAATTATAGTCAACCATAGCCACCCATGGTCAAGCATGTTGAGCCATGTTCAACCAATGTCAACCATGGTGAACCACTTTAAACACCGGTAACCGAAAGTCAATTATGGTCAACCATCATCAACCATGTTCAACCATAATAATCCATAGTCAACCAAAGTCAACCATGTTCAACCATGTCGAACCTTGGACAACCATATTCAACCATAGTAAACATAAGTCAACCTGGGTCAATGATAGTCAACCATGGTCAAGCATCGTCGACCATTGTCAACCATAATCAACCGTGGTTAACCATGGTTCACGAAAGTCAACCATGGTCAACCGGAGTCAACCATGGTTGACTTAAGTTAACCACAGTCAACCATTGTCTACCATAGTTATCCATGGTCATCCAAAGTCAATCATGGTCAATTAAAGTCAACTATAGTCAACCATAGTCGCCAATGGTCAACCATGTTCACCCATGTTCAACAAAAGTCAAACATGGTCTACCATGTTAAACAATGGTAAACCAAAGTTAACTATGTCCAACCATGGTCAACCATAATCATCCATAGTCAACCAAAGACTACTAGTGAAACCATGCTCGACCATGGTAAATCATAGGGAATCATGGTCGACCAAATTCAACCATGGTTAACCATGGTCAACCATGTTAAACCATAGACAACCAAAGTCAACCAATGGAAATTAGTGTAAACCATTGTCAACCATAGTCAACCATGGTTAACCAAGGTCAACCAAAGTCAACGATGGCTAATGAGAGTCATCCATGGTGAACAATGTCAACCAAAGTCAACCATGGTTAACCATAGTCATCGAAAGTCAACCATGGTCAACAAAAGTCAACTATAGTCAACCATAGTCACTCGTGGCCAACCATCTTCAACCATGTTTATCCAAAAGAAACCATGGTCAACCATGTTAAACAATGGTCAACCAAAGTCAACTATGGTCAACCATGGTCAACCATCATAAACCATGGTAGACCAAAATCATCCAGTACCAAGGTGAACTAGGGCTAATCATAGTCAACCATGGTCAACCATGTTCAAGCATGGTCAACCATGGACAACCAAAGACAACCAAAGACAACCACAATTAACAAGAGGTAGCCATGGTCAACCACAGTAAACCAAAGTTGACTATTGTCAAGCAAAATCAAACATACTTAACAATGGTCAACCAACCATGGTCAACCATGCTTAACAATTGTCTATCATGGTCAACCAAACATGATCAACCATGGTTAACCACTATATTTAATTATTATTATTATTAACCATTTTATTTATTATTATTTAATTATAATTGATATTTTCTTTATTTATATTTTATTTTATAATAACAATTATTATTATAATTATTATAATAAAAATAATTAAAACTCAACAATCCTTCTCTACACGCCGACCGTCAACTAGCAAGCCATGTTAATATTAATAATATGGCTTATATACGCTGATTGACGTATATCAATATGGCTTAAATGTGGTTGATATATGTCGATAGGCGTATATAATCCATATTATTAATATTAATATGTCTTGCTAGTATTAATTTGAATTGAGTATAGTTATAGGTGTAAATCTCATTTCAATAATTAATATTTTTACTATAATTGTATTATTATTTTTTGTTTGTTTGAACTCCCTCACACCATTAGTCAACTTGGCTAGATTTTGGGGTGTATCCTCCCAACTAGTTCATCCCCAAGGGGAATTGAACTTGGATAGCCTTGAGACAAGACCCACACCTTAATCGAATGAGCTAACAAAATTCACACCTTAATGAAATTAGTAAACTAGAATTGAAATAATTGTATTGTTATTTACCCCGCAGGGTGTAGCTCAACCAGATATTCGCTTGATATGAAGCGAATGTTGTAAATGGAGGTCACGAGTTCAAATCACCCCATCTTACTCGTGCCCCATGCTTGCAGACAAAAAAAAATATATTATTATGTATATTTAAATTTAGTACACTTAGTTATTATTATTATTATTAGTGTAAATCTTAATATTCATACCATTAAAACATTAACAAATATTTTTTTGAGAATTATGCCTCTTTACACCATTAATGGGGTTGTGATTGTGCACTATGGCAGAATTCAAACATGTAGGGGGGAGCTCTTTGTGGTACTAGTGCAGTCATCATCATCAACAAGTTCCAACATTTCCATGTATGGATGAATGGTGGCATGGGCTCAAATACTCGTGGAGAACTCTAGCTCTCTGGCTGGTTCTTTTTTTTGCTAAGAGGAAAGGTATCCCTTTAAAGCAGAGTGTTGATGATTCTCTTGCTATCATCGAGTGGGTGTGTGGTCGTAGTTTCCTTCATTCCTTGGCTCTTTCTCCATGGATGGTTATAGTGAATTCACTACTAAATGACTTCCCCCTCTTATCGATTGATCATATTTATCGAGAGCACAATTCACAAGCTGACCTTCTGTCAAAATTGGCTCTCTCGAGTGATGGTGGTTGTATTCATTTTGAGTTTTGTTCCCACTGTTTACTCAATTCATGTGGACTTTTGCTCCTATCATCGTCTTCTAGCTAGTGACTGGGGTTTTTTACTTGTTTTTAGGCGGTTGATATCTCTCTCTTCTTGCTCTGTTTCTTCTCTTTTTTTAGCCTTAGTTTCTTTCTCCCTTTTCTTCTCATTTTCTTCTTGGATGGAGATCTGCGCCTCATGTTTCTCTATGAGTGCACTTCTTCGGCCCCACAGGTTTTATGTGTTGTGGTTTTTTGGAGATCATCTGGCTCTTTGGATTGATTTGGATGAGTGACATGTCTTGGCTCTCTCCTGGAATGGAGGATTGTAATGAAACTCTTTCATATATTTTATTAATAGAAATATAACCTTTTTCATGGTTGGAAAAAAAAAATTCAAACATGTAACTTGAATAAATTAGCATACATCACTTTTTATTTATTAGTCCCTCTCCCTGGTTGAAAAAAAAAAATTAAACATGTAACTTGAATAAATTAGCATACATCCCATTTTATTTATTAGTCCCTGTCAGCGGACAACACTGACTATAGAAATCGCTCAGCAGAATTAGCATTAGTTTGGCACTATTTTTAATGTTATTTATCCTAAGTTTTTGGCTAGTATTTTGGTTCCAACCAATTAGATATTAGGAAGCCTTATTTGGCCTAGTATTTAGGCAAGCTGGACACCTGAACTCGGAAGATGTTTAAGTTGGACAGTTGATAGCTGAACAACATTGGAACCGAGGAGCATTTGAAGCGTGGAAAATGCGTTTAACCTAGATAAGTGACAATTGAGGAGCAATGGAAGCATGGCAGGATGCATGAATAGAAAACAATGCGACAAGTGCCAAGGTTACTTGTTGCACCTACACTTTTCATTTCATGTTTCATGAATCCATGATCTATGAGCTTCATGCATCTTTTCTTTTGATCTATCACGTCACCTTCATGCATCTTTTCTTTCTGGGCGAGCTTGTAGGATTCTTTTCACTTTAGTTAACTTGTAGACCCTGCTCGGCAACATAGAAGAGGAAACCCAGACCCTATGCCAAGAGAAGGCCACCCTGGAGAGTAAGGTTGAAACCATTTGTGACCGATTCTTTCAAATGTACTCATCCCTCGAGGAAGAAGATGCGGGTCTGGAGCTAGACAATAAGCTTCTTCTTGAACCAGAATTAATACTTTTGGCTCAAGAATTTCTTTATCGTGTAAGGGCTAGAACCGTTGTGTTGTTTCAAATCTGTAATGCCTTTAGAATTGTTTGCAATGAGAGAAACACGAATGCATGAAAAATACTGGCTAAGACACCACCGACAGCTCAAGTTGCAGTATTCAAGCCGGCTAGCCAAGTTGATATCCTGCTCCAGATTAAGTAGCAGTGGTAAATTACCCCGTAGTTTCATTATTCGTTCAATAGCTAACATCCTAGGGGAACCATAGTCATTTTCACATCCTTCAGTTGCAGATTGAGATGCAGATATAAATATACAGAATTAATTTTTTAGAACTTTAATTTATGTATCTTAAAACTTATATGTTGTATCTTATATGATTCTACCTATTTGCAGCCTTACATGCAATGCAATATAAATAATCAAGCTGGTATATATGGAAATGTTCCCCACACACACATATATATATATCCAAATTTTCTAAAATCAACAATCTAGGAATGGAGGAAACACGATGGAAATTGGATGAAGAAGATGGAGAAGCAAAGTCTATTTACATACTCGTGATGTCAACGGTGTTTTCAATGGAGTGCATAGACGGCTGGTGTTTGTGGTATCATTACTTCATATTCATGTTATCAAATGACCGTCACAAATTTCCGCAGGTTCTTCCATCCCACATGAATGTTTTCCACGGGCTATTCTTTCTCCAGACGTGAAACACGACATGGAAATCACTCTCTCAAACGCTCTCTCAAACTTCATAGAAGCATTCAAGATGAAGTGGACTTACAATCCATGGTTTTGTAATCCGTCTATTTAATCCCGTTATTTAAAGGGATTTTGAACAGAGATTCAATGGATTGATTCCATTTATGCTTTTATAGTCTGTGGACAGACAACCCTAAGTTGACCCTAAGTTGGAGTGGCTCAGGATTATCCCCTAATCACCAACGAGCTCTTCTATAATGTGTTATGTGTCCGTGGATGCTAACAACATAAACCGAAATCTGAGTTATAATTGATGAAAGGCATTGAGATGCAAAAACTTTCTTTTTTGAATGTCAAAGATATCATTGAATATCATGAGTGATTGGTGATGATTTTCTTCTTCCTGTGTGTTTTCAATATGCAATTCATGAAAGCACACAGATTTAATGTGATTACATTATTTATTTTGTTCTTAATTTGGATGTGATTTTAATTTGAATGCTCTGTTGTTTTTAATTTTTAACAAATTATAATATGAAAACTTTTAAGCCGCTTAAATGCAGTGTTCTTTGCAAGAGGAAGGGAGGAATTAGTTTCCACATTTCGTTTAAGAAGAACTTGTTTTTCATTCCAACATTCATTGTGGCAAGTACATTCTTTGCAATAGTGAAATGCTTAGACTACTATGTTTATTTTACATATACATTATTAATATGAATCACTTCTAACATTATCAACATTTTTCTATTTTCTTTTAGCTTCTTTTGACACAGTGGAATAACAGATGGTTCTATGAAAAATCTATGATATATAGAAAGAAAAAAAAAATAGCTCCGTTAAAAACTGAAAACGTTTTGCCGCTCTGAACATTGGGAAATTCATGTCATACTTGTCATTCTGTGTGTATTCAATCTTTTATTCGAATTTATACAAAGGTAACTGAATTTTATTTTTATATTTTATAATGGAAGTAGTTTAAACAATCAACTAAGAATATTAACAAAATAAGAGATATGTTTTTTCCTAAGATCCCGCTTTTTGTTTTGTCCTTTTGTAGGAACATCCAAAGAACTCAGAGCAAATGATCCACTGATTTTCCCAGAAAGCATGAGTGCAGACCATGGACCAATGAATATAGCCAGCTGCAAAGACGGTACTCTCATTCTCCAGAACAGTAATCAAGCGCAGTTTTGTGGCTCGGGGTTGATTGGAATGCCTGAGCACAGCAGTGAGAGCGATGAAAGGAAAGCTGATACAAATAAATAGAAACGAAGGCAGTCCAAGGAGACTGGAGAGGATGGGGAGGACAGGCCTAGGGAGCATCCTTTCATTGTCACTGAACCAGGAAAACTGGAAAGAGGGAAGAAAAATGGTTTGGATTATCTCTTTGATCTCTATGAGCAGTGTGGGAAATTTTTATTAGAAGTTCAAAGGATTGCTAAGGAAAGGGGAGAAAAATTCCCAACAAAGGTACTTGTTCTCCTTAAAACATTTCTTCAAGGCAGCCTGTAGCATTGTTCTGTGCTTCTGTATTTTAAGACCGTTGTGCTATGTTGTTGAAATTTTAAGAGCACCATAGATTCTTTTAATGAAAAAGAACAAGCTTCATTTTATTTTAAATTGAAGTTAATATTTTTACTAAAAGGTGCATTAACCCCACCTGGTAGAGGTGGGGAGAGTCATCAAATTTGTGTTTCATTGTAGTCTATTAAATTTAGATGGTGAATTGGGTGCATTGAACACTAAATGATATCCATCTAAGGTTGTACCTGATATGCACCAGATTACAAAGTTCAAGGATGAATAGGATGTTAGAATACAACTTCTGATTCTAAAAAATGCGGAATAAAACTCAGAAATAGAATCGAAATAGGAATACCAAATAGATCATACCTCCAACCATTGATGTTACTTCACTTGTTGTAGAAGATTTTCGTGTTCCACAAGGTTTAGATTCCTGTACGGCACTTCCAAGCTCTGCTTTCTCTTTCTTGATGGTGTAAAACTGAAGGGGATTCAGTTAGCGAGTTTGGGGACCAAACAGAAGTCTTTATAGCCCAGCTTCCATCAAGCGTCTATTGGCTATGTGTCAATTGTTCCACAGATCAAGATAGAGAACCGTTGAGGGAGTTATGGACCATTCCCGAAGCTCTCAACGAGAAATCAGTTATTTCCTTAATTAGTTGAAGAGTTGTCAATATTAGTTAAGAGAGCTTACATTCTCCCACTTGGTCCATACTTCCAAACTTAATGTCTTATCTTAAAACCTATTGACAATCTGTATTAAGTAATAGATACAAGAATCATGGCGATAAGTCCTCTTATGACAAGTATTACCTTCCATGTATTAATATGTATTTATTTCTATTTTAATATGTGGCAACAATTTCTTAATGAATAAACCTTATGTTTATTCTTGGTCCTCATAGATGAATTTCCTCAAATTAAATTAAGGTGCACATATGTATGAGAAAAAACAGCACAGTAATTAAGAATTTCATTAAAAATAACATTGTCCATACAATGAGAAACTACATAATGGAACCAAGTCCCATATTCATTACATTATCCTTGAATTTAAATGGTGGCATGCCCTTAGTCAAAGGATCAGCGATCATAAACTCAGTGTTGACGTGCTCAATGACCACTTTCTTTTCTTTAACACGTTCCCTTATGGCTAAATACTTAATGTCGATGTCTTTATTTCGACTCCCACTTTTGTTGTTTTTAGCCATAAAAACAGCAGCTGAATTGTCGCAATACATTCTCAATGGCTTAGAGATATAATCCATAATTCTAAGCCCAGATATGAAACTCTTAAGCCATACACCATGTAAAGTAGCCTCAAAACAGGAGACAAATTCGGCTTCCATAGTGGAAGTGGCAATCAAGGTCTGCTTGGCACTCCTCCATGATACAACTCCACCGGCCATCATAAAAATGTATCCTGATGTTGATTTGCGTGAATCAACACATCCAGCAAAGTCAGAATCTGAGTAGCCAATTACTTCCAAATTGTCCGTCTGTCTATACATAAGCATGTAGTCTTTAGTTCCTTGAAGATACCTCATTACTTTCTTTGCAGCTCTCCAATGGTCTATACCTAGATTACTTTGATATCGTCCCAACATTCCCACAACAAATGCAATGTCAGGTCTTGTGCAGACCTGAGCATACATTAGGCTTCCGACAGCAGAAGCATATGGAATCTTCTTCATTTGTTCCCTTTCAAGGTCGTTCTTCGGGCATTGGTTCAAATTGAACCTATCACCCTTCACAATGGGAGCTATACTTGGTGAACAATCCTTCATCCGAAATCTCTCTAAAATTTTATTAATATAGGTTTCCTGAGACAGACCCAAGATGCCTTGAAATCTATCTCTATGGATCTTAATGCCAATGACATAAGATGCCTCACCCATATCTTTCATATCGAAATTTTTAGAGAGAAATTGTTTCACCTTATGCAGCAAACCCTTATCATTGGTTGCCAGCAAAATGTCATCCACATATAAAACAAGAAAACAAATTTTACTCCCACTAACTATCAGGTATATACATTGATCCATAATGTTTTCTACAAAACCGAAAGAAGAATTTACATTATGGAATTTCAAATACCATTGGCGGGATGCTTGTTTTAAACCGTATAAGGATTTCTTGAGCTTGCAAACCAATTGTTCATCATCACTAGAGGGGAATCCTTCAAGTTGTTTAATGTAAACCTCCTCCTCTAGATCTCCATTTAGAAAATCCGTTTTCACATCCATTTGATGCAACTCCAAGTCGAAATGGGCTACTAATGCCATAATAACGCGCAAGGAATCTTTCTTAGATACAGGAGAGAAAGTCTCCATGTAGTCGATTCCTTCTTTTTGAGTGAATCCTTTAGCAACAAGTCTAGCCTTGTATCTCTCAATGTTTCCCAATGAGTCTTTCTTTGTCTTAAAGACCCATTTACATCCAATGGCTTTTGCACCATTAGGCAACTCAACAAGATCTCAGACTTCGTTACTCTTTATAGAATTCATCTCTTCCTTCATGGCATCGTACCATAATTCTGATTCTTTGCAATTCATGGCTTGTGAAAATGACTCGGGATCATTTTCGGCTCCAACGTTATAGTCAGATTCTTGCAGATACACAACATAATCATCAGGAATTGCTGATTTCTTTGGTCTAGTAGATCTTCTAAATGTTGTATCACTATCTTCTTGAGAAGTATGTGGTTCAACTCGTTGTTCAAAAGTTCTTGGAAACTCTTGAACTACCTGATCTACTAGAATGTCGTCAGCAACTTGTGGAACTTCAACAATTGGTTGTTCAACACCAGTTTGTACTTGAGGGGTGCTGTGAAAAATAACCAATCTATCACTTGAGGTGGAAGGTTGAGATTCTGAATGATCCTTCTCAGAAACTATCTTCCTGGTTAGATCGCTCCCACTGATCAAGTCATTTTCAAGAAATTTTGCATTTCTTGATTCCACAATCCTAGTGTCGTGAGATGAACAATAAAATATGTAACCTTTAGACCTTTCAGCATATCCAATGAAATACCCACTAATGGTCCTTGGGTCCAGCTTCTTTTCTTGTGGATTATATATTCTCACTTCAGACGGGCATCCCCAAACGCGCATATGTCGCAAACTCGGTTTCCAACCTTTCAATAATTCAAATGGCGTTTTAGGAACGGCCTTGGTTGGAACTCGGTTTAATATATACACTGCCATCTTAAGTGCTTCAATCCACAAGGATTTAGGAAGACTGGAGCTGCTAAGCATACTCCGCACCATGTCCAATAAAGTTCCGTTTCTTCTTTCTGCTACACCATTCTGGTCGGGTGAATTAGGCATAGTGTATTGGGCAACAATCCCATGCTCTTGAAGAAATTTTGCAAATGGCCCAGGTGCTTATCCATCTTCAGTGTATCTACCATAATATTCTCCACCTCTATCTGATCTCACGATCTTAATTTGCTTGTCGCATTGTTTCTCTACTTCAGCCTTAAATATCTTAAAGACATCTAATGATTCGTTCTTATTATGAAGCATGTAGAGATACATATATCGTGAGTAATCATCTATAAAAGAGATGAAGTATCTCTAACCATGTGAGTCCATGTCTGGACTACATATATCAGTATGTATGATCTCTAATATGTCTAAACTCCTATTGGCACCTTTCTTCGACTTGTTGGTCTGCTTTCCTTTTATGCAATCCACACAAGTCTCAAAATCAGTAAAATCCAGAGTATTAAGTACACCTTCATTTACCAATCTTTTAATTCTTTCTATGGAGATATGACCTAGTCTCTAGTGCCATAATTTAGAGGAATCATCATTAATAACACATATTTTAGTGCAAGTGTTTACATGCATTGAATCATAAGTGACATTGTTTTGTAAATTAATGCAGTAAAGACCATTAGACAAAATACCATTCCCAACATAATCAGATTTATAAAATAAACTGAAAGATATTTCTGAAAAGTTGAAGGAATATCCAAAAGGTACAAGCCTTGAAACTGAAATCAAGTTTCTAGAAAAACTTGGAACATAAAAGGTCTTTTCTAATTCTAAAACAAAACCACTACTTAAAGTTAAACAACATGTCCCTATAGCTTCCACATGCGAGCCCATCTTATTTCCTGATAAGATGCTTTGCTCACTTCCCACTGGCTTCCTTAGGCTTTGCAAACCCTGCAAGGAATTCGAAATGTGAATTGTTGATCCAGAATCAATCCACCAAGTGTTAATATTGGCATTGACCATATTAGATTCATAACAAACAAACGAGATTGCATTACCTTTGTCTGCAAGCCATTTCTGAAATTTGGCGCATTCCTTCTTCATGTGTCCCTTCTTTTTACAGAAGAAACACTTGGAAACCTTCTTAATATCAGCTTGGGGAGGTACTTTACCTTTCCCTTTCTTATTGGCTTGAGATTTGCCCTTCCTATGCGTTTCCAGCATTGCACTTTCTCCCAGTTCCATCACCAGTCTTTCTTCCTCTTGAACACACATGGTCATGAGTTCATTAATTGACCATTTATCCTTATGTGTGTTGTATGAGATTTTGAAAGGTCCATATTGGTGTGGAAGGGTATTCAGGATGTAGTGCACCAGGAAAGACTCTGATATTTCAACCTCGAGTTTCTTCAATTGAGCCACAGTGTCCCTCATCTGCATGATGTGCTCGCGCACACCTTTCACACTGGTGAGTCTTAGGGATGAGAACTTCATGATTAGGGTGCTTGCTAGTGCCTTGTATGAAGTGACGAATTGATCATCAATGGCTTTTAGCAAATCTTGGACCCTTTCATGTTGATCAACTGAACCACGAATACCAGCTGAAATTTTAGTCTTAATAAACATCATGCTCAAACGATTAGATCGCTCCCATCGCTCATAAAGCGTGATGTTCGCTGTAGTGCTGGTATTGGTGAGTGCTAGTGGTTCATCTTTCCTAATAGCATAATCTATGTCCATCCATCCCAAATGAAGGAGAATTCTCTCCTTCCAGACCTTATAGTTATCTCCCTTAAGTTCAGGGATATCAAAACAAATTTCAAAGAAATTTGCAGGTTGTACAACTACATAAAAATAAATATCACATGCTTACGTTAAAATTTGAGACCAAATAAAATTTCATGTTTTACCAATGTAAATTCATGCTTTAAGATTGAATCTAATGACATAAAAATTGCCTGTGAGCTAAATTTTCAATTCAAGCAGATTCAATGATTCTTTATGATAGAATTGAACTTCATGATAAAACTATTAATTCATAATTCCTGTGGGTAAGGTATGAATAATTTAATATTTTATCCTAATTAATTATATAAATATAATAAAAATTCCTGTGGGATAAAATTTATTATATTTAGTATAATTAATTACAATTAATGTCTAAATATTCTTTATGTGATCCTAATCAATCATAATATATAACATTATTTAAATAGAGATGTTGTGGCTATTCTCTAATCAATAATAATTATACGGATCACTAGACATTACTAAAATTAACTTGATACTTATCAGGCAAATGAAATATATATTCAAGTTGATTAGAAAAAAAATCCTAATAGCACCGTATTATAAAACTTTATCTAACATCATGAACTGTTAGAAAAATAGCTAACTATAAAGATCTCAACAGAGATCCAAAGAACAGTTTCTTGATTTCAATTCTTTTATACATGTGCATAAAACTCAGATAGAAAAGGTATCATATTGTAATTACTGTATAAGAAATAATCACTGTGGCAGCAAGCAGACAAATAAAGGAAGCCCTCCTTTTAAACAGACCACAGAGGTTAGCATGCAACCTCGGAGTAGTCTATAAGAGGTCACGACCTTCACAATTATCAACAAGGAAACTTTTGACAGGCTGGAACAGGTCACAGTCTCCCAAATCAGGTAGAGATAGCCCACTATGGGCTAAGTCTAGTCACATCCCACCTTAATAGGGCAGTAGGTAAACTTTAGAGGCTGTGACCTCCTCAAAATCAGATTAGCAGAGTTTTGGGAGTGAATTTATGTGAGCTCTAACTCAGTTAAAAAAAAAAACACATTGTGTAAATGGCAGCTTGCTTGGAGTCGATAACTATGAATAATCAATAAGCATAGTACATACTTAAAAGACTTCGATTTCATTTGAAGTATTGAATTCGGTTGGATTTTGACTAGAAGATATATATTCACAATGTGGATAGCTTGACTTTACTGGCTTTATGTAATACAAACAAATGCCACTACACATGATGTATTCACTCAACAACTTACACAGCATTGCTGAGTGTGGGTAATCTGTTTGAAGAGATTTTAAATAGATTGTAGAGATTGATTTCAATGGGCCATGGATTTGTGATCTCAATGCTTCGCAATATTCTGGAGAAGAGTCCGAAGCAGGCCATTGAATATGCAAGATCATATTGGTTTCGCTACCATATTTTGTTGGGCAATTATTGACTTAACTAACGTCATTCCACATATATCCAATTTACTATATCACGGTTTTATACTAAATGAACATGTAAAATAAGATCATGACCTATCGGGCTCACGGCCTCCACAAATATGCATTCAGCAGGATAGATCAGACCCACGGGCTCACGGCCTCCACAAAACCCAATATTCTGATCACAAAACAATCAGCAAGGGGATGCGACCTCTACTATAATCCTTACACAAGCTCAACAAACTTACGGCTAAACATAATAGACAGATCAAACCTCAACAATGTCAAATATAGAGACGCAGAAATATAAACAATATAAAGCATGATGGACGCACAGCAATCCAAACATCAAGGCAGAGATAAAAGTTGCTCTGATACCAACTGTTAGAATAAAACTTCCGATTCTGAAAAATGAGGAATAAAACTCAGAAACAGAATCGAAATAGGAATATCGAATAGATCATACCTCCAGCCATTGATGTTACTTCACTTGCTGTAGAAGATTTTCCTGTTCCACAAGGTTTAGATTCCTATACGACACTTCCAAGCTCTACTTTCTCTTTCTTGATGGTGTAAAACTGAAGGGGATTGAGTTAGCGAGTTTGGGGACCAAACAGAAGTCTTTATAGCCCAACTTCCATCAAGCTTCTATTGGCTATGTGTCAATTATTCCACAAATCAAGATAGAGAACCGTTGAGGGAGTTATGGACCATTCCCGAAGCTCTCAATGAGAAATCAGTTATTTCCTTAATTAGTTGAAGAGTTGTCAATATTAGTTAAGAGAGCTTACATAGGATACATCTGTGGAGTTCACACAAATGGCTGTAGCTAGATTTGAGATATAGAAGGTGGAGATTCAGATTTAGATGGGTTTGGGATAATTATTTATCCCATGAAACCACTTGGTGTGACCACAACAATATCCAATAGCTCGAGTACACAACACCATTAGGCGCGCTAATAAAGTACAGTATGTAGGGAAGGTGAGAACATAGCTAATAGTGGATGACCAAACACAAGAACCAATGGTATATTAATCTGGATAATCACAAGCTTTATTCTCGTTGCATATTTCGAGGGAAAAAAAAACCATGCTTAACATTATCAACGTCAGAAAAGATACCAGAAAAGTTCAGGATTCCACTCATTATCACTGCAGAAATGTATTTGTAATTGATGCCATTTTTTCTCCTTGATGGGGTTCAAGTTGAAGACTTCAGAGTACAAACACCCTTTCATTGATGGGTTTTACATTTGCTATACAGGGCTGCAAAATGTGATTCTAATTCTGAGCCGTTTGATGCCTTGTTTCAACCCGAGGG
The DNA here is from genome assembly GCA_027924585.1 of Larix kaempferi. NCBI lineage: Eukaryota > Viridiplantae > Streptophyta > Pinopsida > Pinales > Pinaceae > Larix > Larix kaempferi. The sequence continues at coordinate 2,920,935 of BSBM01000191.1, forward strand.
GATCCAGAAAATGCTCCATGCCATCTTATGTTTTGTCTTGAATAAACTTTAATCACGATCTGCATGAATTTTTTAACTCTTAAACTTTTACCATGTTAGGTTTTACATAGACTATATCATCAATATATGAAAAAGACTTGTTTTATGAAAGTTATAGAGATATGTTTTTTAATTCAACTACAATTTATTATGGTTCAAATTTTGTTTATAATTGTTTGGTTTTTATTTTTTTCATTACTAAAATTTATTTATATTAAAATATTATAAGAATATTCTTTTCACTAATAAAAATTGGGTATCAATTAATTTGACTTTTATGAAATGCTTATTATTATGTGAATTTATAAAATAGTATAGCAATTGAGTATTTGAAAAATAGATACATCCTAACCTTTCATTTTTCAAAATTTATTTTTCACAATAAAAATAAATTCAACTTAAAAAAACTATAACACAGTGATTATACATTTCTAAGACAATATCCATGAGAAAAATATCCCCTTCCCCATGCAAATCATTGTCTCATTAGTTTAGCTGCGTTACTTAATTTAGTTAGGTTAAATTGAAATTTGTTGTTTTCAAAATCAAATCACACGTACCTATACAACATTCCAAAATAAGATTTGGGTTATGGGGGCATGGAAAACAGCAATCATTCTTTCCAGCCACAACTACAACGGCTAGGTTTTTAGGTTTTCAAAATTCAATGGATCAACACAGTTCGGCCATAAAATAGAATTCTAACTGTAAAATAAGTTTAATCCATTTGTACCAAAAACCTTACTAAAAAGAATTCTAACTGTAAAATAAGTTTAATCCATTTGTACCAAAAACCTTACTAAAAAGAATTCTAACTGTAAAATAAGTTTAATCCATTTGTACCAAAAACCTTACTAAAAAGAATTCTAACTGTAAAATAAGTTTAATCCATTTGTACCAAAAACATTACTAAAAAAATAAGGGATTTATGTGTGAGAAATTCCCTTTTGTCACCACAATCCTTCAATCTTATAATTCTGAAACAGAAATAAGAAACCCGCTAACCTCGATATCTTAAAACCTCTTATAATTCTGCAACAGATATCAGAAACCCGCTGACCCCCATATCTTAAAACCCATTTGTTGGGTAGAGATGTCATATAGTAGTTTATAATTTTGAATAAAATCGGCACAGTTGAATAATCTGGGCAATCCTGTAAATCTGCAAGAGATGTACAGAGTCCAATAAGATCGACATATTTTTTAATCATTCGAATTTGATATTATTGGTGAATATTATTCACATAAGAATTTAAGACAATTTATTTTAGTTATCTACAATCTATCAGTTTAACCCATCTCTTTATCTACAATTTATCATGTTAACACATCTCCGCCATAAATGTCAATAGTCAAATCATGACTATGATCCTCATCCATAATTCTAGTTTTTTTCTGACCTGAGCGTATAAAAATGTTGCCTTCGAATAAATGGATTAGTTTGTATGTTTAATATGTAGGTTAAACTGTTTGTATTTAAATATTTCATTCTAATTTAATTTTAACTTTTGTGATAATTACTAAACCTAAACTTATGGGAGTTGTGGTGTAATTTATTTTTATTTCTGGTTAGGTTTATAGTTTTTGTTTTATTTTATCTTTTAAAATTTAATTAATTATATAGTATAAAAAAATTATATATTTATTTTTATGTATATTGAAAAATTATATTTTTATGACATGTATTAGGTTTTAAGTTAATATAAAATAAATATAATATTTTTTTATAGATTTTTTTGAGTCGTTCCAAGAAAGTCCAAGGGCATCCTTATAGATTTTTTTTATAGGTTTTGATGTTTGTTCTTTTCACATTTCAAGGATTTAAATTCGCATTCTTAAAATCAGAACTTGATTATTAATTTAGTTGTTTTAAAAATTATATAAAATAAAACAACTTTCAAAATATTTTGAATAGACTTTTATTATTTTTCATGGACTTGAAGCTTCTTTCCCTTGTTTGATAAAGATAATGAAGAACAAAATTATTTCAATAAAAAAACTAGTTAGTTTGATGGGTGGAATGTTGTACGTTTACAATAAATAATTTATTATCCCTGCGGTAGCAAGGAATATGGCGAAAGCCCAGCGCCGAGTGTTGTGGCAGTCGTATAGGTAGAGCAATTTTTTTACTTATTCCAAATATTTATTTGTGGGGGAGTGTCCTACGCAGTACAGTACTTAGATTGTGAGCTGCGGACATGCAATTGGCAGGGGAATAGGTGTCGTCAGCCTTGGGCTTTGGAGCGACGGCGTGATGATGCCATGGTCGTTGGATGCTCGAGTTGTGGATTTAATGCATTTCGGGTTCTGGGTTTAATGCATTTACGGTGGTCTCAATTGTTCTCTTAATTATATGTTCTAGGTGGTGCGACGGCAGGGGGGTTTTATTTTGCTCCGTCCCTACTTCGGCTCCCAGTTATATGTTCTGGATTGTGTTCCGGTTTGTTTGTTTGTGGCTTTCTGTGGTAGGGATTTACGAGGTCAGTTTGAAAAAGGGTTTGTCCTTGAGTGGAGGTTTGTGTTTGGGTTGTTGGCTTCGTGCTTGTTGTGCTGCTAAGGTGGAGGGTTACGGACTAGTGTTGGTGGCATTTGACCAGAACTGTTTCTTGTGGGTTGTGCATTCGGCAAGGAGTGCGCTCCTCGGTGGCTATCATCTTTGCTTTTCAACAGGCGGCTGTGGACGGTTATAATCTTCGGCTTTTTTGACAGGTATGGACAAATACCTAGGCAAAATTTCAAGGAAATTTGTAGTTTCTAGGATATTTGTTTTGGGCAAGATTTGTGAAGGAATTAGAATACATAGAAGACGTATGTTTGAGGATTTTTTACAGAGTTTTGGGGTTTTTTAGTTGTGGTGTTACGTTTCCTTTGCTTGCTTGACAACCTGGTGTGTGGATTGTTGAGTTTGGAACGAACTAGCCGACAACTGAGGTCGCGTATTTTGCTATGTTAGTCTTTTCCTGGCTATTTGTTCATTCATTGCTATGTAAACTTTCATTGTTTTGGTATGTATGTTCAGATTTTTAAATTTTGGCAGCTGTGTTCAGATTGTAAAGCGTTTGGCATAATCAATGGCAAGTAGTGTTGTTGAGCAGAGTATTCGTCTTGTACAGGGCTTGCAGGAGATTGTAAATTTAAGTCTGTACCAAGAGGCCGAATGTAATTTTAATGACCTAGGATGTATGTAATTTTGATTAGATGGATGTATATATTGATTGTGGTGTTCAATTGTTGTTTAGCTTGTATCTGATTTTTATGGAACAGCATTTGAAGCTCAGAAAACTTCAATGTCTGATTTTTATGGAACAGCGTTTGAAGCTGAGAAAACTTCAATCGGAAGCGTTGTATATACATTTTGGTATTGAATGATATTGATATTATTTATTTTAAAATTCTTTTAATTCAAATCAGTTTCAAGGGTATAATCAAATTTATTTAATTTGTTATTTTAATTATTTGTAAAAATAGCTTTAAATTATTATTTTTTAAATGTTTGAACTTTAATATAATTTTTATAATCCATTGTATTATTATAATAATGAATAATTTATTTATCAATTTTAAATATACAATGATTTGAAATATAAAATCTAAAACTTGGTTTCATAAATGGTTGAAAGTCAACTTAGAGATTCAATTATTTAAAAATACTCCTATCTTTGAATATTGAAAGGAATATGATTTGTGTTATCTCCCAGCCACACCTCACTCAGCTTCGTTTAATTATACTGATCGGCCACCTCTAGACTCTAATCCTTCGTCCATTGGATTTGCTGCATATTATATTCTATCTACAGCCATTTATTTATTTATGATCAGATATATCTCGCCAGTGGTGGTATTGAGCATATTGCAGAGCTATCTGGTGTTTGTTGCAACAAGAAGTCAGTGGAAAACCAAATGATGAACTCAGACGAGGAAATGACGATACTTTATGAATAAAAAAGCCCATTGAAAGGCTTGTCCATGAGCACACGCTGTCAGAAAACAAGAAGCAGTTTGAGAATCGCCAACAAGTTGAGACAATCTAACATGGAAAAAGTCTATCAGAAGAGAAAGGGAATGGAATCCAAGAGAAACCAGATGCAATTTTATTTCGAGCAGATTAAGGTTGTGGTTCTACAACTCAATTCTAAGATTGAAAAACAGAAGAAGTTGAAAGCTACTTATGAGAAAAGCCTTCAGAATGTAAAAGAAATTCTCTCGTCAGAGTCGTCCTTGCGAAAATGTGGGTCTAAGGACGTAGATCGCTGCAGAAAGCATATTGAACAGATCAAGACTGCAGTTGAACAACGAGGAAGTGCATGTGCAGAGAAATTAGTTGGAGAATTTTGTGCTAATTTCTGGCATTCTGGTACTACTGAAGATGAGGAAAAACTGAATGGGTTGTTAACCATGGAGAAAACTGGAATATCCGAATATGAAGCTTATCAGAAAAGACTTGAAGAGAATGAGATGGTTGTACAGGCCTGCAAGAGAAACATGGACGAGAAAACCACAAACATGGAGAAAATAGAAGGCGAGATAATTGAAGTAAATTCTGCCATTGCCGAGTTGCAAAGCGCAGTAGTAATTCAAGAGCAATATAAGCGGAAATTAAGAAATGTCAAAGTTTCTAAAAAGATGAAGCATGGCGGCTGTTCAATATACCCCCTACCAGTCTCTCATCCCATATTGGGTGCACAGAGCGTTGAAAACCATGATACCCAGATAATCATAAATGTTTCTCCATGTCCTGTATGCAGTCTGGCCTTTGAAATAGATACACTGGATATCATCGTGGCATCTTGTGGGCACACATTCCACCCTTTCTGTTTGGTTTGTGATGGAAACCTATTGAGGAAATGCCCCAAGTGCCTCTGCCAAATGACTGAAATGTGGTTGAAATCCTTTGGGGTTGTGGAAGAAACTGGAACATCACATTCACATTCATGGCGGAAGAAGATGGAAGAGTTTAATGCATCGTCCCAAGGTATGTGGACTATAGCATGATTAAGCATTTGTTCATAATATTAAATATAATAATAATCATATTTTTAAATATGGTTGATATTGATTGCCATGTAACTACAGTTGTTGTTAGTATACAGTTGACTAACTAAAAAATAATTAAATAAAAATATTATTTAACTGTACGTTATGCATAGCAGAAACAGAAAAACATCAACCAGCGGGCCCAGCCCCATAATGTATGATGGAGACCTCAGCAAAAAACGGTAGGCAGCTTATCATGGATCGTATACTTTCCATGCTTTTCAATATAATGCAGGTCGGGTTTTTAGTTTGCTTCCTGCTGATCATTCATGACTTTGTGTTACAGATGAGGATATAGGCTCAACCAACATTAAGTACTAAACCTCGGCTCAGAAAATTGCTGACATCTAGTGTACCCTAACTGGAATCAAGATATCAGTGGAAAACTGTGTATAAATCTCTAGTTCTGGAGAGATTCTTATGCTAAAGATAAGAGGGACTTCGACTCTTTATCAGATAGCCTTGTAGGTTTGCACTCTATTAGTTCGCTTTCTCTGAAAAAAAATATTCGAGGTATATGTTTTGCAGCGAATTTGACATAATCCTTAACACAAACTATATGTTAATACTACTCCTTGAACTTGGCTGTGTCTGAGATTTTCTGGTTTTAAATACAATATTAGTACATATTTATCTCAGTATCTCAGTTTCTGGTTTTGATTCAGTTTGGCTGTCTACGAGATTTTCTGGTTTTAAATACAATATCAGTACATATATCGGAGTGTGTATATATATCTGAGTTTCTGCTTTTGATTCAGTTTCTTATATGTTTGGAACAGTTTAAAGTTTGATAAGTGATATTGAAATTGTGATATTTTATTATAAATATGGTCTTTATTCGTTTTGATTTCCATCTTGGAGTATATTTTGTTCCTTTGTTTTATATATATTTTTGATGATTCACATATATACAATGTAAAAAGGATGTCATTACATTGAACAAGTAATATTTTTTTCATTGTTCGTAAGCAAATATATAGTTTACTGCCAACGTAAAAGCACTCTCAATTGAATATGTGTATTATTTTATTCATTGTTTAAGTTTAGGGAATCTTGACCTATTGTTGTTTTGATGTAATATTATTACAATAGAGTTGTTTTTTTATCATTTATTTTTAGGGAATTTTGGCCTATTGTTGTTTTGATGTAATATTATTACACATAATGTATTGTTGTTTTGATATAATATTATTACACATAATGTTGTAATAAAGTTTATCTTTTTTAATAAAGAAATTATGTAAAAATATGTAATGTATATTTGTTTTGATGTAATATTATTACACAATGTTGTAATAGAGTTTATCTTTTTTATAAAGAAATTTTTTGTAATGTGTATTATTTTTTTCCAGTGTTTAAGTTTTTGGAATCTTAATTTATTGTTGTTTTGATGTAATATTTTGTAATGATGTAATAGAGTTGATATTTTGTATGCAAAAATATGTAATTTGCATTGATATATGCAATAAATTATTTATATAATTTATAAAATATGTCGATTAAGGGAAAGGTAATTAGTTTAAAAAATTAAAAACTCAAATTATATATACAATATAAATACATTATGGTAAAGAGTTGAAAAATGAAAAGTACATGTTATTGATTAATGAATTAAGGCAATATATGTAATGTAAGACATCCTTGACTTATGCTTTTTAGTTGGCATCAACATAAATCAAGAACAATATAAAGAAAGAGATCAATAGAGATATGCAAGGATGACCTGTGAAATTAAATGACATCCAATCTTTTATTGACTCAAAAAATGTTGGCTTGATCATTCATAATTTCTAATAATAAGAAGGTTACCAAAATTACTCACACTATTATACTACGTTGTATCAAATTACTTAGTAGTATTATACCATATGTAATGGAAAAGAATTGGCATATAGTGAGTATGCACCAAAAAAGAATATGGATTGGTTTTGGGGACTTTGTTGTTTCATAATGGAAATAATAAGAAGTAGTATGTGTAAATCCATCTCAACTCCAAAGCTATCAAGGTCCAAGAAGGATCAAATTCATGGAAGTGGAAACCTTTTAAGGGAGCAAAACTTGAGGAATGCCTTCATCTCTAAGGATTTATGGAAGTGGAAACCTTTTTAAGGGATCAAAACTTGAGGAATGCCTTCATCTCTATGGATTTGATCCTTCTTTGCACTTGATAAATTAGAATTAAAATGGAATTAAAATGGATATGAGTTGGTTGTGGATGAATGAAAGCTAATGATGATCTCTCTTAACATGTTAGAGGCAATGTAAACTTGGAAAACAACAATATGTTGAATTGGAGGGATGATTCAAGCTACTCCCAAAATGAATTTGAATATGGTATATTATGAAGATGAATCTTTCCTAACTTGTTAGAGGCAACGTAAACATGAAAAACAAAAATATGTTGAATTGGAGGAATGATTCGAGCTACTTCCAAAATGAATTTGAATATGGTATATGAATATGAAATGTAGGAAATGGAATTTTTGTATGACTGTGAAATTCAATTATATATATAACATGTTACTTTTCGTGCAAAATATGATGCATATGTCTGACTTAATGTAAAGGTTGAGTACCTACATGATAGAGCTTCCTTAAAATAATTTCTAAAATTGTAGGCTATTTTTAAATAAAATAATGTTAATTTTATACTTTTTAAAAATTATGAAATCCATTATAGCCCTAAAATTACAAGGTCAAGTGTTAGTGTGGGGTTCAAGGTTCTTAACATAATTAAACAAATTTTATTTATTTTTAGATTGTAGTTCTTGGAATGTACTAATGCAACATATAAATTATTTTAATGGGTAAGGCAATAAAATGTTATACTAGGAATGAAAGATGTTTGTATTTTAAGATCCTAATATTTATCAATACAACAAAAAAAAAATAGTAAACAATATTATTTTAAAATATGTGTACATATACACGTGTGTGTTTGTAATATGCATCTAGTCAAATCTATATGTATGCATAGTTTCATTGGTGGTAGATTTATGTAGCCTATTTAAAATTAACATGAAAAATGGATATATATTGATATCCATTGGAACAATGGAGTTTTTGTTGTTTTTGCAACCCACACCACCTTGTTTTGCATACTAAAACTAAATATGAAGCAACCAAGTCGTGAAAATGTAATTTGGAATTCTCAATACCACCAAGATAACTTGAATTTAAGGAAACATGCATTTGTTATAAGAACGAGTATGCATTCTAAATAGCATGCTCATTCATAAAACACCCATATGCTATTGTCAATAAAAAATCATAAAAGGACTGGAAATGTGTGCTTTTACTCATAGCACCATTACCTTGGTTGAATAAGATCAATTTCCAAAGCCAAGCACTTGTTATAAGAACGAGTATGCATTCTAAATAGCATGCTCATTCATAAAACACCCATATGCTATTGTCAATAAAAAATCATAAAAGGATTGGAAATGTGTTCTTTTACTCGTAGCACCATTACCTTGGTTGAACAATATCAATTTCCAAAGCCAAGCACTCCTATGTTATATTACACAATTCCTTTGTCCCTTTGATATCTAATTCTTGCATCTTAGAAGAATTGTCATGAAATCAATCATGTTCATGTTGATGAATAGATAGTTCAGTTGAACAAACAAATTGAATCATCAAAAAAGAATAAAAGAAGAGTGAGAACCATACCGCAAGAAATTTGATTTCAGTTCATCAAGTTCAATTTAATATTTTTGTGATCATATCCTTTCTTCTATTAGAATATCCATCATTGCTCAATCAAGTGTACGAGGAAGTGTAGTTCTTTTGATAAAGAGGGAGAAGTTAACCAATCATAGCCTTGAGGTGAGGAATAACTCTTCTTTCCACATAGTATCATAGATGAGATATTTGAATTACATTCAAAAGGATATTGATATAATTTGATATTGATAACTCTAAGAACCTTTTGGCTTCTTGAGTAATCTACCCCCATCTAATATTGAATCCCTTGAAGGGCTCCCAATTGAGCCAACCTTCCCAAATTCTAGCATATGTTGAAATGGGAGTTCATATTATTCTAGTCACTTTGCCTAATGTCCATGGTATCATAGAACATACCCCTTCTATCCAATGCATATGCTAGCTTTGTTCATGGCCATTAAATTTGACAAGATTTTTTTAGGCCTTAATCCCTTGTTTTCTCCTTAGATTCATTCTTATTGTACAAAACATACTAATAGTGCCCATGTTCATAGTCGCATGCATTGTTCATGGCCATTAAGCATGAACAAGCTTCACTTAGGGCCTAAAGTCCTAGTTTTCACCCTGACCATGGTACAAGCCTTGACTCCCATATGTTTTGTGAAAAAAATCCTAATAGCACCCATATCCCACATGGATACCAAAGATCCCTTAAAAAGGATTGATGTGAATGTTCAAGTCTGTGAGCCTCCTCAAGCCTTATAAATGATTCCTTACATGCAATTCCTTGGGCCAATACCATGAAATGATTCCTTACATGCAATTCTCGAGTCAAGGTTAAGCCTAACAATCCCCCCTTTAAGCTTGAATTGGGGATCTCACATACACCCCCCTATCACCTAAGTTTATTTCCCGACTTTAACAGTGAGTTACCAAGTGTATGCATGCCTTACCAAGTCTTACAGCCATATGCACTTTAACATGCAAATTGCTCTATTTTTTTTTATGTATTGTCATGGTGACTACACCATCACCATCCATTGCTTCATCCTCTAGCTTTTCCATGTTCACCTTTTTGAGTTCATAGCCACAGTCACATATCAATTTCTTCAAGTTTCTCAAACATTAATTGAGCATAGCTCAAAAAACTTGAACTCAAACTCATTATGGACTTGAAAGTAACATTCATTGATGTCATTTGTGAAAGTTATTTCATGATCTCCACCCATGACGTAGGCCCAGGATTCTCTCTATGCCCACGATCTCCTTTACTAACATTCACCCAGCAGTGAATTTTTCCAAATCTATCAACATATTTGATGACAGTGGCGACTGATCTACATTTCTCAAGTGCTTGGTGGATAGAGCCGATTTCTCTCCCTTCAATGCTATTCTACATACCCTATTTGTGGCTTCATTACTGCCCACGCCAACGTACGCCAACGTACATCCACACTATTATTTGTGGGACCTTTGATCAGACCATCAAAGATCCAACCGCATAGAACTTGAAAAGGCGTCTATCCAAAATACTACCCAAGCTCTGTCACCTTCATTCATACAATTGCGTGGTTTCCTCTATTGGATCCTCCTAAGCTTGTAGATCATTAAAAAACCAATCTCAAGCATTTTCCATAATCTTTCAAGGGAGTTTCCCTTCAACATTTTCCATGCAATGTTTCTCTTCCATCCTCGAAGAGCATGAATGTTTCTCCAAGATCACGTCCGCAGAAGCCAGGTATGGGCATGTCTCCACACAATTATCTCTTGAACCTGGGCAATGATTTTCCGCCATCAGTCGCAAAAATTAAATACCAACAATCAGCCATTCGATTTTCTTTCATAGCAATGGATCCTTCTGTTTTTCTTTCTCACATAGGTGGCGACTTCCCCTCACATGAATTGCAACCTGTCTTCCTCTTTAGCAACGACGGTGGCTCTCTAGCATCTTTGTTTAATACTCATGGGGATCGTGTTGACTCTGCATATTGTAATCCTTTTTTACAACATGATCTCCAGATCTCGTCTAGTTCGAAACCTTCACCACAACTTCACCCACGGGCTGGCTTCTTCAATCTCACACGTATATCGACTTCTTTTCTCTCTGCAGTTGTCCTTTTACTCAGCTCACGATTCCTTTTTTAATGAAATCTTCCTTTCCTTTTTAAGGAATCCATATATCATGCCTTGAGGATCTTTCCTCCCATCCACACCAATGCTTCTCAGCTTACATCGATTTGGAGATACGCACTTTCATGATCTCTCTTTTCAACGTCTTGACATGCTAGGGTTTCTTCTCTCACGTGCGGCTACCCTTTTCTTGTAGACAGAAGAAACATTAGTTTTACCCGGGAAAACCCCAATCTACCATACAGAAGAAACATTAGTTTTACTCGGGAAAACCCCAATCAACCATACATAGAAACATTAGTTTTACCCCGGAAAACCCCAATCCCGAGTCAAGGTCCTGCCTTACCCCTTATATAGGTCCAAAGACACGTTTTTATTGTGAAAAAACATACCAATGGCACCATATCCCCATAGAGGCCAAATATTCCCTACAAATGTATTATGGTTCTTCCAAACTAATACGTGAAGCTTAATCCTAAGAAGCCTCAAATAGGGCTTTAGTAAGTTATATTCCTTCCATAACCATGTTCAAGACCCTTAGTGCATTACTTCGTGATAAAAACCTTGTAATGGCGCTAAGGTCCAACCTAGAGGCCTTGAGACCTGTACCTTCTTCTCAAAACATGTGAATGGTACCCATATCTCAGCCAAAGACTAGATATCCCTTATAAAGAATTTGTGTGGTGGCTTAAGGATTTGCTCATGGTCATCGAGCTCAATAATATTTTCTTAGGACCTAATTCCCTTGTTTTCCTTCCTTAACCCTAGTAAGGGTCTCGAGGCACATTCGTATTGAGAAAAACATACAAATGTGAGGCCCACATTCCCATCAAAGACATTTTTCATGGACTTTGAACATGAGATAGATTCATTTAGGGCCTAAGTCCTTTGTTTTCCTCCCCTAATCATGGTATAGATCCCAACTCCCATATGTGTTGTGAAAAAATTGTAATTGCACCCATATCCCACCTATAGGCCATACATCAATTAGATAGGAGCTATGTGGTTTTTTTGGTAATTGAGGTTGAGAAGAATTTTTTGGGGCCTAAGGCCCTTGTTTTCCTTCCATGGCCATGTTATAAGCCCCAAGACCCATTTTTATTGTGCAAAAAATATTAATGGCACTAAAAACAAAACCCAATTGTATGCTCAAAACCTACAAATGACACCCAAATCCCACCCAAAGGCCAAATATCCCTTAGAGAGGATATGTGTGGTGGTTCAAGGTATTTTTCATGTCCATTGAGCTCCAAAATATATTTTTAGGACATAAGGCCTTTATTCCCTCCCCTGATTATGGTAAGGGTCCTAAGACCCATTCTTATTGTGAAAATAATACTAATGGTTAACATATTCACAATCAAAGGCCTTGTTCATGGCCATCAAGCATGAGAAAGATCTGTGAAGGGCTAGAGACCCTTGTTTTCCTCCCCTATCCATGGTATAGGCACTAACTCCCATTTATGTTGTGAAAAAACTCCTAATGGTGGTCATATACCACTTAGAGACCATATATCCCTTTGAAGATAAGATCTATGTGGTGGTTGGATGCCTTGGTTGTGGTCATTAAGCTCAAGAGATGCATTTAGGCCTATGTCCCTTGCTTTTCTCTGCTATCCATGATAAAATCCATGAGAACCGTTCTTATCGATAAAAAAACATACTAATCATGACTCCTCACAGAGGCCAAATTTCCCATATAGAGGTATCATGCAGTTTTTCCATGACTACTACATGAGGCTTGATCCAAAGAATATACAATTAGGGCCTTAACACCTTATGTTCCTTCCTGCCATGTTCAAGGCCTTGAATGCATTATCTAGTGTTAAAACTTCCTAATGTAATTGAAGTCCAACCTAGAGACCTCGAGACTTGAATGATGATTCTCAAATCTTGTGAAAGGTGCCCATAACCCACCCTGAGGACAAAGTGTTAATTTTTTGAGCAAATATGATGAGATTTGAATTTTAAAACTTTAAGTGTGGAAATACTGAATACTTTAATCAATGAACCATTCAATCACATGAAACATTCAACCATAAGATGTACCATGGGGAAAACCCTCAAAACAATGAGGATGAAAAACCCCATCAAATATCCAGAGTATAATTATGATAGATAGCAGAGAATGTCTTTTACAAAATAGCAGATTGCTTTCGACACCCCAAGGGCTAGATAAGAGAGAATACAGAGCAATAGAGAATAAAGATCAACTATATCAACTTGCCATGTTCCCAACACATTAATAACAAGCAAGAATCACTACCATGCAAGCTATAGCGAATGGTTGCATGGGTAATGGTGCATCACATGCAAAAACTATGAATTGCCTTCTTGGAGAATTATCCTGCACAAATTGAAGCGCTTTGCATTCAAGGGAGAAGAGAATTCGCTTCACATTGGATTCACCAATCCTGTATAACATATTTATATATTGTTCTCATGCATCGCTTTCTATTTTTAGCTTATGACTTCATGATGAACTCGCCCTCCATCTGGATGAATCAATCTTGCATGAATAAGAGCGCCCCACTTCTCATGTATTGCATTAACTCACTGAACTTATTCTTAGGATGAACTCGCCCCTTAACTTAAATCTTTACCACTTAGTTAGGTGGCTAACTTAAGCGTCTTTATGCAAGTGTCGCAACTCAAGTGTCATCTTTTAGTTTTACATAAGTGTTGTCTTTTAGTTTAACATAAGTGTCGTCATGCAATAACACTTAGTTAACTAGATTTTATTTGTTATCACTTAATTAACTCTCTTTAACTGATTCTTTCTTGTTAACATCATTGTAGTGATCAATTCAAGTTCTCTAATAAACTGAGGAATACATTGTGGCTTTAACTGAAGCTTAACAATTCGAGTTCACTTAGACATCTCATGAGTAATTTGAATTCTCTTTTTCTCTATGCATTTATCTTTATCTCTTATCTTTACTGCATGGTCAATATGTGTTAACTTTAATTATCTATCATATCCAATTATACTCAGAAGCTTTGTCAGATTCTGTGATCATATTATATTACTCTCAGACCAAATGATCATATGCTAAAGTAATTCACTCTATAGGTGGCTAGTCTCTAAAGGAGACTTAATAGCAATCCCTGACCATGGTTAGTAGTACATCACACAATATTGATGCTTCAAAATGCAAAGCATCTACTGCTATCACTGGAGGTCCACCCCATGGGTACCTACTATAACTGGAGGTCCACATGAGAATCTGACTTGACACACAAGTCCTGAGCCTTGTCCAAAACGACTTTACAAAATCATCACTTTGATACATCAAAGCATTAACCTCAACACATGAGGAATAACCTTTTACAACTGAAGGCTTATTCATTCTTGAATCCAACTCAAGAATCTACTCCAAGTTCCTAGGTCCACCTTAGGCTCCCTACCTCAACACATGAGGCCCAATTCTGGTTATACAAGATTGACTTGGAGAATGACTTGTGATGTTGTACATTTAACACTCCCTCTCATCGAGGGAGGCATTCTCTGCCATACCAAGCTTGTCTCGAAAGTACCTGAACTTTGTCACTGCTAGAGGCTTTGTTAATACATCTTCAATCTACTCATCAATAGCAAAGTACTGAAGTTTCATTGTACCTTTCTGGACCATGTCTCTGATGAAGTGATACTTCATTTTAATGTGCTTCAATTTATCATAAAACATGGGGTTTTCAAAAATCTTGATGTAGCTTTGATTGTCACACTGAATTCCTGTAGACTCAAGATTTTCACCGAACAACCCAACAAGTAGCTTCCTAAGCCACACTGCTTCTCGGTAGGCAGTACTAGCAGCAATATACTCTGCTTCTATAGTACTATGGCATACAGATCCCTGCTTCCTGCTAGACCAAGAGATCATAGCAGAACCCAAGCTAAAACAATAATTGGATGTAATCTTTCGATCCACAATGCTAACACCCCAATCAAAGTCAGTATAACCAAGTAACAACACCCCTCCACTAGAGGCATATATGAATCCATAAGCAATCGTACCTCGAAGGTACCTAAGCACATGCTTAGCATCAACTTAGTGTCTGTGTCTCGGATCAGATATAAACTAACTCAGAATACTCACAACATAACATATATACAGTCTCAAGTGTATCAAGTACATCAACGAACAAATAAGTTGTCTATACAAAATGGGGTTCGTTGAATCCGATCCAGAATCTGACTCATGTATTTTCCTCAAATTGGAAACCATTGGAGTACTCATGGATTTGCAATCCATCATGCCAAACCTGCACAATATATCAACGGTGTACTTCCCTTGAGAAATAAATATCTCATCTTTTCTTTTCCAAATCTCATTACCAAGAAAGTAGTGCATAGGACCTAAGTCTTTCATCTCGAACTCAGAAGTGAGCTCCCTCTTGCACCGAGCAATCATTTGTTCCTCTCCAGTAAGGAACAAATCATCAACATATAGAACCAATATTAATGAGTTCTTCACTACTTTGAAGTACAAATTTGGATCATCTTTTCTCTTAGAGAAGCCCAGTCTCTGAATATAGCTGTCAATTCTCGAATACCAAGCTCTAGGAGCTTGCTTAAGCCCATACAAGGATTTATTCAATTTGCAAACATGGGACTCCTTCCCATGAACCACAAACCCCTCAAGCTACTAAATATAAACCTCTTCCTCAACCTCACCATTGAGGAAGGTTGTCTTCACATCCATCTAGCGAAGCTTCCATCCTAGAACAGATGTAAGTGAGATCACAACTCGAATAGTGGTGTACCTGGCCACAAGAGCGAATGTCTCCTCATAGTCTATGCTTTCTTTCTGAGAGAAACCTTGAGCAACAAATATGGCTTTATACTTTTCAATACTTCCATCAGCAGCATGCTTGATCTTGTAAAGCCATCTGGAAGTAACTATGGACTTCCCTTTAGGTTTAGGAACAACTTCCTAAACATCATTCTTCATAATAGATTTGTATTCCTCTACCATTGCATCTTTCCATACTTACTGCTTTGCATATTCTTCATAGGTGGAAGGCTCTTAATCACTGATGTGACTCATCTGTACAACATATGTTGGATATCTTTCAGGTTTCTTTCATTCTTTGTAAGAGCCTAATGGTTCTCCATGCCTCTCTGCATCTTGTAGTATATCTTGGCACCATGCAGACCTCCTCTTGGCAGGAGGTTAATCAACCAGTTCTACTAGTTCATCAGGAGATAGCAAATATGAGAACTATGTTGGATTCTCCCTTTGAACATCTGAATGGGGAGAATAACTATATGGGTCCTCCATCATAGTAGTCGCATGCTCATCTGTGTCTGTATCATACTAAAGTTCTTTGGATTGCTTTAATTCTGGCTCTTCATGGAACGTCACATCTCGGTTGACCTCAATGTGTCCTTCACCTGGAACATATATTTTGTAGGATTTGGATTATTCGCTATAACCAACAAAGGTTCCCTTCTTTACTAATGGCTCCATCTTGTCCTCTTTTCTTTCGACACATGAATGTATATAGGACTCCCAAATATCCTTAGGTGTGAAATATCTGGTTTTTCACCAATGAACACTTATTCAGGTGTCTTCTCATCCAGAATGGCACGAGGACTTCTATTTTGGATATATATTGTTGTAATGGTGGATTCTACCCATAATGAGGTAGACAAGCCTTGACCATGCATCATGGATTTTGCAGCCTCACATATGGTTCTATTCTTCCTTTTGACAACCCCATTTTGATGAGGGTTGTAGGGTACAGTTAACTGTCTACAAATTCCTGCATCACTACATATATCATTAAATGCATGTGAATCAAATTCAACTTTATTGTCAGATCTCAAAGCATGGATGTGCTTTCTTGTCTGATTGTCAACTAGAGCTTTTAATTCCTGAAACTTGCTAAAGGTTTCGCTCTTAGCCTTTAGGAAATAAATTCACGACTTTCTAGAGAAGTCATCTATAAAAAATACATAATATAAATAGCCACTCAGGGAAGGGGATGACATGGGACCAAATACATCAAAATGTATTAAATCTAAAAATCCCTTTAGATCTCATAGTACTTCTAGAGAAACTCTTTTTAACATTATTCCCAAGTGCACAACCCCTACATACACTATCATGCTCAAAATCAAATACGGACATACCTTTCACTATTTTCTGTAATCTCGGTAGCACTTTATAGTGGAGGTGACCAAGCCTCCTATGCCATAGATCGCATGGATTGATAGTGTTGTGAATCATAGCTTGAATGTACTCCATGGGTACCTTGTAGACACCTCCCTCTCTAAATCCAATCACTATTGCATATTTCAAGTCTTTGTTCTTCAACCATAATAATGCTTGATTATCCATGAAGATAACTTAGAAGCCCTTATCTTCAAGAACCAAAACTAATAGGATGTTCTTCTTCAAGCTTGGAACATAAAGAATGTCCTCCACATGTAAAATATCTCCTGAACTCAGCTGGAAGGAGGTGGACCCAAATCCTTGGATCGAATAGGTTGTGTTGTCTCCTATCTCTTCCTTGCATGCAAAAAATTTCTACTTGAGATTGGTGATGGCACTCTTATAACCATTCATATGTTTGGATGTGCCACTGTCAACCAAGCATGTGTCCTCACTTGTGATGACGGATCCGGAAAGTGATGAGACTAGGTAATACTCCCTCCTTGTCTCCTTTTCTTCGGGTGCATTCTTCTAAGCAGTTTCATATTCTATTGCAGTCCAAGCATGAAACCTTCATTTTCCCTTTTTCTTTGCTTTTCACTCCCTTGCATAATGGCCCTTCTTGTCACAATTGTAGCATCTAACCTTTGAATTGTCAAATTCCTTGTTGTATACCTTCTTTTTCAAATGGGAAAACTTCTTTTGAGAGAAGTTCTTCTTGCCTTTCTTCATCCTTGCCGTGAGGGAAAAGTTTTCTTCTTCCATGCACACTGACTTGCTCTAGATTCGCCCCTCTTCTTGGAGGTAGTCATGCCACAACCTTTCAAAGTTAGGTTGTACCTCTCGGCCATTTATTGCAGCCAAGAATGTCTCCCGTGAGGATGGGAGACCATCAATAGAGGTTTGGAGAAGATCATCTTCATCCACCACTACTCCAATACTAGTAAGCTGATCTCTTACCTAAGATATATTGGTGAAGAAGGACGCCATTGTCTCATCCTTCTCCATATTTAGGTTTCGAAGCATATTCTTCAATGCCCTCTTTTGACTCGGGTCCTTCTTCTCATATAGGTTTTTCAATGTATAAAAAAACTCCTTTGCAGTATTCAACGGAGTGATCACAGACACCAAATTGTTCTTTACCGAATCATAGATGATCGGTTTGGATTTAGCATGGTTCTTCTTGAATTTGATGTGCCCTGGTTTAGATGTAGGCTCCTCCACCACAGTGGATACGTAGCCATCCAATTCATGTTCCTCCAAAATGTTCAAGACGGTCTTCTGGTCGAACAGAGATCGATGCCATGGCTCTCAAGTATTGCGCTCAACTCCTCAGGATCTATGTAGGCTCAAGTTTTCTTGACAAATATTAGCTCCTTCACACCCTGATCTCTGATACCATGTTAATTTTTGAGCAAATATGATGAGATTTTAAATTTAAAACTTTAAGTCCGGAAATACTGAATACTTAGAATCAATGAACCATTCAATCACATGAAACATTCAACCATAACACAAGATGTACCCTAGGGAAAACCCTCAATACAATGAGGATGAATAACCCTAGCAAATATTCAGAGTATAATTATGATAGATAGCAGAGAATGTCTTTTACAAAATAGCATATTGCTTTCGGCACCCCAGGTGCTAGATAAGAGAGAATACATAGCAATAGAGAATAGAGATAAACTGTATCAACTTGCCATGTTCCTATCACATTAATAACAAGCAAGAATCACTTCTATGCAAGTTGTAGCAAATGGTTGCATGGGTAATGGTGCATCACATGCAAAAACTACGAATTTCCTTCTTGGAGAATTATCCTGCACAAATCGAAGTGCATTTCCTTCAAGGGAGAAGAGAATTCGCTTCACATTGGATTCATCAATCATGTATAACATATTTATATATTATTCTCATGCATCGACTTCTATTTTTAGCTTTTGAATTCATAATGAACTCACCCTCCATCTTGATGAATCAATATTGCATGAAGAAGAGAGCTCCACTTCTCATGCAATGCATTAACTCATTGAACTGATTCTTAGGATGAACTCGCCCCTTAACTGAAATCTTCCCCACTTAGTTAGGTGGCTAACTTAAGTGTCTTCATGCAAGTGTTGCAAATCAAGTGTCGTCTTTTAGTTTAACATACGTGTCATCTTTTAGTTTAACATAAGTGTTGTCATGAAATAACGCTTAGTTAACTAGATCTTCTTTGTTATCACTTATTTAAATCTGTTTAACTGATTCTTTCTTGTTAACATCACTGTAGTGATCAATTCGAGTTTTCTAATTAACTGAGGCCTACATTGTGGCTTTAACTGAAGCTTAACAATTTGAGTTCACTTAGTCAATATGTGTTAACTTTAATTATCTATCATATCATATTATACTTAGAATATTTGTCAGATGCTGTGATCATATTATATTACTCTCGTACCAAATGATCATATGCTAAAGTAATTCACTCTAGAGGTGGCCAATCTCTAAAGGATACTTAATAGCAATTGGTGACCATGGTTACTAATCACACAACATTAATGCTTCAACATGCAAAGAATATACCTCTATAACTGGAGGTCCACCCCATTGGTACCTACTATAACTAGAGGTCCACATGAGACTCTGACTTGACACACAAGTCCTGAGCCTTCTCCAACAAGACTTTACAACATCATCACTTTGATACATCAAAGCATTCACCTCAACACATGAGGAATAAAATTTTACAACTGAAGGCATAGTCATTCTTGAGTCCAACTCAAGAATCTACTCCAATTTCCTGAGTCCAACTCAACCTCCCTACCTCAACACATGAGGCCCTATATTGGCTGCATAAGATTGGCTTGGAGAATGATTCGTGATGTTGTACTATTAACACAAATATCCCTTAGAAAGGATATGTGTGGTGATTCAAGACATATTCATGGCCATTGATATTAAGTGATATGAGTAGATACTAGTGGCCACCCACTTGTTCCACTGATTTAGAATGGTTCTACATCTTGGCAATTTTACTACAATTTTTCAAGTCCCAACCTTTTGGCATGTTTTTGGGAAATTTTCCTTGCATTTTTGGAAACTAATGCAGGGCATGAAATATTTGATTATGTGGCCTAAAAAATTCATAAATCATGGTTGAAGCTTTGTAATGGTCCAAGAAACTACCTAAATAGAGTTTTTATGCAAAATTTGCATCCCCAAGAATTCGCTTTAAGGATAGGGCAAAAGTTGCATTAGGACCCAAGTTTGGGTTAGGGTTTTTTCATCCCATGGAATAAAATTTGTTTTAAAATGAAATTTTGGCCTTTTGTAATGTATTATTGGGAATGAGAGTAGCCAACACATCTCTATTTAGAGATAAGCTACCACCATTCTAGCTAGCTTGTATTGCTTTGCATTTTACAGTCTTTTTCCATTTCATTCTAAATAGAATTTGGGTTTTACTTTACTACTATGTTCTTTGCAGTATCTTTGTGTTTGTTTCCATTATATTTTTTCCTTCATTTTGTTCTCTATATGATCTATATCATCGAGAGTATTTGTTTACAGTGTAAAGCTCTTGTTTTACTCCCTTGACCATGGTAGGGGCCTGGAGACCCATTCTTATTTTGTAAAACATATTAATGGTGCCTATATTCCTAATTTATGTTCTTTTTCATAGACATTGAGCATGTGAAAGCTTCATTTAGGGCCTAAGGTCATTTTTTCCTCCCTCAACCACGCTATAGGCCATGACTCTCATATGTGTTGTGAAAACACTCCTAATGACACTGTCTTGGTATCACCCTAAGGCCTAAATCCCTTAGACAGGATATGTATGTTGTTTGAGGTCTTTTTCATGGTCATTGAGCATAAGAAGCTTTGTTTTTTCCCTAAGAACCTTGTTTTCCTCCCTTGGTCATTGAATAGGCCTCAAGACATGTTCTTATTGTGCAAAAAAGACCAATGATGTCAAATATCCCCCACTAAGGCCCAAAACATACTAATGGAACCAAATATCCCCCTAGAATCCAAATATCCCTTAGGCAGGACCTTTGTGGTGGTTTGAGAACTTTTTGATGGACATTGACATATAAAAACTTCATTGAAGGCCTAAGTACCTTGTTTTAATCCCTTAGCCATGGTATAGGCCCCAAAACCCTTTTCTATTATGAAAAACATACTAATGGTGCCAAAGATCCCCCACAAAGGATAAAAACATACTAATGATGTTGAAACCCCTTCCCAAAGCCTGGATATCACTTAGAGAAGATGAGTATTTGTGGTGGTTTTAGACATTTTTCATGACTATCACTATCAAGAAAAAACAATTAGTGCCTAAAACCGTCATTTTCCTACCCAAGCCATGGTAGGGGTCTGTTGATGGGCCTATCTAACCATTCGTCAATGTAAGAGGGATAACTTGATCCAAGGTTCTAAATAGACCCTTAGTCATTTGATATAGCTACTCGTGACGTGTATCTAGGCCCTGTCTCCACTAAGAAAATGTTGCTCTCTAACGAGAGACTTAATCTTTTGAATTGTTCTAATTTCCCAAATGTAATTTTAATCTAAACGAAATGAAATCTAATCTAATGCAAGAAATATACAAAAAGCATATTTAAACTATTTAATCAAATCCTATATCGGGAGATTAATTAGAAATAAATCATATGCATAAGAAACTGATTATGTCGTCAGTTTACTAAAACAAGTTTGAATAAACAATAATATTTTAAGCACGTCAATATTTCAAATCCAGACAATAAATAATCATCATTGGTCTTGCATACATTTCTTATACATCAAATTATCAACCATTTTAGACAATCAAATAAGAGATATTAAATACCGAAATTAGCAAAATATTCATATTTAATTTACACTGAGCTACATAAGAATGAAACAATGTCACGTAACACAATTAAATGCATCAAATAATTGTAGTAGTAACCCTTAGTTTATGATTCCTCTCGCATAAGAATATTACAGAGTTTTTATATATGTCCAAGGATCACTTTTGGCAGTGCCTCCTTATTTCTTCCTTCAAATAAATATTACAAAAGATACAATGTTCAAGAAAAATAAATTCCTTCTACTCTGTGGAGACCCCCTATTAATATATGTGAATTCATGGATTTATAAGCATCTAGTGCTAGCATAAATTCCTGGTTCCTCTAAAATTTATTGGACCTCTCTCCATATCTCGGGCCTCTTATCTCGATCATCCTTCTCAAGAATATTTTCATGGCACCATATCCCTGTATTTTGTGTTCTTGGTTATTTCACGCAACTACAGGATTGTTGGAATATTCTCACCATCTTATTTTGGTTTTGCATGCATGCATTCCATGCAACACTCCATCCATCCATGCATCAACAGTTGAGTATCCTAGCACCTAGTCCCTATTTTGCCCCCTGGAGCTTTTTTTTGGCCATCATTATCCCTCCTAGCCACTCAGAGCGCCTTGTTTCCATCACTAGATTTCCAATGCAGCCTCATGCACATATTTAGGATTTTTGACAGTCAATTCCATGATTTAGGGAACCTTGTTCCCTTGATTGCTCAATTAACTGATTGTAGCTCCTAGTTTGTTTGCTAATAAGTGTAGGAGCGCCCTCCTTGACCATTGAAAACTATTTATGCGCCTCCTTGGAGTCTCCTCCCCTATTTTGGTTCCCACATGATTCAGTTATGCTCAGTCCTACTCTAGTTTACTAATTATTCATCATCGGTGGCCACTAAACCT
This sequence comes from Larix kaempferi, assembly GCA_027924585.1. Taxonomy (NCBI): domain Eukaryota; kingdom Viridiplantae; phylum Streptophyta; class Pinopsida; order Pinales; family Pinaceae; genus Larix; species Larix kaempferi. Next base: position 2,943,697 of record BSBM01000191.1, read on the forward strand.
TATCGAGAGATGGTTCCAATGTAAACTAAGCCTAGACTTGAGGTGAATTCGAATCCTCCTAGGTGTATCGAATTCAATCATATTGTAACATTCATTGATTGCCAGCTTACAGCTGATTAATGTATCAACAACAATTTTTCATGTGTGTTTCAATTTTATGAGTGAATTGATCCATGTTCTTGTCTAATTCTTCTCAGTAATTACATTGTGAAATTGTCAGGTTTGTTTAGTTCAGTGATCTACCCCCATGGAATTTCACACGGTATCAGAGCTTGGGAGATATTTTTGAGTTGCAGTAGTTGCAACAGTAGCAACAATTTATTGAGCAGTTGTTTTTCAGTAGTGAACCAGAAGCCTTCGGATTTCCATAGCAAATCTCAGTGCCATTGCATTGAATTCATTGGAGAAATCCTTTGAGGTCTAGATAGGTGTGAAAGATCCAGATAAAAGTGCTTATTGTCCTAAAGCAGTGTTTAATATATTCTGTAATAATCCTCCAGATAAATTTCCATTGTTTTTACAAGTTATTCCATCATCACAAGTGCATTCAGTCGGCTACTATGGATCTCACCTTGATTCCCAAGATCACTCCTTTCAACTTATTTGAATGGAAGGAACAAATGGAGATCTTCATGCGAAGTATAGGTCTCTATAGAGTGTTACAGGGCATTGAGGTCGAACCAAATGGTGCTACAGAAAAGGCCAAGTATCTAAACAAACTTGATGAAGCAGTTGGATTGCTATGCCTCAGCATTTCCAAAGATCTACTCTTTCATCTCTCCGGTTTGAAAACTCCCAAGGAGGTTTAGACAAAGCTCAAATACTTATTTGGGAAACAAGATGGTTTGAGAGGACACCAATTGGAAAATGAGTTGATCTCACTGAGCCGCAACAGTTTCGAATCCATCACATATTTATTCACAAGATTCAAGAACTTGGTTGTGCAACTAAAACTATGTGGAATTGAGAAAGAATACAAGCAACTGATTCTTTCTATTCTTTCAAAATTGGGATCGTACTATTCTGTTTTTGTATCCACATTCCAAATAGAAAATATTTCCATTCCAAACTGGAAAATTCCCACTCTAGATGCATTCATCCTCTCTCTCATAAAGGAGTAGGACAAATTGGTGCAAATGGAACTAATAAAACCAAAGAGGGATCAAGCTCTTGCTGCAGGAGAATGAAAGAATGCGAATGGTAAAGGAAAAGAAACCCTATGAGTAGAAGTTAAGGGAGACTCCCAAACAGTCAGAGGGAACCTCGAATCCAAAGAGAGTCAAGCAAAACCAGAAAGAGAAGAACAAATGTCCATATTGTAACAGAGGTTTTCATCCAGAAAGTGCTTGCATGAAGGAGAGCATTTATATCATGGATTCATGGCCCAGCTTCTAGAGAAAAAAAATCTTCCAGTATCTGCAAATGCTAGAAGAAAATAATATGATCCTATATCAGAGGACAAAGAGAGGTGTCATGCACTCATGGCTGGCACTTCGAATGAAACCTCCTTAATCATAGATTCTGGAGCATCCAGACACATGTATGCTTCCAAGGATCTATTCTTTGAATTCGAACCCACTGTTGGGCCTTCTATCCTAATGGGAGATGATGCTGAAGTTTCCTCAGAAGGTATTGGAAGGATCAATATGGAACATGGATACTTCAATGATGTTCTCTATGTGCCTACCCTAGAAGCTAACCTCCTTTATGTTTATCAAATGACCCATACAAGAGTTCCCAATAAAGTAATTTTTACTCCTAATGCGGTTGAAATCCAAGAGATCTCTTCTGGGAAGATCATTGCACAAGGCATTGCAAATCACCATTCTAAACTCTATGAGTTCTCTCATTTCTTGCCTTACTAAAAAAAAGTGCACTTATTACTCATGCAAATGAAGTGAGCATACTTGGCATGAGAGGTTTGGGCACCTCAACTACAAATATTTGCAAGAATTGCACAATCAGAAAATGGTTGAAGGGATTCCAAACATCAGATTTTCTAAAGGCACCTATAAAGGTTGCTTGATTGGTAAGCAACCATAGCACAAGTTTGATAAAGGAAAGGCAAAGAGATCCTCATCTCCTCTTGAGTTGAGTCACAATGACATATCAGGACCTCTTCCTCACATATCTTTGAATAATGCAAGATACATCTTAACATTCATAGATTATTATTCAATATTCAGTTGGGTATATTTTCTAAAGTTGAAGTCAAAAGTCTTTGAATACTTCAATTTTTTTTAAAGCTTTTGTAGAAAAGTTCACTGATAATAAGATCAAGGTCCTTCGTACTGACAATGGAGGAGAGTATGTGAAGAATGAGTTTCAGTTATTTTGTGCAGATGAGGGTATTGATATGCAACACATTGTTCCTTACACACCACAGCAGGATGGTGTAGCAGAGAGAAAGAACGGAAACTTGAAAGAAATGGAAACATGCATGCTTGAGTCTAAATCTTTGGATCCTAGACTTTGGGAAGAAGCTATCAGCTGGGCTTCATACCTCCATAATAGAGTTCCTCACAAAGGCCTACAAGGAAAAGCTCCTTTCGAAGAATGGATGGGATACAAGCCAGATGTGTCTCATCTGAGAATCTTTGGATCTAGAGCATGGGAAAGGATTCCTTCCGAGAAGAGGAGAGCCTTAGAGCCACAAAGAAAAGAGTGCATATTGGTTGGTAGTGCACAAAATGAAAATGCCTACAAACTGCTAGATCTCTCTACCATGCAAACCTTCCTTGAGAGAAGTGTCAAGTTTGAGGAGTGGTCATTACCGCATGATTCCCACCACGTCGAAGAAGACAACTTGCCAACTACTCCACCACATCCTATTGAACAAGATAACGAAGCATCCTCTCATGAAAGTTAATATTTTGACTCAGAAAGTGAAGATGAGAGAATGCTAGATCCATATCTACAAGATCCTGAAGATCTAGCACCTGAAGATCCACCTCCTCTTCCAATATGGGATTCTTAGACCCTTGAATCTGCAGGTGATATTGTTGGAGATCCACAAGATCCAAGAAGAACTAGATATAAGTTTCAAAATGAAACGTTTGCACTCTCATACAGATCCATTTCTTACTGACATATGTTCTCTTATGATTGGACCATATCCAAAAACCTTCTTTGAGGCCTCCCAATATCCAATATGGATATCAGCTATGCATGAAGAGTACCAATATCTTCAAAGGAATTAGAGTTGGGAGCTTGTTTCTCTTCCTCCTGGAAGGAAGCTTATTCAATGTAAGTGGGTATAAAGAACAAAGATGGGCTCATATGGAGTCACAAGAAAGTACAAGGCTCGCTTGGTTTCTAAATTTTTCTCACAAGTTCAAGGGATTGAGTATTCAGAGACCTTCGCTCCTGTTGTAAAGTTGGACTCCATCCGTCTTGTTTTGGCTCTTATTTCATCCAAGCACTGGGAAGTGCATCACATGGATGTGAAGAGTGATTTTCTTCATGGAGATATAGAGGATGAGATATACATGAAGCAACCTGAAGGATACATTGATGATCCTTCATTAGTGTGCAGATTAAGGATGTCCTTGTATGGGCTCAAGAAGGCTCCTCGAGTATGGTATGCTAAGATGGACTCGTTTCTACTGTCACAAGATTTTCAGAGATGAAAGTCTGGTTCGAATGTCTACATGAGACATGATGGTAACTCTCTACTCCTTATTGTACTCTATGTTGATTATTTACTAATTACAAGGAGTCTCTCTTCATTTCTTAGATCTATCAAAACAACCTTGCACAAATCCTTCTCTATGTCATATTTGGGACTGCTAAAGTAGTTTCTTAGTCTTGAAGTCTCTCAGAGTGATTCACGAATCAATATTTCACATTGCAAGTATACATCATATCTACTTGACAAGTTTCATATGACGGAATGCAAACCAACAACATTTCCTTTTCTTTCAGGTATCAGTCTTAAGGATGGTTCTTCTTCACCTTTGGTGGATAGTACTTTGTATCGACAACTGATCAGGAGTCTTTTGTTTCTTAAACATACTCACCCTGATATATCCTATACAATGAATGTTGTCTCCACATACATGAAAGAGGCTCATGAGCTTCACTGGAAGGCAGCCAAAAGGATCTTGCACTATGTGCAATGGATGGAGACCTATGGTATTCACTATGCAGCTGGGTATCCATTGAACCTAGTTGGGTATACAGATTCATATTGGGATGGAGACAGATTAGATCGGAAATCTACATCAGGTTTTGTCTTCATGATTGGATCTGGTCCTATTTGTTGGTCGAGCAAAAATCAAACTGCTCTAGCTCTTTCATGAGCGGAGGCCGAGTATAGAGGTGGAATGAATGCAGCCACACAGTGCATCTAGTTGCGGGGCATCTTGTCGGAGTTTGGGATTCACTACAGTACTCCACCAGTCATCTATTGTGACAATCAGAGTGCTATCAGGATTTATACAGATCTAGTTCTAAGACAAAGAACCAAACAGATTGAGATACACATGCATTACATCTGAGGATTGCTGCATGATTGTACCATCACACTGCTCTATTGTCCTACATAAGAGAAGATTGTAGATATTTTCACCAAGGATTTTTCTGTGAAGAAGTTTACTTATCTCCGATCCCTTCTTGGGGTGAGTGCTACCTTGGTTGATTAGTATTTTACAGTCTATCTTGAGGGGGTTTTTTTTTCCCATTGGGTTTTCCATCTTTCCTCATTTTTTCTAGATTGTTGTAATGGGTGACCTTTGTTCTCAGTAACTAGGGCCCTAATTTCCATTATTTACATGTATTTTTCCTCATAGTCTATCTTAAGGGGGGTGTTGGAATATTCTCACCATCTTATTTTGGTCATGCATGCATGCATGCATTCCATGCATCACTCCATGTATCCATGCATCAACAGTTGAGTCTCCTAGCACCTAGTCCCTATTTTGGGCCCCCTGGAGCTTGTTTTTGGCCATCATTAGCCCTCCTAGCCACTCAAAGCGCCTTGTTTCCATCACTGGAGTTCCAATGCACCCTCATGCACATATTTAGGAGTTCTGACAGCCAGTTCCATTATTTAGGGAACCTCGTGCCCTTGATTACTCAATTAACTGACTTTAGCTCTCAGTTTGACTTCTACTAAGTGTAGGAGCGCCCTCCTTGAGAACTGAAAGCTAGTTATGCACCTCCTTGGAGTCTCCTCCCCTATTTTGGTGCCCACATGATTCAGTTATGCTCATTCCTACTCCAGTTGACTGATTATTCATCATTGGTGGCCACTGAACCTTATCGGGAAATGGTTCCAATGCAAACTAAGCCTAGACTTGAGGTGAATTTGAATCCTCCTGGGTGTATCAAATTCATTCTATTGTAACATTCTTTGATTGCTAGCTTACAAATGATTAATGTATCAACAACAGTTTTTCATGTGTGTTTCATTTTTATGAGTGAATTGATCCATGTTCTTGTCTAATTCTTCTCAGTAATTACATTGTGAAATTGTGAGGTTTGTTCAGCTCAGTGATCTACCCCTATGGAATTTCACAAGGATTACCATTCATTAAAATTTTCCTTTTTGTTCTGATGTATGCATGTGATTTAGTGGAATGAACTCTACTTATCCTTAAGAAAATAATAACACTTTCTAGAATCTTCACAAATAAAAATGATGTGGCAGAAAAAATGCCAATTCGTGGAAACAATTAGCTCCATTGATGCACCAAACATAACCCGCTGGCCCACTCCTTCCTGCTAAATCCCATGCATCACCCACACCTACGCCCGCACCATTGCGTCCCGTCTGTAGCAACCCCCTTTCGCGTTGCGCTCTCCTCGCTGCACCACGCCTCCTTGTTGCGTCACTCATCTCCATATCCCTACAACGCTCTCCATATCCCACTGCTCATCCTCTTCTCACTATGCACGCCTTTACTCCACACGTTGAACCACACTCCATGTACATTCCCTCTCATTCATTTGAACTCCATTGCTCCACTTTTCCATGCCTTTTCTCCATTGCCCATGCCTAGGGTTTAAAACACTAGTTTCACCCATTTCAAAATAATAATAATTGTAATTATAATTATTAATTATTTTAATAGTTAATTCCTATTATTAATAGTTATCATAATAATTAAGTTTCAACCTTATACATGCGCCATGAAGTCATTCAATGAAGAAATTATAATGCTTCTTGAGCAATTCAAGAGGGATAAAAATTAATTGATCACTATAATAAAAAAATATCTTAAAGAAACAATTGAAGGAAACCAAAATGCTTGTGATAGTCACATAAAAGAAGCCACCAAAGATGTAGACTCAACTTCTAAATTCAAACCCAATCGAAAAACTAAAGAAGTTCAATCAAAAAATATGAAAGAAAATAAAAATGAAGAAATAAATGCATCCACTGGTTGGAAATAACATACTACCAGTGATGGTATAAGATATTATTTCAACAAGAAGAAAATGTAGCCAAGTTGGGAAAAACCTTTAGAACTAATGACACCAATTGAGAGGATAGATGCATCCATGATTTGGAAAGAATTCACAACTCTAGAAGGGCAGAACTACTACTACAATAAAGTCACAAAACAATCCAAGTGGACTATTCCAAATGTACTGAAGATAGCTTGAGATCGGGCAAAAAAAGTAGCAGCTTTAGTTGCAAACTATGAAGGATCATTGTCCACAACTGGATCACTAGTTCCAATTGTTGTGACATCATTGCCATCTAAAGCATCTTGAAATACACCCACTCTCGATAACGACAATGATAGTTATGAGGAGAAGATATTTTAATCCAACATCTCTTGCAGAATTGGAATGAGTAGAGATGACCTAAATGAGGGTCAAACCAGTGTTGTTGATAAGTATCTCAAAGAAGCCATATGAACAGAATATGAGGAAGATAAAATAAGGGAACCTATGATAGAGACTAAAGAAAAAGACAATAATGATGATCAATGCAACGACAAGGGATAGATACCATGGTGTGCAAAGCTAGTCAAGTCCGAGAAATCAGATATTTTAGATTCATCTTCTACCTTGACTATCCTCTCACCCCAGAAAAACCTCAATGCAACATTGTATGGTGACTTCGAGTTTGAGAAGGCTCGTGAGACCTCATTTTTCAAGGTGACTTGTAAATATAATGGAAGGGGAATGCCACATTATGACATTCGAAATATGCTTGGACAAGTGCTTTCTGGAACAAAGTATGGGCTTAAAAAAATTGTGGAAAGTTTGTACTAAGTGCAATGATGACATTGATATGGTCCAAGATGAGTACTAAACTCCCAATAAACATTTTTTCAACAATGAAGGGCCAAAATTATCTCTCATTTTGTAGGCTTGATATTGATATTCACAAAAATATTCCTCATATTCATGTACAAGAAAAGTGGGGCAACAATGATAAATGTAATGGAGCAGAAATTCAAGTTTCCATTGAAGGAAATTGGACAAACTATCGTTCAAGGATAATATAGTATATGCGCAAAATGGCTGTAATAACACCATATGCTTAGTTTCTATTTTGATACATTTCGGGAACAATCGACTAGAATGCCACAATAATATTTGCACGAAGGAAATATGTCATGCCTCTAGTACCTATTGAAATGAACTACCATCTTTCTGTTGTAGATATCTTACTTATCAAGCGCCTTATTGGAGAGACGTAGAAAAGCAACCTTATCCAGTTTCTCCATCATGAGTTTGTTAATATCAACAAATCATATGCTAATCACTTAATTGGGGAATATAATCTCCATCTTGAGATCATTAAAGAGCTGTATCTAGTCATGGTTGTGACATATGAGGGTAGTCCACATGTTTTTGAAGGTCATCCATTTATTGTGGAGGCAAGAGTCAGTCTAGGTGGAAAATATGTGAAGCAGGGCATCAATGTAGTTAGATTTGTGAACCGCATTCCACTTGTGTTTAAGAAAGGGGAAGATGTCATCACAAGGACCGATATGAAGAACATCAATTGGAACAACTATAAGATTAATTAGAGACAAGATAAGATTAGTGTTTTTATGAGCATTGTAAGTAAAAATATCCCTTTCAAGGGAACTAACATAGAATATATTGGGGATGGCATCACATAAATAGTTACTTCTATCAAGTCTACTATCCAACAATGTTGTGTTCAGTTGAAGCAAAAAATATTTAGAAAACAACAACAAGTTATACAACTTGACGAGAACTTTATACTCAAAACGAGAACTCTAGCCATAAAAACCCATATTTTTGTATAATAAACAACAAAAACAACCCCGAATCAAAAAGTGGTGCAATTGATAGCACCACTTTTTGATTTGGGGTCAAAAATATAGAAATTGACCAAAACAATTGTTATTGTTGTTTGCAAAAACCTTAAAATCAAGCTTTAAATTGAAAACTAATGCTACCAGTAGCACACTTTTTCAAAAAAAGGCATTATTATATGATTTTATCATAATTTAAAATTGTACTTATTTAATCTCTTAGTAACACTTGCATTGAGTTACACATAAATTATTCAAGAATTTATTTCACCACTCTTTTCATATAAAATAAAAGAATTTATGATATTCATCATAAAATCATATATTAAACCATAAGACGTAGAAGTAGTTCATATCAAAATTCAAGCACTCCTTTAGAGTTTCCATACAAACAATACCATCTTCATAAAAAAGACAAAAATTTTCATGTACAAATATTCAAATCAACACATGGATTCTGACACACCATCAGAAACTACATTTTCTTCAGATGAATGATTGGATGAAGATGTAGATGACCCATATTCTTCTCTACTATCAATGAGTGCACCATCCGAGTCTTCATGTACGCCCAACATTTCATATGCCATATTCCTTCTAGATCTACACCTCGGTTTAGCAGACTCCCATGTTGCAACTATTTCTTGTGCCAACAATCTTTTGAAAATATCTATAGTCTTGGAGAGAAGAGTTCCTTTCTTTGTCAACAGAAAATCATTAACTAGTATGTCAACATCCTCTAATTTCAAAATGTCTATGCGACGATGAATTACATTTTGACCCTTTCTTTTTCTCTTTTTGCAAACCTTTTTCTCAATCACCATCTTCAGCTTGTACACACCATCAAATGGGTGTGTGTCTGTTGCATACCAATGTACTTCAACATATATAAATTCTTCATTTTATTTATTGACCTTCATAACTTTTGCAATCTAGAAGGATAACCACATGGATCTTCTGTGGCCAAAACTGCAATCATGCAACCCTCCTCAATATCTTGTACTGAGCCTTTGTAATGGTATTCCATCGCCTCATGTCGTGCATATGATCTTCTAGACCCAATGTACATTTCCCTTTCTTATGGTTGAGAAGACTCGACACTTTCAGGCTCAAAATTTTTCTCCGCATTTTCATTTGACATACTTTGTTGCCAACTTAATGGAGTCTGCAAAAAAATATCTCCATTTGTAGAGTTTGAAATTATATCATTTTGCTCCTTGAAAAATTATTCCCACCAAATAGAATCGGCAACATCAAAATAGTCATACGTATCTTTGATAGAATTTTTTATTTCTTCGAAGCATTGAGAATAATCAACATCTCTATTGTGTTGGCATGCATTTTGAATCTCAATAGCTGATTGCAACAACAATCACTTTGAAACATACATTTAACGACTTGGGATGAATTTCAAAAATGCTAAACCTGATGTAGGCCCCCATTCTGCACTTGTTGAGTACTTCTTACCCCATAGTAGTGTTTTCCTATGAATCTTTTTTATACGAAATTGATGCTGAAAGCTATTGTCATTAAGTTTTTCAATGCACCTTTCTTCACCATGCGATCCCAAAATAAATCTTCGCATGTCAATAGTTTCCTCCAACATTAGTACAACAGGATTTGGGCTATATGTTTTTCTAATAATTTCAGTTAATGATGGCAAGATCCCAACATTCTTCCTCCCCAATGTCAATGCAAAACGTCTAAACATTTGATCAATATGGTCATGTGTATTCCCAACAAGAAGGAATCCAACTTTAACCTTCTGAAAAATTCCCAATTCAACAAGCATGTTCAGATAACCAAACGCAATCTGATTTTTGTTTTCCTAGCTGGTGTTGTCCAATTGCAGATATAGAACTCAAGGAATATTACCAGACCAATAAGTCAGGACATGGTGAATTATGGTTATGGTAAGGTTTTCATCATTATGAATATTGGGAGCTGTAAAGTAAACCCTTGGAGACATTTGACCATTAAAAACCATACAACCAACCAAGTGAAACTGAATAAAATTTTCTTCCTTTAAATTATTTGGTATACGAACAAAATGTGGAAAAAGTATTTTTTTTAATCCATTCCATCAATTATCAAACCCATATACTTATGTGGTTCATCATAACACTTCTTGCGATGTTTGTATAACTTTTGATGTTGAACTGATTGTCGATTGCGATGTGCTTGAAGTTCTTTGACAATAGAATCTACAAATAAAATAAAAACAAAACATTGATGAGCTTTCATAATTGATATTTATTCCAAAAAATTAAAGTTGTTAGAGATGTACCTCTCTCTATCCCTTCTGATTTATCCCTTCTTTGTTTAAGAGAAGCACATATATTGCAAACCCCCATCCTTGACCTTTTAGGAATACGGACGTTGTTGAACTCTATTTTCCATAGTCTTGTAAAATATGCATATCGAATGAAATTGTTATTTCCTTCAACATCTTGAACAAATGCCTTGTATAAGTTGTATATTTCCCGCCTTGAGAAATTATCTGGAATGTGTATGGTTTCTCTATCTAGCATACTCTCTCCATGCTTAGAAAAGAAGTCACACATCCATGACATTTCAATGTTTGTTATCGTCCCACTAGCTCGTGCATGATATTATTTATAATAAAATTAGGATCCTTTTCTAGCCTTGTTTGGATACTTGATAGTCGAAGATTACCAATTGAGTGGATTCTTTTGAATGCCCTTCTACAAAGCAAAATACTTCCATTGCGATAATCATAACTTGCCTTTGTATAAATTATGCACCCTACCAAATATGAATTTTGCATATTTTTTCTCATTGACATATATGCTCGCCTTTTCTCTAAGGCATAATTGTAGTGTACTTGTTTCAGACAATTTTTTTGGAAACACTCACTTGAAATCAAATTAGTAATAGAATTGGGACTTGTGAGCAAATATTTCCTAGACCTTGTATAACTAGAATGCTTTGGATTGATATAAAATGGCATAGTCCTACACTTAATCTTGCTCATTGGTACAATTTGCCTTTGTGTTTCATGTACCATTAAATCATCCTCATTAGAATGAATATCCTCATCATTATGAGGAATATCATCCCTCTCATTGAGATTATCATCACCAAAATTAGTAGGAGAATGATTATCCTCATTAGTATCAAGTTTATCACTTGTGGTTAAATCAACATCATTGACAGGTTCATCATCACCAAAATCATCTCCTGTCCCATTAAAATCCTCGCTTGGAGGAAAATCATCATCAATGCCATCAAAATCCTTGCTTGGAGGAAAATCACCTTCACCATTATTGGTGCCTTCATCCTCACTAGAATCATCATCTGTCCCTTTAAAATCCTCGCTTGGAGGAAATTCATCATCACTGCCATCAAAATCCTCGCTTGGAGGAAAGTCATCATCGGTGCCATCAAATCCTCGTTTGGAAGAAATTCATCTTCACCATTATTGGTGCCTTCATCCTCACCAAAAGCATCATTTGTCCCATTAAAATCCTCGCTTGGAGGAATATCATCATCGATGCCATCAAAATCCTCGCTTGCAGGAAAATCATCATCACTACCGTCATAATCCTCGCTTGGAGGAAAATCATCTTCACCATTATTGGTGCCTTCATCCTCACCAAAATCATCATTTGTCCCATTAAAATCCTCGCTTGGAGGAAAATCATCATTAGAGCCATCAAAATCCTAGCTAGGAGGAAAACCATCTTCAACATTGTTGGTGCCTTTATCATCACCCAAATCATCATATGTCCCATTAAAATCCTCACTTGGAGGAAAATCATCATTGGTGCCATCAAAATCCTTTCTTGGAATAGAAACATTATTAGTCCCATTAAAATCCTCACTTGGAGGAAAATCATCATTGGTGCCATCAAAATCCTTGCTTGGAGGAGAAACATTATCAGTCCCATTAAAATACTCGCTTGGAGGAAAATCACCATCGATGCCATCAAAATACTTGCTTGAGGGAGAAACATTATCAATCCCATTAAAATCATTGCTTGGAGGAAAATCATCATCGGTGCCATTAAAATCCTCGCTTGGAGGAAAATCATCTACACCATCATTGGTGCCTTCATCCTCACCAAAATTATCATCGGTCCCATCAAAATCCTCGCTTGGAGGAAAATCAAGTTTGTTGTCTTGTAAGTCCTCGCTTGGAGGAAAATCTTGGCTTGAAGGAAAATCATCATTTGTGCCTTGAAAATCTTAGCTTGGAAGAAAATCCTGGTTTGGAGGAAAATCATTGGTAGTGCCTTGAAAATTATCTCTTGGAGGAAAATCAGCGTTGGTGCTTTGAAAATCATCTCTTTGAGCAAAATCATCATTGGTGCCTTGAAAATCATCACTTGGAGGAAAATTGTCATCATCTTCCTCAGTGTCTTTAAAATCCCCACACGGAGGAAGGTCTTCATCATCATCATTACTGTCTTTAAAATCCTCACTCGGAGGAAAATCATCATCAGTTCCTTTGAAATCCTCACTCGAAAGAAAAATTTCCACCATCTTCATTTACATCTTCAAACATTAAGATTGATTCAGATGAGTCCATTATTTTTCACTAAAAGGTATAATGATAACTCAAAACAGAAAAAGAGAATGAAATTTTCTTACACTCCTCATCAAAAAGTACAATGGTGCAACTGTCAACCCCCAACAATCTTATACCTAAAAGAACGAAATTTTCCCTCCCAAACATTCCCTCCAAAATTTACCTTCAAAATTTTCCCTCCAAATTTTTCCTGCAAAAATAATCACACATTTCTAACGCAATCATAACACTATTAAAAATAATTTAATCTATCGTATAAAAAATTGTAATAATACTAATTAAATGACATGTAAACAATGCTATACAAACTTTGTAATACAATATTAGTTATTTACATTAATTTTTTAAACTTGCAGTCATAACACTAGTCAAATATCATTTAATGTCATCCTCTTTAAATTTATAAATAATGCATTAGCTAATTACACATTTTTTAATCCCGCATTCATAAAACGAATAATGTTAAATTTAATATTAGCCATATAAACTATTTTGTTTTTCTATTATTCACGTTTGAAATTTTGAGCAATTTAATAGTGCTTTGAAGGTTAGTTTTCCTTTTGGTTTGTAATAAGTCTTTCTATTTTATATTTCCTTTGGCAATGTTTTTTCTGTGCTTTTATCGTTTTTTTTAATCCCACATTCATAAAATGACAAAAAAACTTATTTTATGTTATATAAATGCAGTTTGGTTTTCTATAGTCACACTTTCCAAACATTGATCCACAAGGATTTCAAGACCATCGAAGAGCTTCAAACATTGTCAAGGTTAATTAACTTTTTTATGGAATGTAAATGTTTTTTTTTAAATACTTTTAATTTCTAAAGTTTGATGTAATTTTTTTTTTTTTGGGCTTCAGCATGCCCTTTTAAAAACTTGGGTAGTATTTTTTTTTTTTTTTGGCTCCGAGGGCTCGTGCACCCAAAGAATGGCCCTAGGGCACGCCCCTTTGGGCGCACGAGGGAGGAACTAAGCTCCTACCCTCAAGCCCCTTTGAACAGACATCCCATAGCCCTCGGGATATACATAACCCATGGGCTATGGATTGGGTGCCCAAAGGGACACCCAATGCATATCCCATGGGATATGCATAGCCCGAGGGATATGCATTGGGCACACACCCAATGGGCAGTGCGATTCAGCTCCACCCTCGGGCTCTCTTTGGTCACCCAAAGCGCTCGCCTAAACAGGAGACACAATTTTGAGAATTGCGTCGCCCGTTTGGGAGGGCACTGTGGGCGCCCAAAGGGGGCCCGGGGGCAGAGCTAAGCTCGCCCCCGAAATCGTGCCGCCCATTTGGGTGGGTGTTGTGGGAGCCCAACGGCCCTACCCAATGGGCGACATGATTATGAGAATTGCACCGTTCATTGGGGGAGCGTTGTGGGTGTCCAAAGGGGGTCATGGGGGGAGCGGAGCTTCACCCCCGGGCCCCCTTTGGGCACCCACAACGCCCGACGGGCGGGCGCTATGGGCGCCCAAAGGGCACTTGGGGGAGTAGTGCTTCCCAAAGCGGCGGGTCCGCCCGTAGAATAGCCCAAGGGCTATGCATTGGGTGCAAGCACGCCCAACGCATAGCCCATGGGATATGCATTGGGCCAAAGGCGTAGGAGCCCAATGCATAGCCCATGGGCTATGCATACCCCAAAATGAATGCATAGTCCATGGGCTATGCATTGGTCACTCAAAGGGCCCAAGGGGTGGAGTTGTGCACCCAAAGGGGTGAGTCTTAGGGATTCCCCTTTGGGTGCACCAAGGCGGAGCTAAGATCCTTTTCTCGAGCCCCCTTTAAAACTAAAAAAAAATTATGCTTTTTGTAACTATATGTTTACTTTTTTTGTAAAGTGCAAGTATTTTTTTTAAACATATACTAATTTTTTTAATTCTGACTATAGGGAAAATGGCATCAAGAAAGCTATTTGTAAACATCTCTGGAGCGAGATCATCGATGAAGTCATCGAAAAAAACAGTTGAGCCATCTGAGAATGTTGCACGTGATGAAGTTGTATCCGGTGATGATTTAAGCCAAGAATGGAAACACGCACCAGATGAAGAGAAAAAAACACTGTTCTTGGTTTCTAAAAGAGAAATATCAAGGCAACCTAGACAATATTCACTTATATTGTGCTACATTTACATATCTTAAAAATGATTATCACTCATTGGGATTGTTGCGAGATATTTGTTTGGTGTCGGGTAAAGACATTGTTTATGCACTAGTGAAACAAACTAAAACCTATGTCAAAATATGATATTCTTTGAAGGTTTAAAACTATAAGGTCGATGAAATTTTCACAGAATTTTATGTAGGAGTTGTGCACGATATTGAGCGTAAGAGTGTAAGTTTCTATATTTTTATATCTTTTTGAATTTCTTATAGTTTGGATTATATGACACTGTAATAGATTTAATACAATAATGTTTTTATTTCGCAGGATTTTTCTATGCCACTTTCCCATATTTTGAAGGGAATGTATTCTACAGAAGAAAATCCGATGGATGTCGTTAATGTCGCTCTTCATAAGGGAGAAGCACCAAAGAAGGGAGAAACACCAAAGCAGAAATGAGTGCAAAATGTCCATACTGAAAAAGTACAAGTAAAGAAAGGAAAAGGCGTCCAACAATCAAATGAAGTGCCTAGGAAGATTACATTCAAAAGGATATCTCGCCGAACTAAACATGATTGATAAATTGTTGCTGATGAGGATGTTACTTCTGCTGGTAAGAGTAACAAATGCTCTTCCAAAAGACCTATGGATGAGGATGTTTCCATTCCTGATCAACATGTTGTTCTTTTAGATACAACTGCTTCAAGACATAAAAGGAGGAGACAAGATGTTCAATCCAATGTTGAAAATCATAGTGAAAGCTCAGGGGACAGTTTGGAAATCATCACTCTAGGTGGTGATCTAGATGATGGTGTTGTCAAGACAAGACAAAATGATATTCAAGATCGATTACAGAGGGATAAGTTGGTTCACAATGGGCATACATTTGATTTAAATGTGAATCAACTTTATAGACCCACATAAGGCTAGGATAAGTATCAAATTAGGAAACCACATCGTTTGCATGTTCATAACTTGAAAGCATTGATGAGGTACAATCCCTATGTACATGTGGTTGAATACCTAGTTCTTATTGACCCAAAATATGTTCCTGTTAGAGATTCATTTGACAAATCAAGATGTTTTGATTACAACTACTATGTTTTGGGGGGGAATCATTCTGTTGAAGCTATAAGAGAATTGATGCAAGAGTTTCCCCAAAACCCTATTTTTCAAACAGTGAAATGCATCATTTACACTGGTTTAACATATGTGGAAGCAAAACTATTGGCATGGGATCACAACATAGATAGTGACTATAGGATGTCCATGAAATTAATTCAAAGGGTTAGATTGATCCACAATGAATTTGAACAAATATGTGGTGGGGATAGATCGAAAGTTGTTGTAGATTTCCAAAAACAATTTTGTATGGAAATAGGTATCCCTATTAAAGAGGATGTGTGAAACAAAAAGGTTTGAAAGGAAGTGATGCATTTAGAGTTGTAGATAACTATTTTCAGTTGGCATTTAGAACGGGACCCATATGGGATTTGATTGATGACATATTTAGCATGTGGGAGAATATCGACGTAAAAAATTACAAGGTAAAAAAATAAAGCAGTTGCATGGAGCAGTAGTCAAGGAGGCCCTGACCTCAATAATTTGCCATAAGATATGACCATAACACCTTGGAGATAATTGCACAGTGTGAACGATGAAACACTTATATCTACAATATTCTCATGTGTAAAGTCAGGTGAATTATCCATGGAGGAAATGTGCAATGAATTTGAAAAGTAAGTTTATAGGTTGTTTTTATGTTTTAAAATTTATTTTTTGAGTTTAAGATTTTTTATTAATTAAGCATTGTTTTATTATTAGATGTGATTGTAAACATCATTTATTTTTACATCATGTCGTCATAATGCTTACATGAAGATACAAGAGGATATGGTTATAATGTTGGGTGAGAAGAGTTGGGATGATGTTAGATGAAACTATCCATATTCAAGCTCCATATAAAACTTAAACCATTTTTTTGTTGCATACAAAAAGGTATGATGATTTATGATATATTTTATTTTATTTATTTCGAAGTCAATTCATTTCTATTTTATTACTTATAGATATAATTTTGTTTCAAAGATGCCAAAGAAGAGTACAATACTCGAGTATTTCAAAGTTCATATTCAAAGAGCCAAAATAAAACGACAAAGAAGACACCATCATGCAAACGTTGAACTTGATGACACCCTTGATCATCACGTTTGGAATGAGATCTACACTGTGCAATATAAAGTGATTTTGGGTGATTGTGCAAACATTGTAAATTGTATTCCCAAAAAGGAGTACTCCCTAGTTATTGTAGATATCCATAATGGACATGGATACAATATCAAAAACATTACTTATGAGTACCAGTCATTCAATAAAGTGGTTTCGGGATTTCGGGACGTCACAACATCACCTCTATGGAGATTTCTTGTTTTCCATTCATATGTACAAGGAGGAGTAGTGCTAACAACCTTCAAGGATAAAGCAAACTCAAAGAAACAACTGTATCGGTAAGATATTTGCAGTGTATTATTAAACATTTGAATTTAAAAACCAAATTTATTTTTCTATATGTTAATTAGATTCTTATCTATTTCTGTTATAACAGGCATAACCCTAATATTCGTAGCTCCAACAGTGATCCATTTATGAGTGATACTAAAAAAATACATCTTGTATGTTGGACAAAAGATGAGACCTATGAATCTCTTTTAATCAATGAAAAGAGTGAAGGAAAATATAGTCAAGTATTGTCTTATAATGTCGTGGTTAAAAAATTGACATATGAAGAAAGAGATTTGAAAGGAGAGATTGTAAACAACTACGAGAAGCCACAAGCATTGATTAATTATCTCATAGATACTTTTTCAAAAGAAGGAGTTTGGGTTTCAGATTTGTTGTCGGGATCATGTAATATTTATGATATTACATATGAAACTAGTGTCGTAATCTAAATTCAGTAATACAGATTTTTTAAATTTATGTTTCATTATGCTATTTTTTTTGTATGCGATGATTAGGTACAACAATAGCATGTTCGTTACAAAAATGAAGAAATTGCATATCCATTGATAATGATCCACTACAGTGCAATTATATCAAGCAAATAATTAAAGCTATGAAAGTTCTTCCAGATGACATGCAGGAAGTTGGTTTGAAGAAAGGAGAATTTAGTGAGTCACTTGTGGCAAAGATGTCAAAAGAGCCTCAACCTCCTTTAAAATGGATGTTCGGCAAATATCACTTTGGGCATTTTTCAGAAGTAGAGTACCCAATGGAAGAACACATTGAGGTCCAGGAAGAGAGCCAACCAACAGAAAATGTCAATTTCGATAAAGATTTCGACCTGCATGATATTGTTGATTAGTTTCATATCGTTGAGGAAAATGTCAAAGTTGACAAATTTTTGATAATATATTTTTGTAATGTTTTGAATTTAAGATTTTATTTTGAGAATAACTGTTATGTTTTTAATATGCTATTTAGAAATATATGGTATACGCTTTGTTGAGTTTATGTGAATCATCACTTTATGGAAAATAATGTTAAATAGTATCATTTTTATACATCAAATAGCGGAAAATACGTTGAAAAATGGTTTGAAATGTCTTTTTTTTTTCTCATTTTTTAAAGGAAATTTCCCCAAAACTATCTTCTTTAAGATAAAAGTTTAATGAAAAGACTTTGAAAATGCATATATTTTTCATTCTAACTAGCTTCTAAATCTTTAAATTTTTTTAAAAAGGGTGTGTTTTTGCATTAAAACTAGCTACTAAATGTAGATATTTTGTAAAATTTGAAAAAATTCCTTTGTAAATAAAAGTTATAATTTTCTTATGATCAAGAAGTTTCAAAATCACAAAAAAATGCCTCAAAATGAAAAATGGTGCTACCAGTATACACACTTTTTGAAACAGAGGTTAAATACTAAAATTGACCCCCCCAAAAAGAGAACAATGTCGGGTTCTTGTCAAGTTGTATAACTTGTTCAACATGAATGCAAGTGGAAAGAGCATAAATGAAACTTGAGCAAGTACATACATGATGTGTCATGTGCTATATATGATGTTGTTTATGTTTCCATACGGATTGATGTGAAGAATGTTGTCATCGAGTTGATTGACATGGACTTGTTGAAGAATAATATGGACATTTTTGTTGAAATATTTGGAATAGAAACACCATACTTGCTTATTGATAGTATACCTAATGCAAGAAATGATCAATATTTTTGTGGAGGTTACAATGCATAGACAAAGTATCTAGAAAACAATGTAAGTTGATAAATAACTAAGTTCAAGAAGTGGTTGAACAATTCAATGACGTTTTGAGGACGAAAAGACTTTAAGAGGGTGGCAATGTTATGAACATTAAATAATAATAAAATACAAATAAATAATCATTAATAAATAATTAATTATAACTAGTATTAATAGGATGTGACTCCTCATTCCGGTGCCCAAGCCGTATAAAAAGCGGGCCATCATTTGAAAATATCATCTCATTATCTTTCACTTATTATATATATATATATATATATATATATTCCATTATTACATAAATTGTGTATTGCAAACATGGACTCTTTACAACAAAGTGTGTATAATTTTTAATTTATTTCACAACCGTAATAAGTTGGATTTTTCAAAATTTTAATTATAAACAATGAAGATGTTTCATGAATTTTCATCAGCAATGCATGGTTTTATTATTTTGTGCATGATGCACTATGTCAATATTAGTGCGTGGATGCTTCAATTCAAGTCTAGAGTATCAGTCTTGTAAGAAGATTTTATTTTTATTGTTTTAAACATCCACAAAACCCTCCACACTTAGAAATCTCTACAAATTTTGGTTTTCAAATGTTTTCTCTTCTAATTTTAAGTCCATGATTCTCAGTTCTCTATTTCATGATCAAAGTATTAGTGTGCCATTCAATGTAGTTGTTCATGATTTTTCATCTTTGATGCTTCATTTCAATATTTGGCTTACAATTTCCCTTTTTAGTATTGGGTCATTGGTGCTTTAATTGAATATTGGAGCACAAATGCTACAATTGAATACTAAAGCAAGTCGAACAATATTTTTTTTCATTTCAATATTGGCATATTAGTGCTTAAGTAAATCTTGGAGCACCAATGAGCATCTTTACATTTCAATGTTGAGTGCATCGATGTGTCTATATAATAGGAGCACCAACATGAGAATGAATGTGAAAAAGAATCGTTTTTACTTTTACACACTAAAAACCATTAGTGTTATTTTTGCTTCACTGTAACTGAAATGTTGTGTATCCATCATACTTAGCATCTTTCTTGTCGTTGATTTGTAGTGCATCCGTTGTCCTTAATATTCATCTAGCATAATCAAATTTTCTAGTTTCCCCTTAAAAAACCCTAGGTATCCTCTTTTTCATACATTCAGTTTCATGGAGCCTTATGAGAAAACATTACATTGAGTAACTTTAGTTATCTTTTTAAACATTTTAGTTCAATTGATTATTTTTTGTAAAATCTATGTCATAGTAGGATCTAGCTACCATGGATTCCTCACAGTTGAAAGATTAAATTCATTAAGTAAGAGACAAGTGCAAACTATTACAGAATGAACAAATGATTAAAACTCAGCACAAATGATCAAAATTCCAGAAATGCACAAATGATCAAATATGAGATATTATTAACTGTCCACTATTACAATGAGTTTGGATCATCCTTATATAGAAATAGTAAGGAAAAATATCCACTTGGAGTGTCCACACTTAGATAACTTAGATTTAGCCTCAATCCCCCCTAGGTTTGACCAAATGGATCCAAAATATCCCAAACAGGTTCGAAATGTGAATGTGAACACTGGGTGAGCATGGGAGACCAAAACTGGGGTTCACACATGTGGAGGAGGTGGTTGGTAGAAGTTGGTTAGGCTTAGGCATGCCAAAAATGGCCTAGGGAGTGGCAATTGTCCACATACAGTGCATGAGCGCCCTTGGTCAATGCATTTCCTTAAAACAGGGAAAGAGGGCGCCTTAGGCATGCCGGGGAAATAAATGCTTGGATAAGCACGCCTAACAGCTAGTTTGACCACCTCTTGGCCCATACTTTGCCTCATACACTGTGAACTTGTTCAAACTTATCCAGACAAGTCCAAACCACTTCATAATAACCAGTATCACACATAGGGATGTGTTATTAACCAGTTTAGCACCTAATAACCATTAATTAATTAATGATTAAGGTACTGAAGTATAATATTGCTCTACAAATTTTTAATCTATGTTTCTCTTTAAAACTATCAAAACATCCATGGTATGCAGGGTTTGTTGTCATTACACAAGACTTGCATGGTGTGCCCAAGAATAACTATGCGCATCATTGGTCCAATATAATAACAAAACACCAATGTTCCAATAGAATAATAGAACATTGATGTTAATGTTGCAAATTCATAATTTATATCATTAATGATAGGAATTGCTATATTAGTAATGCGAATTCATAATTTATATCATTAATGATAGGACTTGTTATATTAGTAATTTAATAATTGGGTGATTTTTGTTCTAACATTTTTTTCAATCAGCATGTGTAGTTCCACTACCACATGGAGAGGAGGTGATATTCACATGAGAGGGAATGGAGGAATATCCCACACTCTTTATCTTAGGATTAGCGTCATTTCTTTTACCGTGTTGGCCCATCAAATATGTTAAGGAGGGTATCATTGAAGGTGAAAAACAAATTCATGTGACACTTGATTCATTAGTGGGATCAAGGACGTTGGGCATCTTGTTTCATGATGGGAAACTTGTTCAACCCTTCAGAGGATGATATCTATGTATCACTAAATTTTCTAAGTGGGGGAGTGAAATTCCTCAATTCTCTCATATGGTTGATCATGTTTCTACTTCGAGGCAAATGGACTACATGAGTAAGTATTGTAGCATTGAGGAAACTAGAGCAAGGTGACATAGGGTGAAAGGGGTTCTTAGTCTTTTTTATTTTTGAGCATGAGGATGTGAAAACAAACGATAATGTAATATACACCTTGATCCCTTCCCTTAGTGGTGGTGAGTAGATAGACTAGATTATCTAGGCTACAATATGCCTATCAAATTATTTACTATCACAACCCTTTTAGGTTGAGCATAATACTTTTGAGATGTCTTTGGCATGCATTGGACTTGGCTCATTATTATGGCACTAATGGGAGGTCAAGATTCCCTTAAGCATAAAAAATGGGCTACATATTTTTTTATAGGTTTCCCACCACTCAATCTTATGTTAGGTCGCTCCCTCACTTTGAACTAACCACCACTCATATATGACTTGGGAGAGATTGATTCCCAACATGGGGCAACTAATAATCCATGCAAATCCATACATTATCTAATCTAGTGATTGATATGCTTAAGCATCCAAATAACCATTTCTTGGATATTTTACCATATCCCTAAATTTTCCCTTTCAATGATGATCCCTTATATCAAAAATATTGATATAATAATATCCAATATAGTTAAGATAATTCAATTTCTCACATTTTTATTAAAACATGTATGTATGTAAAAATTATTTATAAACTAATTAATTATTTTTGTATCTTATCGTGCAGACATTAGTTTGGTTGGAAATGATATGTCCCAAGAGATATAGAAGTTCATAGTTCCCATGTTCAACCTACTATTTTTTTCTAGGTTACAATGCCTAGTGGAAGCCCCACTTACTTCCCCTTGTTTCGAGGATGGTGCATAGGGTAAACCCTAGATTCTTCAGGGCAGAAGACCAAGTCAACAATAGAGCTTGAAGTCATTAAGATAATATTCTCATTATGATCTCAATATGTCACTTACATGAATAGAATTTGGGTGGGCAAGATAATGCTCCACCCACAACCACTCGGGCTAGATCCAATTGACTCTTATGCACAACCTACTTGTGTGACTCCACTAACATTTAGAACTCAACACATTTGTACTAGCTAAAGGACCATTGAACATGAAAGGATTTTTTAGTTGAATAGGGAGTAATTTCATCAAGCTAGAGAGGCATTGTGTTAAAATGAATTTGAGCATAATGTATGTGTGAATCTAATATAGCATAAGGCATATATACTAGGATGATAGTTAGCACAAAAAACCATATGATGCAAATGTTTAATTTTCCAGTAAGTTTAATATTATTTTACTTACTAGTATTGAGTTGTTAATATTAATTACATTCATATAATTTAACATTAAACTATTTCATTTCAATAATTCACTATACTATTTTCACTGAAAAACTTTTTTTATTTTTTTGAATTATATTTAAAGGTCAACTAGTGAATATTCTAACTTTGGAATTTATAGGCTTGATTTTGATTCTTTCGGTTATTATACTTTGGGTTGTGAAAACAAATTCCACCTCTCTAGTGTACTTAAGTATTTAGTAGGAACTTGTGCATGCATTATGTATTGAAAACATGCATATAATGACACATATAATATAATATAATATAATATGTTGGTATTGTCTTATTTATGCCATCTAGATTGTAAATCCGAAAGGATCCAAATTCTTTGTTCTTGGTTGATTGTAAAACCATAGAAGATTTTTTTTTTCAAAGAAACAATTTATACTTGCTATTTCATGTGAAATCAAATTATACGTTGAAGAGCCTATGAGCTATGAGCTAGGTTGATTCCAACAACCAAATCAAACTCTTACATGGGCTCTTAAATGGGATAACAACATAAAAAACATATCGATTTCGGTGAGCATCCAAGAAAAAGACAAAACTGATCGAGAGGGTATGAAAATAACATACATTGGTCTTCACTTCATATCACAAAGTAAAAAAGGGTAGAGTTCAAATAAGTAGAGAGAAAAATAATAATCATGCATGCAACAATTCCTATGGAAAGATTATTTGGGCTGTCAATGAGAAAACAGGTACAGTGACTGCTAAAACAACTTACTCTGCCATTATTAAGAGGAAATGTATCTTTCCAAAACATTGGTGGTATAAGGAAATTTGGAGTTGGAATTTACTATTGAAGTACAAATGTTTCATTTGGTTTGTATTTCAAGATAGACTGAAAACATGGGAAAACTTAACTATGAAAGGTTGGATTGGTCCGAGCTAGTGTGTCCTTTGTAAAAAGTCTGCTGAAACTAACTCTCACCTTTTTCTGGATAGTGAATTCACCAAGCTACTGTGGGATGCTTTTTATCTCAGTTTAAATATTGATCATAGATGGGGTGGTGTTTCCTTTGCCACTAGCATGCGGAATTGGGAAAAAATTGATTTATCTTTGATCAATATGCCTGTTATCATAGCTTGGACTATTTGGTACTCAAGGAATCAAGCAATATTTGATGATTCTATCCTAAATATTGAAAAGGCTTTCAAAATTGCTATGAATTTATTTTTGACCTTTCAAAAGGAGTCTGCTCCATCAAAGAGCACAATAGTGAGTACCTTACAACTTGACTTCAAAGATCTAATGATCATTTTTTATGGTGCTACTGATGGAGGAAGATGTGCAGCGGGAGGTATAATAGAAATTAGCTAGGAACACTTTTATACCCTACAGTTCAGATGTGGAAATAGAACCAACATGAAAGCGGAACTTATGGCTCGCTGGTGTGTGATCAAATTTGCAAATTGTTTTGGTTTCCCAAGTGTTAAAGTATTTGGTGATTCTAGAGTCACCATCAAATGGGCTAGAGGAGAATGTAATCTGCAGGTAACTACTCTTTCCACTTGGTGCAGCAGAATCAGAGACGAATTGAATAATTTCTATAACATCACACTTGAACACATCTTCCGGGGAAACAACTCCTTTGTTGATAAGATGTCCAAGTTAGCACTTGAAGGTGAAGATGGATACTTATTTTGGGAGGAACATTTGGACAATGCTGTTCAGGATCATGGTTCATTATACCTTATGGGCTAGGCTAGATTCAAGTATGATATTTGGTAGATTATTCTGCTGATCTGAATTTTGAATGATGATACTTTTTGTGAAAATAACATGATAAGGACAATATATGAGCCATAAATATGTATTTATGGTGCAACTATCTTTGTACCATTTGATTCATCAATATGAATAGCAATGGTATGTTTTTTTCGCTGAAAAAAAAATCCTGAATCTAGTGACACCTTCTAACAAAGACAGGGCTTCTTTGGACAATTTATCGGCTTTAGAATTAAATTAGCAATAGTTATGTTAAACTGACAAAGAGAGATATTGAGAACCAACATCCTGAATACGCCGGAGAAGAGGCTGTAATGCAGGAGAATCAACCTGACTTTTTCCATTGAACCAATCTACAATAAATTGAGAATCACTCCAAACCTGAATATACTGCACTTCTTTTTCCAATGCGAAGTTGAGAAGATTCCAAAGAGAGAAGAGCTCAACATGAGAGTTAGTTGCACCACCAAAGTTACACTTTATAGCAAATAAATTATGAGAAGAGAGATATAAAATTGATCCAATCCCACATACTATTGGGGCACCCTGGAAGGCTCCATCGAACAACCCCTAGGGAACGACAACGTTGATAGAAGGAGGGAGAAAGATCCATGAAGTCCGAGGAAACGATGAGTGTTTCCCTTCCTTGAACGCATCAATGATATTGGTAGAAACAACAAGAGGATGCTACCTTGAGTCCTCAAACAAAGAGTGGTTTCGGGCTAACTAGATCCCCCACGTAACAAAGCGCGAAAGAGTTTGAAATGGATTTAGTGTCAAGACAACATACCGATCCTCGAAACACTAACAAAGAGAAAGTTGAGTCTAAGAACCTGGAAAAGTTTCTTATAGAGAACCTCACACCATACTGAGACAACAAGGGAGCAATCCACAAATATTAAATGATCACCTCTTCCAACCTACCATGCTAGCCAACGACATAATATGGGAGAGGCTTAAAGTAACCCTTTTCATACATTTGAGACACTCGTTGAGGATTTAACCTCTTGTCAAATCCAAATATCAAAATACATGTCATTGTAATATTTCCTTTTCATTATTTTAGTCTGTGGGCCTTCACTGAACAATAAATTCCATAGATATTTGGTTGCTAAGGCCTGACCAAGGTGCATAATTTTTTTGTTTCCCCATCCTCCAAATTCCTTGGGAAAAGAAAGAGTAGTCCATTTAATCATTGAAATGCGATTACAAATATTTTTTCCAGACCAAATAAATCAGAAGCAACTCTTGATTATCTTATTAAGGATGGATTTGAAAACTTGATCTAGAGATAGCCAATACACTTGGATGCTCTATAACACATATTTAATCAAGACTAAGCAACCTCCTAACAAAAGCCAACAGAAGAACCAAAAATAAATCTGGTCTAAATTTTTTTTAGTCCACAACCCGATAATCATTGTGATTAAGAAAGTATTCAAGATATTTGATGCCACTATCTAGAATCCCTGAAGGGCATGGAACAATCCGAGTCAATACCTCAGCTAGATCAAGTGACAACTCATTGAATAGCCATTTTGAATTATGGAGGTTGATCTCCACACTAGTTGCTACACATAAGAGATGAAGGAACTTTTTAATGTGCCTCTATTTAGAAGCGAGACCATGAACATAAAGGAAAATATCATCGATGAAGAGGATATTAAAAATATAAATACCTTACATGATTGAAATATCTTGAATGGATCCACTACATTTCAATGATAACAAAAGCTGACTTAGGCTCTCAGCTACCAAAAGAAAAAGAAAGGAGACAGTGGGAAACCCTATTGAATACCCCAAGAAGCCTTAAAAAATATTGAGGGTGATCCATTAATTAACACAACATAGTTTTGTGAAGTCACACAACAAGGCACCCATTTGACGAAGTCTAGACTCAACCCTATCTGAAGCAAAACGAGCCTTAAAAAAATCTAGTCCAACTTATCAAAGGACTTGGAGAGGTCAATATTCAACATAGCACTGAGAGTCTTCTTTTTATTCATGGAATGCCTTCGATATTGGGAAATTCCCATAGCATCCAGAATCTATTGATTGGATAAAACCCCAAATTGTTCTTCATAAATGAATTTAGAGATACCTTCCTTTAATCTCAAAGCAATGATCTTGGCTATTAATTTGTAAATGAAGTTACATAGAGCAATAGGGTGAAAGTATGCAAAATAGGTTGTCTCATTCTTCTTAGGAATACGAGCTATAAAGGTGGCATTAAGATCCCCAACCACTTTCTGTAGATGTTTGGATTCCCCGATAAATTTAACCAGGTCTTTAGCTAAATATCGAAGAATTCCAGGAAAAAAATTCCACTGTCCAGCCATCTGAGCTTGGACTTTTAGATTTCATCAATTGTGACAAAACATGAAGGATTTCATCTTTGGTGATTGACTCATCCAATTTGTCATTCAACTCATCATCAAAAAAGTGAGGAAAATGTATGATAACTTGCATTTATTCCCCAATGTGCGACTCTGTCAACGCTGTATAGAGATACC
The DNA here is from genome assembly GCA_027924585.1 of Larix kaempferi. Classification (NCBI taxonomy): domain Eukaryota; kingdom Viridiplantae; phylum Streptophyta; class Pinopsida; order Pinales; family Pinaceae; genus Larix; species Larix kaempferi. The sequence goes on from BSBM01000191.1 coordinate 2,971,072, forward strand.
AAAAATAGTTCATACCTTCGCAAGATAGGTCTTGGAAGGAGGAGAGATATAATCCTTCCGGAGAGATAATTTCCCACATGGTGTTTTTTTATTCTCTATAAGCAACATATTTATGGAAGAATGTTGTATTATTGTTTCAATTGCAAGCCAAATCTCTCTGCTCTTAAGAAGCCATGATTTTTATTCAAATCCTAAAATGGCTTGTTTTCTACATTCTAAAGTCTTCAGTTCCTCTACTTCTTCATGCGAGATGACACTCGTTACATTTCAGGAAAAAATACCATCAATCGAATCTTTCAGAAGGATCATTTTTGTCTGCCGCTCCTTCCATTTCTACCTATCCCAATCATTATCAAGATTTTTAATCAATTTTAAATTGGCATAGATTTGATCCATGGTTGATACACTAGAGGTGAGGTTAATTGGATTCCAGTGCATTCGAATGAGATAAAAAATCCTCATCACCCAACCATTCATGATTGAACTTGAAGGGACTTGGTGGTTTTGCATTCTTAGAGTCAATTTGCAGCAAAATAGGCCGATGATTCGAGCCTCCGCCAAATCCAACCCAAGACCAAAATCGTTCAAGCTTAGAAACTAACGATTCATTTAGAAGAAACCTGTCCAGCTATTTAGAGATATCCTCATTTCCCCCTCTATAGATACTCCAGGAAGGTATGAGCTAGGGAGGCTCCACATCAACTAAATTTAGACCTTCAAACTGTAATTTTAAACCTGTGTAGAGAAGCAAAGCATATAGATTCTTTTAAGCAAAACAAAGATTACACCATAGCATTCACACATAATACACAGAGATTTACCCTAGAAACCCTTAACCGGGAAAACCAACAAAACTTAGAGCCACACCTCTTATTTTATCATCCTCATTATGAATCACTCACAATACAATATAGGTATTTCGCAGCATCCAATACCCAATCCCTTAACCATGATTAAATTACATATTTTTCGACAATTCCCAAAAATAGCCGAAAACAACCCAAAAAAATATGGTGCGCTAGAGGGATAGTTAGGCATGCCGCTGACAGGTGCACCATCCCCTACCACAAACATGCAAAGAATATAACACATACCCAACATTATCCCACTTGTTGTTTTCTCTGCATAACAATGAGTCATGTACTCATAAAGTCACAGGTTCAAGGCATCAATGCCCATAGATTCTCTACACCAAGAGAAGTTCTCTATACTGATAGACTTTGTTAATGAGTATGCAACATTCTTCAAGGTGTCAACCTTTTCCAGCAGTACCTTCTTGTCTTCAACCATATCTCTCTCAAAGTGATATTGCACATCAATATGCTTTGTCTTAGCATGATAAGCATGGTTCTTTGCCAAGAATATTACAATTTGACTATCACAATCTAACCTTACAGCTTTCTGTACAAGCCCAACACTTGAACATAATCTCTACAACCATACAACTTCTTTACTTGCATGAGTGGCTGCCATACATTTAGCTTTTGTAGTTGAGAGTGCAACTACAACCTGTATCTTGCTCATCCAACTGATAACTCCTCCAAATAAGTTAAACACATACCCACTTGTAGATCTTCTATGGTCAATATCTATGGCCCAGTCTACATCAACAAATCAATGTACATTTATTACTCTGTCTAGTCCAGGTCTTCCTTGGTAGCAGATTTCATAATTTGTAGTGCCACGCAAATATTTGAATACCCTCTTTACAGTTGTCCAGTGCTCTTTCCCTGGTTTTGACATATATATGCTCAATACTCCCATTGCATGAGAAGTGTCCAGTCTGGTACAGACCATTGCATACATCAAAATACCAACCGCACTAGCATATGGAACTCCTGCCATATCTTCTTCCTCTTCTTGTGTCTTGGGACACTGATATACATCTTTACACCTACAGGTATAGGGACCTTGACAAGCTTACTTTCCTGCATGTTAAATCTATGTAGTACTATCTCAACATATTTTCTTTAATTTAACCATATATTCTGTTTGCACGATCTCATTTAATCTCCATTCCTAGTATGAAGTTTACAACACCGAGATCCTTCATGTAAAATTAGGAGGATAGCTGAGACTTCACCTCCTTTATGACATCTTTGTTGTTTCCAATCAGCAACATGTCATCAACATACAATACTATGTTAATGAAGTGATCACCAACTTGTTTGGAGTATACACAATGATCAACCTTGCTTCTCACAAACCCCAATCCAAGTATGTATGTGTCAAAATTTTGGTACGACATCCTTGGAGATTGCTTTAGGCCACAAAGGGACTTCTTTAGTTTACATACTAGCTCTTTATTTGCCTTTACTATGAACCCTTCTGGTTTCATGTAGATTTATTCTTCTAGATCCCCATGTAAGAACGTTTTCTTCACATCCATCTGCTCTACTTCACGATCAAACACAACAACAATAGAAAGAATAAATCTAATAGAAGTTAATTTTGCAACTAGAGAAAATATTTCACCAAAATCAATTCCCTCTACCTGAGAATATCCCTTTGCTACCAAGCGGGATTTGTACTTCTCCACTTTACCTTTTGCATTTAACTTCCTTTTAAACAACCATTTGCTGCTAACGTCTTTTCTTCCAACAGTTAACTGAACTAAATCCCATGATTCAATTTCTTTCCAAGGAATCCATTTCTTCAAGCATGGCCCTCTTCCAGAGATCACTATCCTCTAAATCAACAACTTCCTTCACATTTCTAGGATCATCATCAGTAATGGATAAATCAAAACTAGAACGAGAATCAGGAGGGGAATACCTTTCTGGTTGTCTTCTTTCTCGAGATGATCTCCTCAAAACATGGGTATGAGGTTTTTGTTCTTCTGATTCAGCTTCTTCCGTTGAGTCAGATTCTTCATCTTCTAACTCAAACTATATCTTCTCTGGTTCCTTTTCCATTGGAGTCACTTCCTGTCTGGGAATTTCTTTGACCTCTCTAAACACAACATCTAGACTATAAACAATCTTCTTAGTTACATGATTCCAAAGCTTATAACCTTTCATACCATCTTTATAACCATTAAAGATACATTTTTTCAGCTTTATTGTCCAGCTTACTCCTTTTCTCCTTTGAAGCATGTACATAACCATCACAGCCAAATAATTTCATATGTTTAATAGAAGGTTTCTTAACAGTCCATACCTCTTGTGGAGTTTTTTCAACCAATGTTGATGTGGGTGATCAATTTATCAAGTAACATGTTGTCTCCACTACCTCTGCCCATAATTCTTGTCCTATCCTGGCACTGCTTAGCATGATCCTTTCCTTTTTCATCAGTGTCCTATTCATCCTTTCAACAACTCCAATCCGTTGAGGTGTGTATGGAGTCGTCTTTTGCCTTGCTATACTGCACTTCTTACATAATTCCTCAAATTCATTCCCGCAGAACTCTCCACCATTATCTGTCCTCAACACCTTTATTTTCTTTTCTTTCTGATTCTCTGCAAGAGCCTTAATTTTTTTTTATTTTTTTTAAATTATACGATCCTTCTATTGCCTTTAAAACAGATATTTACAGATATAACCAAGCCCTCTCAACAAAGAGAAAACAGGCTTGTAAGTCAAAATAACAGTCTCCCCCGAAAGGAAACGAGACAGAAATAGAGAGTGTAGGAATTCTTAATCAGTCTTAGACAACAGTTTTCCATGATAACTACGTAAAAAGCTATAAACAATAGCATAAACCGAAGTTTTCAGCAAAAACTAGAAAATATCTGATTCTGAAAGCAACAAAAACATGAACATCATGAACAGCAGATTACTCGTGAGCCCCGCTGGTGGAAACTAGCTCGAGCTTCATTCCCAGGCGTTTGGCCATTTCAACCTGATTGCTCAGGATATGTTAAATTTTTAGAATTTACTTCAATATGATCTAGGATCTTAACTGAGAGAACAACATGTACATCAAATCTACAACATATCAATCATGGACATAATAATGTAAGCACACAAGAGACACAGAGTTTACTTGGGGAAAACCATAAAGGTGAAAAACCCCAATAAATTCCTCAGAGATAGATAGAGCAATGATACAACCAGAATACAAGAGATAGTCTTCTCCTAGCAGCAGAGCCTCCTCCTCCACAAGTGCACCACTCTCCCAAGTGTGAGTGAGAGAATAGAATGATCAAATAGAGATCTCCTGATCTCTATTTATACTAGACTTGACTTGCCTAATAACCTTTACTAGGTCGGCCTTAACTTAACCACATAACACAATGCTGACTGGGCCAACACCCAATAGGGTGGTCTAATAACCCTTTGACCCACATGGCCGACCCCCACTAGGGTGGTCTAACAACCCTTCGACCCACATGACTTATACAGGGCCGACCCCAACAAGGTGGTCTAATAACCCATCAAGTATAAGTTACGACACTTACAATATAAATGACGACACTTCTATATAGAGGAATAATAACATCTCTATAGGAATATAAAATACATATATGAAATACATGGGTGAAATACATTCCGAAGTTACATATACATCAACACTCCCTCTTAACTAGGAAGGTATTTCTCGACACAGGTCTGCTAGCACAAGTCTTCTTCTTTGGATGATCATCATCGAATCATCATCCTCGAATCATCGTCATCATCACTGTTGCTGCTATCTCAATCAATCTTTGAATCTACTCGTCATAGGAAGTTCTACAGAGCCAGTCCTTTTTCATACTGGATGTAGGCCCACCACCTGCAGGTCTTCATCATCACTGGCCATACTGTGGAATCCTCAGGACTTATTCCGTGCGTCACAAAACCTTGCAAGAGCATCTCAGGATGTTACGAGCACACATATCTACCTATAGGATCTCCCAGGGAGCTATTATATGTGACCCTACCACAAAACCTCGAAAGAGAATCCCAGGACTAATTACGAGCACACAGCTCAACCTATTGGATCTCCCAGGGCGCTATTATATGTGGTCACCACAAAACCTTGCAAGAGCATCCCAGGACTTATTACAGGAACACATCCCAACCTATCGGATCTCCAGGGCGATATTACTTGTGGTCATGGAAAAACCTTGCAAGAGCATCCCAGGACTTATTACGAGCACACAGCTCAACCTATCGGATCTCCCAGGGCGCTATTATATGCCATAGGACAAAACCTAGAAAGAGCTTCTGCCAGATATCCCAGGGCGAAATTATATGCCATAGGAAAAACCTTGTAAGACTATCTGCAGATCTCCTAGGGCCAAATTATATGTCCTCCCAGAGCAAAACCTCGAAAGAGCATTTGCCAGATGTCCCAGGGCCAGATTACATGCCATAGGCAAAACCTCGAAAGACTATCTGCAAATTTTCTAGGGCCAAATTATATGCTCATCTGCACAACCTGATCCACGGCCACAGAGTATCAACCTGATACTCACCATACATCATCTTGATGTATACATGATCATCCTGATCATCATCACTGCAACATCTTGCTGCATGTCATCTGGAGCAACATCTTGAAGCTCGTCATCCATGATCATCCTGATCACATAATGCATCTACCTGATGCATACCAAATATCGACCTGATACATATCATCATACATGATCCACCTGATCATACAATGAATCCACCTGATACAAATACAAAAACATGATCCACCTGATCATACCTGATACATATCAACATACATGATCTACCTGATCATACACAGTATCCACTTGATACATATACAGATACATGGTCCAAGCATCCAACATGATGCATATACAAAACATATACAAATGATCCTACTGATCATATCCAGCATCCAACATGATGCGTACATACATATACATATAAATGATCCAACTGATCATATCCAGCATCCAACATGATGCGTACATACATATACATATAAATGATCCAATTGATCATACCAGCATCCTCCTGATGCATATACAAAGCAGTAGCTGGAGCATCGTCCCGATGCTCATCATCCAGCACTTACATCCACATCCATGTGAAGGACCCTCCTTCCAACATGCTTGGAATGGCTTCTACAAATGTGTCCATCACTTCTTCCTAGAAGTGTCATCAATCTGAAGAACACCAAGCCTCTCCCTAAAGTACTCGAACTTCACCCTGGCTAGTGGCTTTGTCAGCACATCTGCAATCTGCTCGTCCATCGCAATGTATAGGAGCTTCACAACTCCTCTCTGCACTATATCCCTGATATAGTGATATTTGATCTCTATGTATTTTGACCTGTCATGAAACACTGGGTTCTTGGACAGCTTCACACAACTCTGGTTATCACAAAAGATACCAGTAGCATCCAACGGGAGATCAAATAACTCAGACAGTAGCTTTCGAAGCCATACTACCTCACAACTAGCTGAACAGATGTTGAATATTGTAACTTCTAAGAATATTATATTTGTACATTATTACTCCGGAGATGTTTCATCCCTCCAAGGCAATTCTATTATGTATCCGGAGATGTTTATTCCTCCTATGGTGTGTGGGAACTAGGGTTATTAGACCCACCATGTGGGGGTCGGCCCTGAGTTTATATTTTAGGGGTTATTAGACTTCTCAAGTAGAGGTAGGCCCCATTAGGGTTTTTGGTCAGTTGGGATCTAGTATAAATAGAGGAGAGGAGCTCTTCATTTGACACACACTCACAACTCAGAAAAGTAGCACACTTGTGTCTGGGAGGTCTGTCTGGAAGATAGAGAAGGAGGACAAGTCTTGGAGCACATCTTGTATTTTGGTTGATCATCTTATTGAGGAAAGCTTTGCTAGGTTTTCTACCCCATGAGGGTTTCCCAGGGTAATTTCTGTGTCTATCTTGTGATTATGTTTCTTTCAGTGATCTTGCTAGTCTATTTGGTTTAAAACTTAACATGGTATCAGAGCTAGCCTGAATAGGACATCTTTCACAAGGTAAGAATATCTCTCTCTCTCTCCGGTGAAAATTAGGGTTTATGCAAAAAGTTGGTATTGTTGAATTCTGATTACATGGCTGGATAACCCTTCTCAAAACCAATCTTTTGAGCCCTAGATCGAACTTTTTGGTTGGGTAGAACTCCGAGAAAGTCAAACCCTAGTTTTACCAAAAGTGCAATAAACTGGAAATTGGTTTCTGCAAAAAGTTGGTATTGTTGAATTCTGATTACATGGCTGGATAGCCCTTCTCAAAACCAATCTTTTGAGCCCTAGATCGAACTTTTTGGTTGGGTAGAACTCCGGGAAAGTCAAACCCTAGTTTTACCAAAAGTGCGATAAACCAGAAATTCTGTCCCAGGATCCGGAAAATTAAAAGGGTTAAAGTTTCCAGGTAAGTACTATTCTATCTCTTGTCTCTTGGACTCCCCCAAGAGAAGATGTCTCCAAGCACTAAGCTTGAAGACAAGTTAGAAGGTATAGAGAATTTCTGGGCATGGAAATACAGAATTGGTCTCATTCTTGAAGAGAATGATCTTGCTCAGTACATCAAGGATGAAGTTACAGAACCTGAAGGAGATGAAGCCAAAGAGAAGCAAAGAAAGGATTTGATTAGGGCAAAGAGAATCATAGCTGATTATATTAAAGACCACTTGATTCCCCAAGTGGCTTCCAAGAAAAATCCAAAGGAAATGTATGATGCCCTAGGAAGAATGTATGAGGGAAAGAACATCAATAGGAAAATGAACCTAAGAACTCAGTTGAAGAGTACCAAGATGAACAAAGGAGAATCCATTCAAGACTACTTCTCAAGGGTCTCCCAAATCAAGGAGCAACTAGATGCCATTGGTGATACTCTTGATGAAGATGAACTTGTGATGACTGCTCTAAATGGCCTCACTAGACCTTGGGAGTCATTTATACAAACTATGTGTGCCCGAAAAGAAAGTATGAAGTTTGATGTAGTATGGGAGGATTGTGTTCAAGAAGAGGCTAGGGTAGCCAACAGAGAAGCACTTCTCAAGGAGGATGACCAAGCTTTGGCTACTCACACCAAGAGAAGAAGAATGGGTCACTTCAAGAAAGTTGACCACAAAGGATCTCAAAACTTCTCTAAATTTAAAAGGAGTAGAGGACCCAATCCAGTAAGAGATCTCTCCACAGTTCAGTGTTACAATTGTCTTAAACTAGGACACATTGCCAGATCTTGTCCTTCACAAAAGAAGAAGAAGTTTGCACACAAAAGACACCATGCACATGTGGCAGAAGATGATAGTGAAGAAGAAGAAGAAGAAGAAGAAGAAGAAGAAGAAGAGGAAGAGGAAAGGCCTCGAAGGAAAAGATCTAAAGTAAAGAAAGAAGATCCAGAAGAATATGTACTATTCTCTGCACTCTCTGGATCTGTATCTCCTGGAGAAGACTCATGGCTCATTGATAGTGGTGCTTCTAAGCACATGACAAGTCAAAGAAAGACTTTTTCAAATCTTGAAGAAAAGTCTTCTACACAAAAGGTATCTTTAGGAGATGATTACCAATATCCCATCAAGGGGATTGGTGAAGCAAGCTACAAGCTAGATTCTAGAACACCCTTGAAGATGAAAGAAATTTTATATGTGCCAGGATTGAAGAAGAACCTACTCTCTATCTCAGCACTAGATAAGAAAGGTTTTAGAGTTGCCTTCATAGATGGTTAAGTACTTATGTGGCCCAAAGGAAAATCTATTGAAGATGCAGTTGTCATTGGTGAAGAGGAAGGAGGCCTTTATAAGCTCAAGGGACATCCAGAAGTTGCCCTTGCTCATGAAACATCTAGCCCCATTGATCTATGGCACAGAAGATTAGCTCACATTAACTATAAAGCCGTACCCTATGTAAGCAAGGTGGTCATAGGTTTACCAGAATTAAAGGTTGATCATAATGGCTCATGCAAAGGATGTGAAAAAGGGAAGAATATCAAGAACCCTTTTCCAAAAAGTGAAACAAAGACTAAGAACATTTTGGAGCTAATACATTCAGATGTATGTGGACCAATGCCCACGACTTCCCTAAGTGGTTTTGAATACTATCTCTCATTCATTGACGACTATTCAAGGAAGACATGGATATACTTTCTAAAAGGTAAGAATGAAGTTTTTGGAAAATTCAAAGAGTTCAAGGCCTTAATAGAAAATCTCTCAAAAAAGAAAATCAAGATTCTCAGAACAGATAATGGGGGAGAATATACTTCAAAGAATTTTGAAGACTTTTGTAAGGAAGCTGGAATCAAGAGGGAACTAACCACTCCCTACAATCCCCAACAAAATGGGGTGGCTAAAAGAAAGAATAGAACCATAATGGAAGCTGTAAAAACTATGATACATGATCAAGATATACCTATGTATTTATGGGTTGAAGCAGCTAGGACAGCAGTCTATGTGCAGAATAGACTTTCCCATAGTGCTCTTGAATTCAAAACTCCAGAAGAAGTGTTCACAGGAAAGAAGCCTGAGGTAAGTCATCTCAAAATATTTGGTTGTCCTGTGTACATTCAAATTCCAAAAGAAAAGAGAACCAAGTTGGATCCTTCTGGTAAGAAGGGAATATTTGTTGGATACTGTGAATCATCCAAAGCCTTCAGAATTTACATACCAGGTTTTCATCATATGGAAATAAGTAGAGATGTAACATTTGATGAAGAAGCAGCTCTCAAGAAATCCAGGAAGTGTCAACTTGAAGAAATCTATGAAGAAGATACACCTCCTAGAATCACAGAAGCTGTGCACATTCCTGAAGATGATACTCCAGAGGATCATGACATGATAGAACCACAAGAACGCCCTATTTCAGATTTATCTAGGAAAAGAAGGCCAGCATGGGCTAGAGACATTATTCAAGGAGCTGAAAGATATGAAGCTCCTGAAGGCTCCACTAGAGAAAGAAAGAAACCAAAGCTAGTATCCAACTATGTAGCCTTGATGTGTGATCTTGTGGATCAACATCCTACTAGCTATGAAGAGGCAGCTCAAAAGGAAGAATGGGTAGAAGCAATGACAGAAGAATATCAGTCAATAATGAAAAATGATGTTTGGGATATAGTTCCCAAACCAAAAGATAAAAGTGTGGTTTCTTCCAAATGGATTTTTAAGATAAAACATGCTGCAGATGGTAGCATTGAAAAATATAAGGCAAGATTTGTAGCCCAAGGATTCTCTCAGAAAGAGGGAATTGACTATGAAGAAACATTTGCACCAGTTGCTAGGTATACTTCAATTAGAACTATCATGGCACTTGCATCTATGATGAAGTGGAAACTACATCAAATGGATGTTAAGACAACTTTTCTGAATGGTGTAATTGAAGAAGAAGTGTACATAGAGCAACCACAAGGGTTTGAGGTTAAAGATGGGAGAACTCATGTATGCAAATTGAAAAATGCATTATATGGATTAAAGCAAGCTCCCAGAGCTTGGTACAGAAGAATTGATAATTTCTTAACAAGCATGGGCTTTACCAAGAGTAAAGCTGACCCTAATCTTTATCTTAAGGTAATGAATGATGAACCAGTTATACTACTATTATATGTAGATGATCTATTTCTAACTGGAAATGAGAAACATATTATTGAATGCAAGAAGAAGCTTTCTTCAGAATTCGAGATGAAAGATCTCGGATTAATGCACTACTTCTTAGGTCTAGAAGTATGGAAAGAACCAAAAGGAATCTTTCTAAATCAAGGTAAGTATGCTGTGGAGATTCTAAAAAGATTTGATATGTTGGAGTGTAAAGCCATGGCCACTCCCATGGACTCCAACTTGAAGTTATTAATTAATGACACATCAGAATTAGTGGACATAACTCTATATAGACAAATCATTGGGTCTTTAATGTATTTAACAAATATTAGGCCAGATATATGCTTTGCCGTAAATACCCTGAGTCAAGAAAGGTTCACTTAATAGCTGCAAAGCATGTGATGAGGTACCTAAAGGGTACTTTAGATTTTGGTCTATATTATCTTAGAAATCATGAACTCAATTTACATGGTTACTTAGACTCTGATTGGGCAGGAAGTATCTCAGACAGAAAGAGTACATCAGGTGGATGCTATGGTATTAGATCTGCCATGATCTCATGGTTCAACAAGAAACAATCCAGTGTGGCTCTCAGTACTGCTGAAGCAGAATACATAGCTGCCTGCTCCGCTAGCTGTGAAGCAGTATGGCTTTGAAAACTATTATCTGGAATATTTGATTTAGAGATGGATCCCACTGTGATCATGTGTGACAATCAAAGTTGCATCAAAATGACAGAAAATCCTGTATTCCACGATAAATCAAAACACATAGAGATCCGATACTTTTACATACGAGACATGGTGCAGAGAGGAGCTATCAAACTCAAATATATAAGTACTGAAGAACAAGTTGTTGATATATTAACCAAACCCCAGTCTCGTGTGAAATTTGAACACTTCCGAGACAAGCTTGGTGTAGCTCTAAAAGACCCTCCTCGAAAGGGGGAGTAGTATCGTCACTAATGATGAGGATACATGTTTACCACTCTTAGTTATTTATGCTTATTTAGATTTAGACTTCTTACAACACTTACACTATTTTTTTTCTTTTACTTTGATGATACATGTTTTGATGATGAGGATACATGTTTTGATGATTTATGTATTGATGAGAATACATGCTTTGATGATATATGTATTGATGAGGATGCACGATATATGTATATGTGCTTTGATGCATTGATGAGAATACATATTTTAGTGATGTACTTGTATGAATGAGGATACTAGTATCTATATTGATGTGGGGATTGGATCATCCCTGGACTTCGGTCCTAAAGTGAGCCGTAGACATATGTCTTCGAGAATGGAGTCCTTAGTGGACAAGTGAGGATTAAGTCATCCTTGGACATAGTCCTAAATGTACGATGAGGATTAAGTCATCCTTGGACATCGTCCTAAATGTACGGTGAGGATTAATTCATCCTTGGACATCGTCCTAAATGTGCGGTGAGGATTAATTCATCCTTGGACATGGTCCTAAATGTACGTTGAGGATTAAGTCATCCTTGGACATGGTCCTAAATGTACGGTGAGGATTAAGTCATCCTTGGACATGGTCTTAAATGTACGGTTGAGGATTAAGTCATCCTTGGACATGGTCCTAAATGTACGGTTGAGGATTAAGTCATCCTTGGACATGGTCCTAAAGGTACGGTTGAGGATTAAGTCATCCTTGGACATAGTCCTAAATGTACGGTGGGGATTGGATCATCCCCGGACTTTGGTCCTTTGAATTGAGCCGTAGACAAGATGTCTCCGAAAATAAAATCCTGAGTGAACAAGTAAGGGGATTGGATTGTCCTTGGACTTTGGTCCCTTTGAATTGAGATGTAGACAAGATGTCTTCGAAAATAAAATCTTGAGTGAACAAGTAAGGGGATTGGATCATCCTCGGACTTTGGTCCCTTGAATTGAGCCGTAGGCATGAGGTCTCCGAAAATTGAATTATAGGACTGTATCGTCCCTGGACCTCAGTTCAAAAAGGTACATGGTAGGACTGGATCGTCCTTGGACCTCGGTTCAAAAGGTACATGAGCACGATTGATCATCCTATAATATGATCGTGTGATGATGATGTTGATGATCGTGTGATGACGATGCTGATGATCGTGAGATGACGATGCTGATGATCGTATGATGATGATGCTGATGATCGTATGATGATGATGCTGATAATGATGATGCTGATGATCGTGTGATGACAATAACTATGATGTTGATGTTCCAGTAACTAGTTGAGTTACTAATAATGATGTATTGAAGAAAGCTTCCGATGATATAGAGATGTATCATGTATGATGTAGATGATGACTCCTTACTCCTGCATATACTGTTATAATATCCTTCTCGTTAAGGGGGAGTGTTGAATATTGTAACTTCTAAGAATATTATATTTGTACATTATGACTCCGGAGATGTTTCATCCCTCCGAGGCAATTCTATTATGTATCTGGAGATGTTTATTCCTCCAATGGTGTGTGGGAACTAAGGTTATTAGACCCACCATGTGGGGGTCGGCCCTGAGTTTATATTTTAGGGGTTATTAGACTTCTCAAGTAGAGGTCGGCCCCATTACGGTTTTTGGTCAGTTGGGATCTAGTATAAATAGAGGAGAGGAGCTCCTCATTTGACACACACTCACAACTCAGAAAAGTAGCGCACTTGTGTCTGGGAGGTCTGTCTGGAAGATAGAGAAGGAGGACAAGTCTTGGAGCACATCTTGTATTTTGGTTGATCATCTTATTGAGGAAAGCTTTGCTGGGTTTTCTACCCCATGAGGGTTTCCCAGGGTAATTTCTGTGTCTATCTTGTGATTATGTTTCTTTCAGTGATCTTGCTAGTCTATTTGGTTTAAAACTTAACAACAGACTGCAACATACTCTGCCTCAGCTGTACTCAGTGTTACGCAGGACTGCTTCCTACTAAACTAAGAGATCACACCTGATCCCATACTGAAGCAACATCCAGATGTGCTCTTCCTATCTACAGCACTGCTAGCCCAATCTGAATCAACATAACCCTGCAGGTTAAACTTTTGATTCTCTTCATATTTGAGCCCATAATCCACTGTACCCTTTAGGTACCTCAGAACATGCTTTACAACAACCAAGTGAACACTCCTCGGATCATTCTAGATAAGTAGCAATGGAATGTTGTACAATGCCATAGGACACTTACCCATGTATATTAGTAGTATACTATTCATCAATGCAACTATTCTAATATGCATAATACACAACCTAATTCTAGGAACATAAGCATATACATCATTGAATAACATTATGTAAGAAATGACAATTCAAATACTTATCTTTGTTTGGTTGCTGGGTGGACTCCCTCTGAATCTTTGCAACTCCATTCTGATGTGGATTGTGAGAAGTGATCAACTCCCTCTGAATATCTGCATCCTTGTAGAAACTACTGAAGTGTGCTCCTTTGCTTTCTTGCAGGAACAACTGGAGTGTGCTCCCTCTTGATCTTTGCTTCCTGGATTACCTATCCTTGAACTTACATCCATCCTTAATCACTATGCATGCTGATTAGTATCATCATTGTGTTATCCTTGAGGTCTCATACATAATCACACATTTATTAGTATAATCTGAATACTATCAAAACACAATAATCTTAAACATGTATAGTCATGATCATTCACAGATAATAAACATTAGTATTCAAGGTTTCAGGGAAGTCTTCTTTTACTCATGCATATTCTTATTTGATCATAGGACTCTTCTGATTAGTTAAATCATCAATGCATAAACCCGTGATTACTCAAACCTATACCTTCATGATTCTTCTGGTTAGTCATATCATCAATTATGGTAAGAAACATAATATGCATACATCCATGACTATTCAAACCTATGACTTCTTGAATAATCATTATCAACAACACAACAGTATAAGATCCTAACACAAGGTAGGATTCTAGCTTGATATCGGAAAAACATACCTGGATTACCATGCTAGCTAGTTATGTCTAACATACCTGCATAATGTCTTCTGGTTCTCTTCAATGACTTGTGCTAGTAACTTGGATGTTTCATAGGTTAACCATTGTAGGACCAAGTTATACATACCTCGAAGGTAGATCTTCTATGTGATCCATGACAATGGATGAATCTTTGTCTTCATGTCACCATGATCATATGTTCTTGAAGTAGAACATGATTTGTCTTTCTTGGTGTACCTTTTATGTTAGCAAACAACATAAACCTCATACAACATCACAATGCATTAGTACATTCATAAGTGTCAAAACCTTAATCAATGAATATATTCTATTAAGGTGATACGACAAGTCTAGTAATTAATCAAGATTGTACTGTAATGATATGAAGACAAACATATGATAAACTTAACCATGAAACATACCTGTAAGCCATACCTGTCAAGATTGCTTATAATCTTCTTATGGAAGGCCTTAGCCTCATCTCCCTCTGAGACAGGAACTTCTTCACTTATGCAGGTGACCAATCCATCTTCTTCTAGGATTAACCCAATCCACTTGATTTGCATAAATTGGACCTAGAGCTAGATTAGGGTTTGTCAAAGGAACCCCCAAAATTTAAACTTTGAATTTCAAACTTCTGAAAGGATAGAAATATGCACCTTGATGAGCTGATCAAGTTGGTATATTCAGAATTTGAAAACTGCAAAGTTTCACCCCTCGAAATTGCCTTTTAGATTTCCAGATTCCCTAGGGAGGACCCTGAATTAGGGTTTGAGTTTCTCGGAGCTTCACCCAACCAAAATATTTGATTCAAATCTCTGAGCTTCGATTTTTCTGAGGAGCTTCCAGCCGTGGTCACAGATTTCCAAAATTCCAAATTTTGCAGAAGCCATAATTTTCCATCTTTCCGATCAAAGTCCCGAAATGGGGTTTGATCAAGCCCAGCCTTATTCCCAACCAAAAAATATGATCTTGGTCTCTAAATTTCGATTTTGATGAGTAGAATCCAGCCGTGGTCTCCGATTACAAAAATTCCAACTTTCTCCGAAGCCCTAAATTCCGGAAGCCATGAATGAAGGTGCTCAAAAATAATTCTGTTTTGACAGAAATATGTACCTGATTGTTTCTGGTGTAACTCTGAACTTTTCGATCCACAGGGTCTAAATTTTTTTTGTGAGATATCTCGACCTGTTATCTTTCCATCCCGACAGGTCTGACCTCAATTGGATTATCTGAGAAAGAGTTATGCCAAGTGTCGCAACGTGACCTGTTTATGGGATAATACAAGAGAGCGAACTTGTACGGCGTGCCACGTGTCACTGGTTCCACTTCGGCCTCTAAATTTTTTTCCTAAGATATCCTGACCTATTATATTTCCATCTCAATAGGTATGACCTCAATTGGATTCTCTGAGAGAGAGTTATGCCAAGTGTCGCAATGTGACCTGTTTATGGGATAATACAGGAGAGCGAAATTGTACGGAATGCCACGTGTCATTGGTTCAACTTCGGCCTCTGAAAATATTTTCTGAGATATTACAGTCTGTGTAATTCCTATCAATTTTCACTAAATTGCATTTGGAGCTTCCTATCCCAAGTTATGACCTTTTTCCCAAGGTCACCTGATGTTGACTCAAATCTGGAAGAGGCAGAAACCCTATATTGTACAGATCATAAATCACAAAGTACAACGAATTGGAGGTTATCCTTTGGACACAAGGTACATGGGGATCTGATCTTCACCTTGTAAAAGTTTCAGATCCGCAAAATTCGCCAAAATGGATTTATAGCGAAAGTTCTATGATGACTGGTTTTTTCTATATCAATCCCTAGCATCGTAAGTGCAACAAGTGTCATACATGCCATATCATGCCTTCTTTCAGGCTAGCTCTGATACCATGTTAAATTTTCAGAATTTACTTCAATCTGATCTAGGATCTTAATTGAGAGAACAACATGTACAACAAATATACAGCATATCAATCATGGACACAATAATGCAAGCACACAAGAGACACAGAGTTTACTTGGGGAAAACCATAAAGGTGAAAAACGCCAATAACTTCCTCAGAGATAGATAGAGCAATGATACAACCAGAATACAAGAGATAGTCTTCTCCTAGTAGCAGATCCTCCTCCTCCACAAGTGCGCCACTCTCCCAAGTGTGAGTGAGAGAATAGAATGATCAAATAGAGATCTCCCGATCTCTATTTATACTAGACTTGACTTGCCTAATAACCTTTACTAGGTCGGCCTTAACTTAACCACATAACACAATGCTGACTGGGCCGACACCCAATAGGGTGGTCTAATAACTCTTTGACCCACATGGCCTACCCCCACTAGGGTGGTCTAACAACCCTTTGACCCACATGACTTATACAGGGCCGACCCCAACAAGGTGGTCTAATAACCCATCAAGTATAAGTTACAACACTTACAATATAAATGACGACACTTCCGTATAGAGGAATAATAACATCTCTATAGGAATATAAAATACATATATGAAATACATGGGTGAAATACATTCTGGAGTTACATATACATCAACAGTATATGCTACAGAAGCAGCAACATCTCATCTTGCAGAAGCAGGATTTCACCGTGTTGCTCATCTTTCTCCACCAAGGTTCTGTTGAGGACCATTTTCTGCGACCAGTACATATCCAGAGACTTTTGGTAAAGGGTAAGACGGCCACGGGAGGAACCAGGTCCGGGGAACAGTCCCTTGAACTCTTTCATGATTTCCTCTGCTCCCAGGCAGGTTCTATCCACATTCATTTCCTTCTCATCCAACTGAATTTTTCCTTGGACCGACTCAGGAATTTCCTTCTTAAAACGCTTGCATTTGTCAATTAAAGCTTTTGAAAGCGGATGGGAGGGCCCATAGGTTCAGAAAGGAAGAATTCAAGCAGAGTAGATGTGCGAATAGGGTTCTTGTGAGGAGGCATGCTGACTGCAGGAAGAGCACAATCACCAATGAAACAGACAAGTGCAGATTAACGGAGTGGCGAAGGTCCCAGATAAAGGCTCCTAGAAAAGACTGCCTATCGACTGCAAAAGCACGACTAACAATAATAGGAATAGCAACAGAAAGGTGGCAAATATCATAGCTTTTGAGAGGGTGGCGAACAAACCCAAAGTCTCCCAAAAGAGCGCTAGCAAGAAAAGAGACAGAGCTATACGACGACTTACCCGGGTTGACAATCGTTAAGGTGGAGTCGAAGGCCCAATTTCCAGCGATTCCAGGATCCCATTGACCATCCGAACCCATACTGACTAAGAAATCCAGAGAGATGAACAAAGTGAGGGCGAGGTTCGAAATAAAGCTCTCCTACTTACTGAAATGATCTCAAAAAGTCGGCTGAAACAAATAATTAACCTGCGTGGTGGAGAGCAGCTCATATCTCCTCCATAAATCACCTGACATAACCATAAAAACCTCACACTTCACCATTATGATCACCGTTCATGCTTCTATGCGAAGCTCCTGTCGCAGATGTGCCAACTGCCTTTTGCTGATGTGAGCTCGTACTAGCTTGCAGAGTTTCATAACTCTCCTCGAGGGAGAATGATATTGATGTAGACCGTCTGATGGGGGGTAATGAGGTGGGAGCACGGGGGATAGAGCATCCAGCCACGTTCCTCTCATCCTCCCTCTTGACCGTCCCCATGTCCACCCGCCGTGGGGACAGAGCCTTAAATTCTTTAAACTTAGAAAATCCTTCAGATTTCTTTCGAAGGAAATAAATCCATGTGTTCCTTGAGAAATCATCTATAAATGAAACATAATACACATATCTACTTAGTGATGGAACAAACACAGGTCCAAACACATCACTATGTATTAATTCTAAAATTCCCTTTGCTCTTGTAGCACCAAATGCAAATCTTACTCGATTATGTTTTCCATATATTCAATGTTCACATAAATCAAAATCTAGAGTGCAATCAGTCATAACTTCAACCATACTTTTACCTTGTAATGTTCGAAGGCCCTTTTCTCCGATACACCCCAATATTTGATGCCATAGCATTGTCTTTCCTCATGATGCAGTTAGGGTTTTGTCTTCTGTATCTCCCCCCTCAGGTACAACAGAACTATTACATTCACCAATGATGATTCTTCCCAATATTTTGTACAGAGTTCCATACCAAACTCCCCTCATCAATACCATTGATGCTCGAACCATTTTGAAACCACCATCTCCACACACAGTCTTTACACCTGCAATATCCATCTTTCTGACATATATAAAGTTTCTCATTAGATTTGGAATGTGTAGTAATCAAGGGAGAGTTCTAATCCTTCCATCCTTGAGTTTCAACTTGACTCTACCACCCCCAATGATGCTGGTTGGTGAATCATATCCCAAGAACACATCACCTCCATTGTACTTTTCATATTCACAGAACCACTCCCTATGAGGGGTCATATGACATGATGCACCCAAGTCAATCAAACATATATCATGTTTTGAATGATTACTAGTGGAATCTAGATACACATCCCCTCCTTCTTCTGAGGAAGTCTTCGCCTCTATGGTAGAGGTATCCTCAGATCCCTTTCGTTTCTCAACATTCTTAGATATACAATAATTTTTATAGTGCCCAACTTTACTGCATTTCCAACACTTCCTTATAAATTTTCTCAGGGATTTAGATCTATCCTTAGATTTAGATCTTCCCCCAGATCCATTATTTTTGTTTCTCTCCTAGGGGTGACCTTTCACAGACAAGGCATCCATGGTATGAGTATCCATGGTTTTCCACCTCATCTCTTTAGATAGCAGGGATGATACTATTTTATCAAATTTTAAAGTCTCTTGATTAGCACTCCCTATTGCTGCAATTAGGTTGTCCCATGAATATGGAAAACAACACAATAATGTAATACATTTTATATCTTCAGCCATTTTAATGCCAACAGATGTTATTTGACTTACCAAAGTATTGTAGACATTCAGATGCTTTGTCACTATGTCATTATCATCCATTCTGAGGTGATACAGTTTCTTTTGCAGAAACAACTTGTTTACAAGGGATTTTGATTGATACAAACTCCCTAGTTTCGCCCAAAGCTTTACCGCAGTCTCTTCTCCAAGTACGTTCAACAACACAGAGTTCGATAAGCATAGTCAGATTTTACTCCTCGCTCTTCTATCTAATTTCTCCCAATATTATTTCGACGTTCTAGTGGGTTGTGTACTCAGATCCACAACAATCCATTGTTCCTGATCTACAAGAAGATCCTCCATTTTGAGCTTCCATAGCTCAAAGTTCCGGCCATTAAATTTCTCGATCTCAATTCTTGAACTTCTCGCCATTCTCTTTCAATGCACAAATCAAAGATGCAAAGATCCCACTGAAACTAGGTTTATCAGAGACCCAAGATCTATCAACCGCGTCGAACTCTCAACAACAAAGGCATCCCCTTGAAACCAAATAAAACCAAATAATCGAGCTCTGATACCATATGTAAGTTTTAAACATGTGCAGAGAAGCAAAGCATATAGATTCTTTTAAGGAAAACAGATATTACACCACAACATTCACGCATAATACACATATATTTACCCTGGAAACCTTTAACCGGGAGAACCAACAAAACTTAGAGTCGCACTTCTTATTTTCTCATCCTCATTATGAATCACTCACAATACAATATAGGTATTCCATAGAATCCAATACCCTAATCCATTAACCTGGATTAGAAAATATACCCCAATCCCTTAATTGAGATTAAATTACACATTTTTAGACAATTCCCCAAAATAGTTGAAAATAACCCACCGCAATTGTCAGGCCCGCCACTGACAGGCGCACCATCCCCCGCCACACACATGCAAAGAATATAAAACATATCCAACACAAACAAATGGATGAAACCATCATAGATCCATCTTAAACCCGTATCTATCAAGCACCGAGAGGGATCCAATTTCTTGAGGTGTATTTCTTTTTTCAAATTTAAACTCAAGAAATTTGATATCTCTTGATTGATAGACCCGGGTTTAAGTTTTAAGTTTTTATTTTATAAACGAACATCGATTTTTTAATTACTTTTCATAATATTTTATTTTATGAGCCAACATGGATTTTTTTTAAATACTTTCATTAATTTTTTATTTTATGAGCCAACATGAATTTATTAATGGCCGGCATAATATAATTTATTACTTTTTACTCTCTTTTTTACTCGTGTAATGTTACTGGACAAACGTTACAACATCTCCCTCATACTTGTGTGTAACGTTACATCCACACACGTTACAACATCTCCCCCATACTGGGCTGTAGAGCACCTCGTTTCACTCGGTGCAATAAGGGGAAATTTGACCCTAATGAGCATGCTCTCCCCAAAATTCATGTGGCGACAAGGTCAAATTGATATCTTCACCGAGAATAACACCAATTCCTATCAACATATTTTGGGCTTAAGATCATCCCAACTGACCTTCCTATCCGTATAAGGGCCATAAATGTTGATGAGATGAAAATTTCTTTCCAAGTCCCAAAATTCGGTTTCTCGAACGACACCTGCATGCATAACAAAGGAAGAGAGAGTTGTTATGTTGGGATTCCTAGCAGTCAAAACACCACTTGAGAAGTCATTAGCATCTCATGTGCAAAAATTCCATCACTAAGAATAGGAGAAAGGGGCTTGACAGATTGGTAACCCATGCATTTAGTTTCTTGAATGAAGACAATCTTAGGATGATAGATGGAAAATAATATACAGAGGGATAGCTTCTTGGAGATTGTCCAAATCCCGTGAACATTTAGAGAGATGATAATCATTGATTGACCTTGGAAGAGTGATTCGACACTCTAAGGGCCCTAACGATGGTTAATTGCTTGCCATTCTGCACTTCTTAGGAAGCTTTACACTACTCTTTTGATAGGAACAATTTACGTCTGGCATGAGATGGAGGGGTAGGGGTCACTACCCTCCATTTGTGACTATGTTGAGTGAAAAGTAGCCACAAGGGTGAGTTGTCTCTTCTACTTGATTTAATCCTTGAGGTTGCAACAAGGACCCAATATTGTGAATTGTATGTTAGTATCCCAAGCTCCAAATGGCAAAGCATACTCTAAACAAGAAATACAAATAAACCAACATGAAATAAAAGGGACAAGTGCTAAGAAAAACAAAATAACAAGAGTATGCCAAACCAAATGATGATTACCCAATAGCCCAACTAAATACAATGGTGTCACATAGGAGGTGAGGGCTTCAAAGGGAATCCAACAATATCCCTTAGGGATGTCCTTTTTGTCCAAACAATTGCAAGATAACTAACATAGAAAAATGGAGAAACACTGATACGAACCGTTACACCAAAACCCCAAGGTGTTAGTGAAGGCCGTCCACTAGGATCTTAACATCCCACCACGCTCCACAGTCCAGACTCTGGGCTGGATGTGCGCCCGTACGGTGGTGTCCCCTTTGCGCCGTACGAGCCCCGGACGAACACTGCAATGCCGACGTTGCCACCCGCTCTGTGACTTGAACCTAGGTGGAGGCTCTGATACCAAATGATATGAACCGTTACGCCAAAACCCCGAGGTGTTAGTGAAGGCCTCCCAATAGGATCTTAACATCCCACCACGCTCCGCAGTCTAGACTCTGGGCTGGATGTGCGTCCGTGGGGTGGTGTCCCCTTTGAGCCGTACGAGCCTCGGACGAACACTGCAATGCCGACGTTTCCACTCGCTCTGTGACTTGAACCTGGATGGAGGCTCTGATACGAACCATTACACCAAAACCCCGAGGTGTTAGTGAAGGCCGTCCACTAGGATCTTAACAAACACTTGCTTCTTAGAGGAAGAGAGAAAGGGATATTTTGCATGCCAACTTGAGGTAAGAAGTGGATTGAGAGATGAGCCCTCAATGCAATTCTTCATCATAAATTTGCTATGATTTTCTCCTATAGAATTCATGCCCATGGCTTCCTTTTATAGTCCAAATGGAGGCTAAGAAACATCTAGACCCAAATGCGAAAACCCTTGATATTGAACCAATTCTTCAAGTACATGAAGGGGGCTATTGAATGCTCTCAAGAATGTGAAAAGGTGAGTTAGAAGTTTGGATACAAGGGAGATATTATGAGACTTGAATGCATTGTGGAAATAAGTGGTACTTCCATTTTGACAATCGTGCGACTTTCGAAGGAAAATCTGCATGGGTATGCACAGGGCGCTAAACTGGTAGACGCGCTAGTAGCATAGGATTTTAGTGCAAATAGTTTCATGATTTTTGTATCAAATTCCTTTGTCATTCTAGGGATCTATTTCTCTTGTGAATCTTATGAGTATGTCTTTGACAAGCTTCATTCTACATGTTTATGGCACCTTTATGCAAAATTAACCAAAATGTCATATGTGTGTGAAATTCAAGTGTTAACAGATGCCCCCTGATGTATGAGGTTTGGAGGGAACTGTAGGGCCGAAATGCATCATCGTTTCTTTCTCTCCATGTTCTAATAAGTTATCAAGCACTTGCGGGTAAAAGGACCTTCCTGTGGGGGAATGTTTTTGTTGATGACCGTTGAAGCTGTAAAGAATGAATGTTTTTTTATAAAAGAGAGACATGCATACCTATGCTCGTGAAAAATCTGGCAAGATAGAATAAAATAAGAGTACACGTAGGGGTCAGTTCTTTATACTACCGCTACAAGGATGAAGGCATCTTCAATCCTTGTATGAGTAAATGAATCATGGAAATGATGTTATTGGTGCCAATAAAGCAGAACTGCTGATGACCACGAACATCCCACTAGGGTGGGCGAACTGAATAATGGTGAAGTTGTTGGATGAAGAACTCCACTATATCAGATGTGTTGGTGTCATGAATCATAAATGTGAACACTACTACCATCAGAACGTAAGACTCCCCCTGATGTGATAGATGTGTTGGCATCGATCATAGGGGAGACTACTAAGATAGGAAGCATTAATGACTCTCCCTACTTAGTTTGAGGTGATCCCTTGTATTAATGAGAAGGGATCCCGAGGTACAACTGTAACTACTACAACTCTCAGAATGGAGTGATCTAACATTGATAAGAACGAAATCAATCGATAAGACAAGGGCCTTATATCAAGAACCGAGATCATTTTGTAACCAATTGGGACACTGATAGACTTGACACAAGACTGGTTGATAAGTGTGGGGCTCATGAATTACCTTGATCAATGTACATGGGGTGAGTGGCCGAGACAAAATTCTTCAAATGTTGATACAGGGTGTAACAGAGGGAAACAAATTGTAGATGAAGGCCTTTATCATGGAAACAATATTGATGGGGTAAGGTAAATGAAAAACAGACAATGTTGGGGTTAGGTATACTTAGTACATTGATCAACGAAAACCATGCGGTGCTGCCAAAATAATAATGTAATGGGGTTCCCACAGTTTTGGGTGAACTGGGGAACAATTTATACATAAAGAATTATGGATGTGGTTCCCACGGTTTTGAGTGGGTTGGGGAACCAAATAATTATATGGGTGGGATTCCCATGGTTTTGAGTGAGTTGGGGAATTATTTTGATGAAGAAGTGGCAATTTTGTGCAGATGAGAAGATGGGTTCCCTGTGAATAAATTCCATGCAAAATGTTCATGTGGGAATAACTAAATGGGATTAGTGTCTTCAATGGGAGGGCCCCCTTTGTGGTATTCTCGGGGGTTGATGATAGAAATAGGAACACATATGGTATATTTATCATGGAGGGGATGAGAGGTTACATGTGAATCGTCATCGTAACATGTGTCAGGGAATCTGAAGGCTGGGATGAGCAGAATGCAAGCTGATGATATGTGGTTTCAGCTTGACAGAATCGGTGAGTTATCAAATTTCTTGGACTTGGGACGGTTTGCCATCATGGGTGCCAGAGTATGAATGGGTTTTAATGGTGTAAACACCCATGGGAGAACATTCTCTTCTTGGTAACGGCGTTAACAGTGTGCCATTACTAATAATTAATACTCTATGGTTATTAGTAGGATTACTAGGCGAATGCAATGTAAACCAGGCTATTTTTTAAGGATTCTAATATTATACTTAAGTGTAGTATTCTAGGAGATTATTTTGGATTGAAAAAAAGTATATATAGATAGTTAGGCGAATGCTAAATATGAAACCTACAATTTACTACTGAAAGATGTAAATATAGGCGATATTATAGACTAAAAATGACCAAATAGCGAATTTATTTTTTGAAAAAAATCCCCAAAAATAGCCAATTGGTTAAATTTCACCCCTAAAAATTACCCTGATGTAAACATAGGGAATATGTTTCCTATATGCTAGGTTGAGATTATATACCTATGACTGAGGTCCATGCACTATTGTTGTATGATGGGAGGGTGTTCCTTAATGATAATCCTACACACATGACACACATAACCAAGTGTAATACTGATGATGACAAGAGTATTTCCAATGCAAAAAAATTAACAAGAAATGTGATGGTTTCAAACTGTCGAACGAGGAGGCACACATGCAAAAAATTGGGAAAGAGGAGGGGATTGAGTACATAAAAAAATTTGTTTATCTATGACAATGAGTTGGGAATCTAAGTGGACATAAGGGTGTTGTATCCCGATGTGGACGACATCGTTCAACAACCCAATGACCATGTCATACTCTGCTTTATTATTAGTGACTGACCCAAGGCATGTTCCACCTGTGTGGTATAGAGAATGAGTTGGGGTGTAAATGGACCAAGCAATGAATGCTAGATTCTTTGACCAATGGCTCAAGCCATCGACAAAGTCGATGAAGCAATCTGTAGTAGTGATCATCTACATAGCAAAGAATGTTTGGTCACATTTTGTATGTAAGGTCAATCATGAGATCAAAAACTTGTTGAAAATGAGATGTTGCATTGCTTGTAATGAAAATGAAAACGTAGGTGGTGAATCATGGCATCACCTCTTTTAATTAGATCCGATTGGTGTTGGAAATCGGTGCAAATTATCTAGGTGATAGAACATTTGTGCGTTCGTGTGACATTCCAAGTCTCTCGACTTATGGAGAGAGTTTCATTGAATGCAACCTATTAGTGGGGTCGCATAAACTATCTCTTCTAGGGACACCCAACACATGCCATAGGTCTCTTGGGGTCTAAGGAGTATGTATTGGGTTATAGTTGTCTACCAATATAGAGGCAGGCATCGGTGGTGGGCGGTGGGCATATTCCTTTGAGGATGACGACGATGTATTCTCATTGGTAGACAAAATTGATAACGATGACATATTGATGATATCAATGTGATTGATGATATTTGGCGGTGGGGGAAGTACTTCCTCTTGAGGAAACGCTGATGGGTTTTATGTATTGGTAGGATTATCTTCTAGCCACATTCGTTCTAAGCAGATCACTTGCTCTATGCGTAGGATGGTGCACTGAAATGAGTAATGGGTCAACAATCTGCATGATAGACATGGTCGAGTGGCACACACACAGTTGAGTGTATGGGCTATGCTTAGTGGTATAAAAGTATGGTTAGGTGGGACCATGTTGAAAGTGTGACAGGATTTTTTTTTACCTTCTAATTTATCAAAGTATAAGTAAGAAGCCTATGCATTAAATGTCAACCCGAGGTTCATTGGAAACTTGTGAGGTATCGTGCACTGCATGTGCAGGCCACAATTTTCTCTTACACTGGTTTATATATTGTGAAGTTGTAGTTCAATAACCTTACTTACAAACAATGGTATGAACAGTTACACCGTCTTGGTAAGGAACTAGCCAGCTAAACAACTATTGAAACTAAATTGCAAGCAAAGTAAATCACACGATAGGAAAGTAAATTCACACCATGCTAGAAAGTAAATGCTAAAACTAAATTTACACTTTGCTTGAAAGTAAATTCTAAAATTATGTTCACACTGTGCGGAAAAGTAAATTCTAAAATTACATTCACACTGTGTGGAAAAGTAAATTCTAAAATTACGTTCACATTGTGCGGAAAAATAAATTCTAAAACTAAATCACACTTGATAGAATGTAAGTTGCAGAAAAAAAATCTAAAATCTATCAATGCCAAATACAAGTTATTGTTTATGATCCAAGGTAGTAAATAACATTATTACATTAAGCATATTCATTGCATTCATGAATTGTAAAATAACTTCTCAATCACTAATCTGCAGATTAAAAATTACATTTAAAAAATAAACTACATAATGAGAAATGCAAAATTATCTAATTAAAACAAAGCAACAAATTAAAACTACATGATCATAAAATAAATAAAATCACATTACAAAAAATCAAAAGAATAATATCTCTACTGAATCAAGATGAAATTGTACTCTATTCTATCATTATTTGGACTATTGCTCTAAGATTCTTCCTTTTGGAATGGTGAAGGATTTCTTATTTATACATTCTCAAGACAACATCCTCATCTCAACAAACTTGGAAGTGATATCTCCGTTGTTGGTGCCTTTCAATTTTTCCTTAGAATGTGGAGATTGTGGACATACTCTTCATAACATGGATATCTCCATGGCAGTGTTTTCCTGTAGAATCTCATTCATAACAACAACACATGAATTCTTGTTGAAGCCTTTTTCAATGATTTGACAGAGTAATGTAGATTTGCTAATACATTAGAATGCACATGCCACTTTCCCATTTCCACAGCACTACTTTCCTTCTATGTTCTTAAAGATGAGTAGAGCTGCTCTTTTTCCTTATTTGCTAACGTTTGTACCATTTGAGTTGTTAAAGGTAGTTTTCAATAATATTTTGGGAGCAGAACTTAATTCAAGCACATGAAGATGAATGGAAATTTAGAACAAAATTTGAAAGGCACCAACAACATAAATATCACTTCCAAGTCTGTTGAGATGAGGATGTTGTCTTGAGAATGGGCCTCAAATTTACTCCATTGTTTTGAAATCCTAAATTCTTTTCAGACAACATATTTGAACAAACCTTCACTCAAGATAGTGCCCAATGAATTGTTGGAGTTGAATTTTTCTCTATGCTAATAGAAATACATAAGTGTACATGAAATTTCACCAATTTGGGGGACCTCACAATGGTCATATGGTTTTTGTTCTTTGCAAATCACTTTCATCTATTCTTGCATATCATGTATTTCATTCACATTTTTATGAAAAAAATTGTAGAAATTGAACTGGCAATATCTCCCAAACAATGAACTGGGTTTTCATGAAACTTGGAGGAAATAAACACTATGGTAATAAGAACAAATCTAGCAAGTTTCAACTCAATCCAACGCACAACTTCGAGAAATAAATCATAGTCATCTACATCCGTTTTCTCATTTTCTTGAAAAACGTGATGTGGATTTCTCCAATTTTTGGTCGAAAGAAGCATAATTTCATTCTTAACACCCCCACAAAGTTTTCCCAAAACTCAGTTTGTATTTTTGGATAAATCACATTTTTTTGAAATCTACAAATCGCTAGTCCATTGGCTGCATAACCTAGTTTTCTTGCATTTTTTCCTTGAAAATGTTATTTTTGAAGTTATGTTGGCATGGAAAGTTCTTCAGGATGATATTTTACACTTCATGATGATCAAATACAATGGTTTTGGCTTATCGACAGTGAATTTGAGGGTATGCATTGAAAAAGGGAACATCATTCATTCAACTTGATTGACATAGGGTTGCATGAGGACATCCAATATTTTCAGTTTGGGGGAGATGACGGGCCTTGGATTGGGCATCTTTCTATCATCACTTTACCTTATTTTAAAAACCCTTTTTCTTATCCATACTCATGTATTAATCCCTTCTAATGCTCATATGCAGATTTTAGGCTCAAGGTGTTTTTCCATTACACGTCTTAGTATTTCATTTGATTTTTGACTAACATTAAGGGGGATTAGTGTACTACATATTTGCTTTGGATATTGAATCAATTGATAGAAATCAACTACAAAATATTGAGTGAGTTCTGTAGCAGCTACAGATCCTCTACAAGTATATTATGAAGGCTATGAAACCTTTGTAGGAATTTGCAGAAACTCTACAGGTAGTTGTGGAACCTTTGTATGCAGCTATGGAAACTCTATAGGAAGCTACATAACCTTTACAAGTAGTTACAGAACATTCTGCAGGCTATAAAACCTACGAGCCACAGAACCTATGAGTTGTAGATCCTCTATAGAACCTACGGGCTACGAAACCTCCTACAGAACTTACGAGCTACAGAACCTCGTACAGAACCTGTGAGCTGCGGAACCTTCTACAGCTATAGGACCTACGAGCTGTAGAACCTATGAGTTGCAAATCCTCTACAAAACATGTGGGCTACGTAACCTCTTATATAAATTGTGAGCTGCAGAACCTCCTACATAACATGCGAGCCAAGGAAACCTATATAGAACCTATAGAAGCAACAAAAAGTCAATAATTCAATTTTACCTTCAACCACCAACTTTGGAGAAAGATAGTCATTAGGAGTAATGTATTATTTCTATTATTCTTATATGTCTCAAATAATGATATTAAATTATTTGAAAATTAAAGGTGAC